>JAZDUH010000263.1:5170000-5697500 GCA_036419115.1 Scarus forsteni
AGTTTCTAATCTGTGATTTATACACAGTCCCTGCTACATGGATAAATTGCCAGTGAAGTGATTACAGTAAGATAACAGAGAGGTGGGGAGGCAAATGGCTGAAATATATGCTTTAAACAAGCATCCTGAGGCTTAACTACTGTACATGCAATCAAAAATGTCTGTAAATTATTGACAGTCTGTGCTGCCCATCACTTACTAACATTCAACCCATTGTCCAACCTGCTTTAAAAGACATATGCAGTGCAAAAGCACTATACTAACTATACTCAAAATATTATTCCATTTACTACCTCCTCCCTTTTGATAATATCAGTCGGTATTGTATTTTAATTGCTGGAAAGCCTGATCGGTCACCTTGACAGCAAGACACAACTTGTAAGGATTATGCATTCATGAATACACAATACGTGTGGGTAGTGCCCAAAAATGTGCCAAAATCCCCGGCAACTAGAAGCTGGTGTGCTGGTATGCAGAGTGGAAGAATTATTTGTTGTCAGGTGTGAGACTGGTGAAGTCAAAGAAGTTTCTCGCAATGTGAGAAACCATAGGCCTTTTTCCAGGGGAAGAGAGGATTTTGATACATTATTTTTTGGGGATTGTACTGTTCTCGTTCCACAAATGCATGATCCTTACTAGTTATGCCTGGTTGTTAAGGTGACTAATCAGGCTTCCAATGGTATAAAATACCTTAGTGGTTGATAATATTAAAGGGGGAAATATCCATATTTCCAAACTGTTTTGAGAAGGTTTATTTTGTATTACTCTGGGCCATAACCTTGTGTCTGCACAGAGAGAAGAGATAAACAAAAGCATGGCTGACAGCTGACTGTCCCTGCTATCTATCATCCCGCCTGCTTTCAGTCAAACTGCATCCACAAGTCTCATCTTTATTTCAATAAGTTTGGTTTTCATACCTCATAAATATTGCCATTTGGATAGGGTACTTCTTCTGTTTTCTTATGCTTCCAACAAAAATAAAGATTCAGACTGGTTTCATTTCAAATGATCCACCGTAGATGACAGAAGATGCATCTTAATCCTCAATACCCTTGTTTTCTCTCTCCTGAGTGAAACAATGCCGAAACACAACAGCTCTGCAAACAAACACAACAACCAGCTAGCAGAGAAAAAAAGGCAAAGAAGCAGGGGGGAGGGCTGGGGAGTGACAAATTACCTCTACCCACAATACCCTGCCACAACAGCAGAGCCTGAGAACAAATAATGAATAAATAAAGTTCTCTGAGATTGAATGAGGCGAGCAATTTGTGAAGCAGAAGCCAGCTTTTGTGTGCCCAGGATAGAGCTGCCTTCTGTTTGTCTCACGGATGAAACAACCACAAACCAATTGAGCGCATGAACAAAGCAAATCCATCGCCATTTTGGTTCACAAACATCAATTACACATACAAAGAGGACCTCGAAGGGGGCAGGCAAGAGGCACAAGATGTGACATGCCCAGCGTTATGACATTTATGAATCATCTCTCCTAAAAATATAAATTAATTCACACTGCAAGGGAGCTGGAGGTGAGATTTTCTGCTCTCTCAGGGCCATAATTCACCACTTCCTTGGCTCTCCACAGGTGATGGGCAAGTGGAAATGGAGAACTCACGTAAGACAAGGTAATGGGGGAAGCAGCGTGAGGTCAGATTGAATCACATTGTGGAAGAGAAGAAGGCAGGGATTTAGGCGTGAAAGTTAAGTGATGATTGGTGAATAAAGGCTACTTAAGGGGCTTTGAAATGCTGTCTTCTATTGTGGTTATTGAAAATGTGATTTTTCTTCTTCTCCTCAAGGCTATCTCCTGCAGCTTTTCCACAGCAACAACCTTATGTAAGAGTTCAGACACAGGCCAGAGCCGCCCGTCTGAAATCTGACCTGAAATGGTGCCTTACATTTCTTTGGCTCGTCCACATTATCATTTAGGCTGCATTAGATTCAAGTGCCTATACCAGTGTGGAGAAAATGCCCCGGGGCCACATGCGGCACCGCAATCCCACACAATGTGGCCCACAGGTCAATCTTAAATCTTCAAAAATGTAGAAATAAAGATGACAAAATCTACCATGAGGTACTTCAGAGTAAGGTCACTTTCACACCTAACATATTTAGTCCAGACCAAATGAACTCTGGTTTGCAGTGTAATATTTTGCCAACATTTTCTCGTTTGTTAGTTTGTGAACAGGATAACTCTATAAGTCAAGGATGGATTTTTATGACAGTTACAGGAAATTTGATTAGAGATTTGAATAAAGTTGCAGAGAATTTCTCGAATAACTTTTTTAACAATATAAGATAGGGCAGTTTTCAAAATTTTGGACCTTAACTCACTTGACTGTGTTAAAAAGCCTTGGTGGAGGTTTCTTTACTTTCAAATCCAATTTGAAAGTGGACTTATCAAAAATTGCATGGCAAAACTATTTCATTCTGCTTGCACATATAGTCAGAAGGGTCCTATGTACAAGTAAAAATCAATTAAAGAGAGCAAACCTCCACCAAGGTACCTCACATATTGCTGTTGCATCTATCAGCAATAGTTTCATGATAAAGTTACCACCATAATTTGATTCATTGACCCTGAAAACCCACACTTAGCACTCAGATTCATATCTATATCATTATTAGTTAGCTGTTTTTGCGCATAAAAAATTGTTTGCTAAATGGAGGTTATCCGGATCACCACCAAACTTTAATCAATTTAAGATGAGCTATTAACAACATCTCCTGAAAAGTATTTTTTGTGTTATCTTACTAACAAACAACCAAACATACGCCCACAAAAAACAACACCTGCTTGGCGGAGCTGATAGCAGTTTCATCAGGTACATCCGAAAAAAAAAAAAAAACGAAATTCTTATAACATCTTGTGAAAAGGTTTAAAATAAACTGCTTCATGCATCAACTATCATGATTTGATACAATATTATTTAGCATTTTGTTCATTTATGTTGGAAATAGAGCCATCTTATACTATATTTCACACTTTGGAGGGTAAAAGGAAAAAAGGAGCTTGATAATGTCGCACAGCCTGTCTGTCATCCCCCTCTCCCTTGGCACGGAGCATTTACTGTAAAGGTTCAAATACATGAGCACTGAAGTTTTGGCTGATTTTACTACAGAAAACACAGGAGTGTCTTGCTTGACCGGTTTCTCCCAAGCACTCTCCCTGCCACAGTGCCCCCTGCAGGCCTGGAGCACCTTTGGTGTTGCACTGAGTTCTGCCGTGTCTCTGCATTGCCGGAGTTTTCTGGATTTGCATTGAGTTGGAGCCATTTGTTTCTCGCTGTGTGTCAAAGTTACTGTCTGGTTGCCACAGCAGGTGGATATGCATAATTAGAGATGAGGCTTTGCTCTTCACGTGTGCTGCTTATTGAGAAGAGGACACCGTTTTTTGACCGCCGTTAAGTGGCAAAACTTCAAACCTTTTTGTTTGTTTTCCAAACAAGTTACTGGTATGATTGTGTAGACATCATAACGGATGTACTGGTGCACAGTCAGCTGGGGTCATAACTAAATTTGTCTGTAGCACAAGTCTGCGGATGTTTGGTTCGCTACATGGAGCTATCATGGTGCCATGATAGCACTTCAATTAGATATCCTAGTAGCAGCCCCTCAATGTGGCCAAAGTTTTTTGGTTTTGTTGAAATCAGTCTTGGGCTTCTATTTGTTTCTTTCTTGTGCCGTTGTTGACTATTTGCCTGGCTACCAAAGTAATGGTTACATCGGAGTCCCTGGCCATTTTTGTAGTCTTCATTAGCAGTTCCCTTCCACCATCCTTTTAAAACCACAACACTGCCATAAACTTCAAAACTGGGGCAACGTCAGATGCATAATATGCAACTAAATGAAATATCTTCTGGAGCCTGACTGGTGGCATACAAAGAAGCTTGTGTCCAGGGCACATCATGGAGATCTGGACCAGCTGGTCGATTTCTCCTGTAACTGAAACAGTTTGACAGCAGGAGACATATGGGGACCATGTAACCCTTTAAGGCTGCGTTTACATGGACACTCCTGACTTTAAGACCCAAAGATTTGTCCTTTGCGTTTTAGAATTCTTCTGCATTCAGACGACGACGCTCGGACACGAGTTAATCCGCTGTAGTATGCATGCTGGTTCAGTAGATGGCGGTGTAGGTCTGCAGAGAGGCAGCGCTGCTACAACACACAAACGAAGAAGAAAAACTTTTCACAAACAACAATGGCGAATAGACGCACAGAGATGCAGGAGTTTCTTTTCAGTTCGGGAAAACAAATCTGTCTGGATAGTTTTGTCTGGATAACAAACCGAGCACAGTATGAGGCACACACATTACTCGGCGGGCGGCCGAAGCTATTGTTGTTCCTGGTATGCGCGCAGCCTTCATGTGAAAGAGTACTGCGCGTGTGGTGACGTCAGCGTTTCACCCTGAAACGCTCTGATATGAGTTTATACGGAGCTGCATGGAGAGCGTATTCAAAGCCTTCCACTCTGGAGCCCATTTTGCGTTTCCATCTAAACACAAGACCAAAACGCAACGAAAACTTATCGGATTTGACAGTTTTCGGCGCCGTGTAAACGCACTCTTAGTTGGCTCAGTCTCCAAAAGAGGTCAACTGACCTTAAAAAAGACAATTACCAAGATTTCCGACTACAGCCTAAATTTAATGATTAGCAAAATTGATGCTGGTTAATTGCATTGAGAAAGGATCTTTACTTTGCTTTAATTACATGTTTTACTGATTAACTTTAGCTGTACTGTTTGGTTTTGAGTTTGATAATAAAATTTAATTTTCACCAATAATAGATGTTTTTTTTTTTTGCCAAATGCAAGTATTTTTTTAATTTTCTCATTAGTGACATCCTTTAAATTTGGGACAATCTGGCCCTCTTAAACCGAGATAACATTAATCTGGCCCTCATAGTAACCAAAGTTTCCCATCCCTGGTCTAGACTGTCCACAGAAATCCTCCCTTTGCAAAAAAACTGAGTTTCAATGTAGCTGAGAAGAAGGAACAAGGGATGTTGGCAGCATGAGAGGAGGGAAATTAATGCCCCTAAAAATGAAAGAGAATCAATGTGGTCGCCCGAGGATGTAAAAGGTGGAATGAGAATGAGAGAGGGAGGGGAGAGGGGGGAGTTGAAATAGAGTTGGAGAGAGATTAATGGGAGTTTAAATAGGAACAGTATTCATCAGCAGTCAGCTTCAGGTGCAGAACGACATCAGTGTGTGTGTGTGTGTGTGTGTGTGAGAAGTAGAAGTTCACTTTGAGCAAGTTTTAGTCTTTGTCTTTTTCTTTTCAGTGCGATTCTCTCAGTAAATGACTGCCCAACCATAATGCTGATTAGTTTTTATGAGTTTGCAAATGGGAGAGAGGCTTGGGTTCTTCTCTTCTTTTCCAGCCAGAGTCTTAATACACACACACACACGCACACACACACACATATGGTCTCTCCTCTCCTTTCTCTTCTCTCAATAATGATGTGATCCAACAGCGCCACCAACAGGTCTGAGCATTTTCATTTGAGTCATTCAGAAACAAATCCATACTAAGTTAGGAAAATACAGAGTCTCTCAATTTGTGCTTGATTCCCGTTCTCACCTCATCCTTTTCTGAGTTAGTGCCTGTATAAATATTAGAAAGTTTCTGGGAAATTGTCCTGAAAACTTCCTGGATGCTGAATTTCTCTTCTCTCAAACTTAGGTTGAAGTTGTCTGGACTGTCACAGAAGAAGAAAAGGACTTTTCTGAAGTCTTTACAGATGCCCAAAAATAACTTCACTGGAAATTCCAGATGTTTTTTTTTTCAGATCTCCTTGCAAATTCAGGAAAAGAAGTACTTTTTATTCACCAACATAATTTTATCTTCTAGGAAAAAAAAATATATTGCAAAATTAGTTGTCAGATTTTCATACATTGTTTTAGAGCATCAATTTTTTCCACAAACTCTGCTGAAGATGTTTCTTGTCAATTTTGTTTGAGAGTTTAAAAGACAATAGAATCTATTCAGGACTTCTTTCAAGAAATCGAAGCCAGAATTTATCAAGAATCTTCACTAAAACCTACGGCAACCTTCAACAGAAGTTGCCAAACGATTCCCAGGAATCTTAACAGACATTAAGATTTCTCCTTGAATTTCAGTCATTTATAATTATTTCAATAATTCACCTGAAAATTATGAAGAACCGTCAATAAACTTTAAAAAATATATAATTATGAGGGTTTAGTAGGGGAGAAATAAACCTATACCCTTGGTGTTCAAGGTGGTTTCATGCAAGTTCAAGTTTAATTTGTGGATGACTTTTTACTTTGCAGTTCATTTGTGTTTAATAGCCAGGGTTTTCCTTTTGACAAGTTCCCCAATCTCCAGAAATAATTCTAAATTGCTCTTTTGGACTGTTTGATATGGGGTAAGTCTTCAACATCTGCACCATCCTCAAACCACCCAAGAAAATTCCCAAAGCTGGACAATATGTTCAAACATTACAGCCTCCTCTCTGCTCCTTAAACCCACATATAAACAATTAATAATCCTAAAAAAACTGCACATTTAAGAAAGAAGCTTTCATTTATTTAGGTCAAAAGTTCTCAGGAATATATTCAGCCTGGGTTGTACAAAAGAATATTGCTCATGGAGTAAGTTTTGTTAAAAAATCATCTTTCCTACTGGTAGCAAACAGGGAGAGTTCCCAATAAATAATCAGTACAATGCCAAAGGAGAACAGCAGGATAACAGGGGAAGTCCTCGTGTTCACATCCACACAGACGATCAGTGCATCCGTCTGTCACTTGCTCTTATATATGAGCTGTTTTCGATGGTGGTGGATCCACGCGGGAGCAGCAACAAGTCCAGTCAGGAAACCAATCATAGCACCCAGACTGCAGGACACGGGCCAAACCTTCGAAGAGACAGAAGAGTGAGCTGATGGTTCTCGAGTTCAGAGTGTCCAAAAGCACCGACAGATCAGAGTGAACTCAACATAACACATCGTCTTTTCTGTCATTTTCAAACAAACTAAGGGACTAACGATAAGAGAGAGTTTATGAGACTTTATTTATTGGTGACAGCTTGCTACAGTTTCAAAACATTATATTTGGGACTTGTTCTTGATGGATGTTTTAGTCTTGAATGCATCTTAAAGGCCCGGAGAGGGGCATTTTTCCAGTAATCTGGGAGATTAAGTGTGTAACAAACATTTTGCGTGATGATGGCTTAACAATACCTCAGATTTATCTTCGGCATCAAAGATGGGGTCCTGAGTGACAAGCTGAGTCAGAATTATAAATGAGTCCAAGTAGAGCAGCCTGTAATCTTACCAACATCCCCATGCACTGCTCACACATCAGCTTGATGCACAAAGGAGTTGGTGCTATAAATAAGTTCTGAAATGGTACATCAGTGATTTAACCTTCTGCTGTATAAAGGCTGGCCAGCGTCCCTAAGTGGTAAAGCTCATTCGTTTTGTTATATCTCTGGAACCATATGACAAATCTATATGGGACAATAAAACTCGTTCTTTCGTTGATATTTAGCATGTTCCCTTTCAGATATATCTTGTCCAAAATGTTTAAATTCAGCCATGAAATGCTGTGTTTCCCCCCCAAAAATTTTTGTATCTATAGCCCACCACAATAAATCCTTGATTAATTTTTTTAATCACATTTTATTGAATGAAAATGTGTTAGTTTGGTTATTGACCTCCATTTTGACCCTGAGACTTCCTATTAGTATATTAACCAATCAGATGCACCCAGGGTTCTACTTCTCTTGTCTTCTCAATAGCAGCTTACAATTCTTTCTCTCTATAGGTAATACTGAAAGGAGACATATCATGCTTATGCATGATTTAATACTTACATATAATATAATAAATTTGAAAACAAGACCTTACACCCCCTTAATTTTCAAAAAATGAGATATTGTATTTTTTCTGATATCCTAGAACGAGATTTGATGCCTCTGAAAATAGGTCATTGCGAGATGTCCGCGAGATTTAAATCGTCGTGACGACACGAGTTACCTTTCTTTTCATTGGAGTAATCTGATAAAACACTTCCTCCTCTGTGATGTCCGTTAGCCACAAAACCGTCACCGAGGAACACATTCGTCCAGCAGCAGTATATAGCTCCCTAGCTCACACTCACTCATTACCAGCTCTTGCCTGTAGGGGGACTCAATACGCGGCCACTGCTTTGAGCCTGCCAGAAAATACAGTAGAAGAAGAAGGACAGGCTGGCTCTACCCCCGATAGAACTGACCAATCAGAGCACAAAGGGCTGTGACGTTGCGAGGTAACTGTAGGTCATCCTCAGATCCTCGTGTTTCAACGAGAGCTTGATAATGGCCTAAAATGAGGATTTTGAGGAGGCAATAAAGGAACTAAATGACTTGTACTGAGGGCAGAGATGCTTTACAGGCATCCTAGTCTGGCATAGTGAAAAGGAGAAACAAGCATGATATGTCTCCTTTAAATTAACCATGTTCAAAGACTTGTTCTTACAAATCTTATATGTTAAAAGTTCTGTAAGATTTAAATTTAGTTTTGAATTTTCTTTTTATCTTTATGGTCATACAACCTTTTTTTGAACACTTTATCTATACTTTTTCAAGCACAACATTCAGCAGCTGCCAGTTGGTATTTGGTAAATGTTAACATTCTTTTTTTATGTATTTTTGGGGTATTTTGTGCCTTTGTTAAAGGAGAGAATGACAGTGGATAGGCTTGTGAAATGGGGGGAGAGAGTAGGGGAAGACAATCCGCAGACTGGCCACAGGCTGGCAGAAGCACGTACATGGGACGTGCGGGGCTACAAACCACTTCCCCAAACCAGCACCCCAAGTGGTCACAATCTTAAAGTTCTGCAACTGGACCAGCCTGCTCCACTGAAGTCGAGTCTACATCCTACGTTTACAGAGGGTTTACAGCAGGGAAGTACGGCAGGAGGTCCCAGAAAAAAAAGAAATTATATAGATTATCTGAAATCAAGATCTTCACTTGACAACAAAGGGACACAGAATTTACTCTAATAATAATTTGAAAAAAAGAAAAAGGCATTAAAAAACCGTAGCAGTCAACATTTAAGACCAACAGAAGATCCTGAGAATCGAGATATTGGGGAAACAAATATTGTTGAATTTTCTAAGTGATCTATTTAAAGGGAATGTGAGGAGAATCTGTTTCCGGTGACATTAAGACTGCTACCCATGAGCATGCGCGGCGACTGTCGTAATGCTGCGTTCCAGTAACCACGGAACTGGGAGTGACATCATCTCCGACTTATCGGCGTTGCAGTTTAAGTCGGAAAAAAACATGCAGATCTACCAGGCTATTGTTGTATGAAGAATGTGATTATCACTATGGCAGCATTTTTGTAAATATAAGTCCAACAATACTGTGTATACAGCTGATCTAGAGCGACACACCCCAGTCAGTAGTGCATATAAATTTGCTCTGGTTTTAATTGTCTTGTTCCCAAAGTTGAGTATCCAGGCCAGTCCAGCCCTGTACGACCCGACTGGAAGGCTAAGTAATAGCATTTATAGATAACCTATTTTGATGCTTTGAAACACATCTCAAAGTGTGTATTTCGATCAGGCAAAAGGACAAGCTGGAATAAGACACCACATTCCAGTGAGGTGAGGAGGAGACCCAGGGGCTGTAGGGCTGGGGCTAAGCTAAAGGCTAGGCTAGCAGAAAAGAGGAGGCGATACAAACATCCACCTCAGCTCCCTCGATCAATCCAGGATTGAAAAACTGATCAGGAGGGCTGGCTCTGTGGTTGACATGAAGCTGGACTCTTTGGTGACGGTGGCAGAGAAGAGGACACTGGACAAACTGCTGGACATTCTGGATGATGCCAATCACCCTCTACACATGGCCATCAACAACCAGATGAGCCTGTTCAGCCCAAGACTGCTCCTCCCCAAGTGCAGGACCAACAGACTGAGAAACTCCTTTGTCCCTCAGGCCATCAGACTGTATAACTCCTCAACTGGAAGGATGAGGAGTAACAGGAAGACAGAGGATGGGAAGGAGCAGCAGCAGTAGCCTACAAGAATTATCTTTTATTTATAATATAATGCAACTGGAATTATAATTTCCCTGAGGGAGTCTTCCCTAAGGGATTAATAAAGTACAATCTAATCTAATCAAAAACACAGTATTGTATCCTTTTCACATTCATTTAGAGGTTTGGGTGTGAAAATTCCTCATATTGTACCTTTAAGGATAAATCTACCAAAATGAGCCCATGGCAGATTATAAGGGTATTTTAATATCTACTGACCTGCCATGGTCTGTCCCAGTCCAGAGGGATGGGGAACGCTCCCACCCAGGCTCCTACAAGTGTGCAGGCCACAGTGATCTGTAGACAGGTGTCCCACACTGACATCGCTCTGTCCAAACAAAGTGAGGTGAAGAAAAACAAATGGAAACATCTGAATATGGGAGGAAACTTTAAATAGAGAAGAACACAGAGAGGATTTTAGGATTACCCGTGCCGACTGAAGACTCGTATCCAGGCCTGGACGTTGGGGCCAAGGATGCAGAGACACCTCAGTGTGGTCAGAGAGGTTAACAGTACAGCAAAGGAGAACGTCTCCAAGGCCGATCTGAACCACAAACAGAAAGAACGAGACTGATCATAGAGGCAAGATTCAAATTTGTTTATTTGCTCCAGGGAAGATGGCTTTGGATAAAAGGCTGCCACGTAAAAATAACTCAGACACACAGATGACACAACAACATGACAAATACATCACTGAATCCCTCCCCTGTGTCTGTGATTTGCTTTCATGACTGCCTTTAGCGGTAACAAAAAAAAGCTTTTTTCTTGGTGTTCCTGCACTGACATCTTGTGGCAAGTTTAGACATCTCCGCACTTATCAAAATTATTTATATTACATTATGCATTCATTCTAAATATTAATTTTATTATTAGATTGATCTCTGTATCCATGGTTATTTTTATAAACATCCAGAGTAACTATCTTTACAACAACACAGACATGAGATCCCTCTTGAAAACGAGATGGTGCATCTCAAGAGACTTTTCTTGACTAAATTTATGTTCAACAAATATGGTGCTATAATCAGAATCTACATAAGAATCAAAATGCCCTTTATTGTCACACCTCCACCAGCACCACAGTCCTTACCTATATTGTGATTTTCACCATAAATATTAGTCCTACCTTTATTTCATCTAAATATTTAGATTCCTTGACCATGAAAACATACCATTAGCAATTGGATTCATAATGATATCTATTTTAGTTCAGTAGTTATTCATGAAAATCAAATCTTTTGTCATGGCGGATCCAGATGGTGACCCGGATCACTCCCAATATTGAATCATTTGTTCCTTGTCCCCATCTAGACATTCCCTGGTAATTTCATAAAAATCCATTCATAACTTTGCTAACAGAGAAACAAGCAAACAAACATACAAACAAACAGACGCCGGCAATAAGTTAACCTCCTGGCAGAGGTAGTAAGTAGAAAGAAAATAGAAAAAAAGTATATAATTATAAGTATAAAATGGTTGTAGGAAGTATATGTGCAAGATATATACAAGATAGAATAAAATCCTACCAGACAGTGAAATTGAGACTCTATGTACAATATGAGATGGAAGGATAATTATATAATATAAATATTTCGTATAGCACAGGATATATATAATAGAATATATTAAAGTACAGATTGATTGATAAAGTCTATATTCAGCAGAGACAAATGTGATTTTAGTCTCTTTGTCTCTGTCTGGATGTATGTCCGTTTGTATGTATATTTATTCTATGTTTTTGTATATGCATATACGTGTATCTATATATGAAGACTATGGCTTCAGCCTGCTCTATTGTGACTTGATAGAATATTTGCTATAAACTGGCGCTGTACAAATAAAGATTGACTGAAAAATTCTAATATGCATTATCATATTTGCCCCATCGCCGTGACCTAACATCTATTTAAACTCTGGACAAGGAGCAGAATCTTTCCAAACTCACAGGTAGAACAGGATCATCATGTTTTACTCACTCAAGCAGAGGAGCTCCATAGAGAACCACCACAGTGTGGAAGAAGACGCACGACAAGAAGAAGTACACGCAGGAACGAACCAACTTAGACAGCTGCAGAAAGGAACAAAGTAAGGAGACGTCAAATTAAATCAAATATGTTTACAAAGTTAATAAACCACAAGTGAGAAAGTTAAAGGTTATTTATCTTTTTTTTTTTTTTTGAAGTGGCGCAGCTGGAGGCCCATGTGTGGTGCCGATAAAGGAACTTGTGAGTTTTGTCCATGGGGGAATATCCAGGGCGGACGGTTTATAGCAGTACAAGGTGAAGCCTTGCCTTTATCCCAAAACTACTCAAAAAGCTAGAAAGCACTTGGAGAGTACAAACCTCCACTGAGCTAGCTCACATACTGCTGTACATCTATAAACAACAGTTCCACGATAAAGTTACCATCATAATATGATTCATGACCCTGAAAACCCACACCCAGCACTCAGAATCAGGTTGATATCATTATTAGCTAGACAGTTATTGAAGAAAACGATTGTTTGCTAATGGCGGTAATCATTTTAGAGTTGGGCCATTACCAACATCTCCTGAAAATTTCAGCAAACATGTCCCAGCTGTAACATTAGGCAATACAGGCAAATGTTGTATTACTATTGGCTAATAAAATGGAAAAGCTCACACTGGTTAAATCGTAAAGCACTGTCCAATTATATTATTATACATGATCATTTGTACAGATATTTACACCAGATTTGTAATTTTAATTTGCTAAGCATGTAAAATGGGTGGCACATTATCTTATAAATTAAAGATACTGGTAAAAACAATTCAATTTGACATTTTAGAAAGCATTTCATAATCACCAATGGAGGCGGGTGCCATATTTAATCTCATCAAGGATGCCACATTAAGTAGAATATAAGAAAAAAATGCACTACATGCATCTAGGTGATGGGGTTTATTGCTTAAGCTAGGGCTGGGTGATATGACCAAAAAATAAAATCCCTAATTGTTTTTCCCACAAAACTCAATTTACAATTTTAATCTATTTTCCCCCCTCTGTTATCAGTATATATTCCAAAACTGAGGAAAACAGACTGTCCCTCTTAAAGTTAAAATGCATACTGTAATTTTGTCATAAAATGTTGATTATGTAGTTCATATATAGGGAGGCATGTCTACTAAAACACTGAAAGATGAGCTGTGTTCACAGTAGTGACATGGGACCATCTGACCTATATTTAATCTCATTTAAGAAACAAATAAAAGCCTAAACAAGTGTCTGTGCAAAACCTGACGAGGCCTATCATCATGAAAGCTGTATTTTTTTTATATTTTCAAACATAACACCAACTTTTGACTGGATTAAGTAGAGAAAAATCTAGGAGTGGGTGAAAAAGTCGATTCACACAAGTATCTGGATTTTTTGTTTGACGATTTTTAAATAGATTTTTTTAGTTCAAATTTTTTTTTTCCGAATAGAAATGCTTCATTCTAGTCTGTGTTAACTCTTCAGGTGCCAAAGTCACAAAATTGCGACAAGACATTGCTGGATAAAACAGGCCATAGCAGCTTTCACTAGCAGATAGTAGACAGGTGTTACTTTTATGAGAGCAGCATTTGTGGGCGTGTTTCTATTCAAAGTTTTTGCATATTTATTTATGTATTTATTATGTATTATTATTTATTTTGAAACACACATCAGACCGAGGGACGTGAGTGTGGCTGTAGAGTGGAGCAGAGAGAGAGAGACACGCACAGAGCGATAGAGAGTGAGTAAGAGTACTCAGGATGCTGAGAGTATTTTGTCAAGTACTGGCTGACTCTGAATCTGAGGAATATTTACTCTCTGAGGATGACGGTCAGTCGTCCAGTGAGGACGAAACTAGTGGCGTGTGTACATGCAGCGGGAGCGGGTCAGCACCCCATATCAGTCCCCAAGCATCACATACCGAGGTCAATGCTTTGCCTCTCCGTGGCTGGGGTGGTATTAATCGGCGAGTGACGAGGAGGGAGGTGGTCTGGCATGCAGGGAAGCTCAAAACACAGCGAAAAGTGACAGTGTTAGCAGGAATGAGAAAGACCGCGAAGCTCTGGTCAGACGAGGTAGAAGCCGGGAGTAAAAAGCACAGTGAAGGCAGCAGAGGCATTCATGCCAGGCCCGTAAATTACAATGATGGCTGGGTTTACTTTTGGATGAGGAAGAGTACCACAAGTGGATCAGAGATTTTGACGAGCCTATTGGGTATTGTGGAGACAGAATTCTGACAAATTTTGAGCCTTGGTCTTTTGACAGTCTGGCATTACCTCTAACCACTTTGAAACTACAGCCTTTTCAAATCTTGATAGCAAAATTGAAGATTGAAAATTCTTTTCAATTGTGTTTAAAAAGCTACCTAAAGATTGCAAAAACCAGCAATATCTTAGAATCGCAATTTAAATCGAATCTGCACCTAAAAAAATTGTAAAAAATCGAATCTGGAGAAAAGTGAATCATCCCAGCCCATGAAAAAACTCTTGATTTTTACATTTTCTGCAGAAAATACTTGTATGATAATACTTGAAAATAATTTGTATTAATCGATTTAACCCATACATTTCCCAGCCCTAGTTCAGGCCGGCTACCTACTATGTTACTGCATTGGGACCTTTCATAGGGGCCAGACCCATAGGTTTGGAAACACTACTTTACTATCAAGTCTTGACCAAATTGTGTTAACAAATGTACTCTTCGGTCCATTCATAAGCATTTAAATTACGGTAGTGTTTCATAAAATGTCTGTTTATTCATCTAAAACTGAATCAGGTTCACCAAAATGGCACCTTGTATCCCGCTGTGTGCTTCTTCGTCGGCGGTGTGATGCCGAGCAGCCAGAAGACGGCGACACTGACCACGATGACGGCCCCGGACACCGAGTAGATCCACAGCAGGTGAGTCCCGTACACCGAGAAGCCTGGCACGAGCACCACAGGTAGGACGGTCGCCATGAACACCGAGGCGGCGATGATGCAGTGACTGGACGCCATGGCTTTGATTTCATGGTCCCACATCGTGAAGACTGAGCTTATCTACAACAACAGAGTGTAAAATTAAAGAAAATGCTTTAAAGTTCCCAATTTAGCAGCATTTGCACGGAGAAGGTTAAGTCCATGGACGGTTCTTGTTCCCTCTTCCGTAAACATGGAGTGAGGCCAACTTCCGGTTGGACTTCACAATAAAAGCCGAGCTGTGTAATCAAGCAGGTGTGAAGCGATGTTATATTCACAAGTGTTCACGATATCTTTAAAACAGCAGTGATAAAGAAAAAAACCCATTAAGGATAGTAAATAAAATGAAATTCAAAGTAGAATAAAACAGGAAAACTGTTATAATAATAATAATAATAACCACAATTATAATAATAATAATAAACCTTAAAACCGACGTTTATAAAGTGCTTTGACAGACAAACAAAACAAAAGCAGAAAAGGCAGTACTCTGAGCACAATAAAATCAACAATCCTAGCTCATCCAGGTGTTATTTTTTGTAATATTTTATTTTCATTTTCTGAATAACATCCATATATCAAGTGAACAGTGACAGCTGTGACACACATGCTGTCAAAGAGACAACAAGACAAGCAAAACAAAACAACAAGGACAACACAGCACATGAAAATAAAATAGATTAAAAAAAAATAAAGCTCAACCCATTACTTAATTTCATATTTATTTTTAAAGTTAAAGACATTTAATAACTCAATAAAAAGTATTTCCTTTGCATTTCTACTTAATCTTACACCATATTTGTCCTCACAATTTCACATGCCAGAATGTTCTTGATGTCAGTTTCAGTCCACCCCTTCTGCTAATAAAGATCTCATTCTTTACCAAAAAGAATAAACCAGAGACAAATGAATGCATATACATTTCTTTAAGATAAGCTCCACCAAGTAGAATAATACATAAAACAGAAAGAAATATTTCCAGAGGAAAGCAGTATCAGCCAAGTTAGCAAGGCATTGAACTTATTTGTACAAAATGTATAAAATAAATAACAGCTTATTCCTTTCCAGTCCTGTACAGCCACGTTGTATAAATACATTTGCATTACCTGCGTAGTCTTCATAGCTTTTGCCTTTTCTGATCACTCAGTGGAGTTCACCAAAGTTCCGAGTTCACATACTAGGTCACATAATAGGTCAAAAACACAAAAAACAATATTTTTTAAAATAAAAGAGAAGTCTGCAATAAGACGTGTGTTCACAAAATGTATGACCAGAACACTTCTGTAAACGAACAAGTCCAAAAAAGATGTGAGGTGGTCTATGGTGAATTATTGCAGAGTAAGCAGCATCATGTTTTCAGTTCTGAGGAATGCTTTAGCTGGGTAAAATATATAGATGAGTTTGTATTAAATTTCACTGGCTTTGTTGGTTACTTTTTTATATATAATTCAAAATATTTATTATTTTTTTTAAACATTTATAACCATTTGTTAAACAAAGCAACAAAACATAAATTCAATATCAAAATAAATAGTAATAAAATAATAATAAACAAAAATAATAAAATAAAATAAAATAAGAAAAATAATAATCATCATAAATACAAATGACTGTGCATGAATGCATATATACCTGTAAATAAATAGAAAGCAGGCGGCAGGTCATAAACAGGCAATGTCTGTCATAGATTGTCCAAAAATTGTAGAAGTCCAAGTATGGTAAGAACAAGCAAAGGGTGCGGTACATTTAATCAACTCTCACATGTTTAGATTGTTATTTTAACATACATACTCCCTAAAACTCTCCCATCTTTCACTGACTGTAGTATTACCCCCATTCAACCTCACCAACATTTTTCATATGCAGCCCTTTCCATCATCTGAACCTTCCAAGTAGCCAGTGTAGGAGTTTGTGGTTCTTTCCAACATCTTAGAATCAGATTGTCGGTTACTTAAGACCGAAATGACAATGACCAGACTTTTCTCAATTTTTTAAATGACCAATACATTCAGCAAACTTGAATTATGAAGAGCTTGAGGTAAAACAGGAAGTAGTACTCCGTAGTTATTTCGTTTTGTGTTACAATCGCTCTGTAACCAATCAGAGACCATCACTGACGCTAAGCCCGGACAGACAGTTGGATCAGCCAATCATATTGTGACTTGCTTTTACGTGGCCAATCAGAGTGCGCTCGAAGGAAGCACAGGAAGGAACAAGCTAAGGTTTACAAACACGGAGGAGAGGGCTAGCTTTTAGATAACGTTTATTACTTATATTTGTTAACTCTTTAAATCTAGCACAAACGAAAATACGCAGGAAACATGGTCTGTGAAAAGTGTACGTATAACAGTCTGTGGCTGATTTTTATTGATGAATGTTACCCATATTTAGGCTTTTTGGCGAAGTGGAGATGTATGTAATGCTAATGTGCTAATGCTAGCATACTGTTTTCATACTATTGTGGATACTTACTTTACCTTTTTCTGATGTTTGCTCCCCTCTTTAAAATCTATGTGTCTCTCCTGCTTTAGGTGAGAAGAAGCTCGGTAAAGTGATCACACCTGACACTTGGAAGGATGGAGCACGGAACACAACAGGTGAACAAATAATATACATTAAGTTACTTGTGGTCTCCAATATAATGTCTTTCAAGTAAGTTTTTTGTTGGCTGAAGACCATATCTATCTTTGTACTTCTGCTGTAAAGGTTCTTTAGGAACTGCTTACAATCTGTGATATTTTTCTGACTCTCCTTGGATTATCATAATCTGCATATTAAAGTCCTGTTTTCCTTCATGGTTGTAAAAAAAACAAACTACCGTAGTTTTATGAAAAAAATACTAATCTGTTGTACTGGAAAGACCAAACTGAGTTAGATTACCATCACAGCAAAGCAGGCAGATTGTAGGCCACCCACTCAATAAACTCTCTGGATCACACTCAATCTAAACATCCCCTCAACCTCAGCCTCATTCTGAACACTGAAAATGAGCTATTAACAACAAACCAGGGATGTACTTCTTGCATTTTAACAATGCCAGACTGAAAATATATTTGCAATGAGCAATATTGCCCTCTGGCTAAAAGAACAGGCATTACAGATCACAAGGATATCATCACATTGGCCCTTCTGGTACCAGCACTGTCTTAAATGTATTAGAAAACAAACCCAAACACTACCCACGCCTACATTTTTAAGCACCAATAAACTCTTACATTAAAACAGAATCTAAATTCTTTGATCAAAAGTTCATTGAAAGGTCTCAAATATTTTTTTGTGTTAGAAATGTTTTGTCAAGTATATGTATAATTGTACCATGTCATAATTTTAGTGTTTAATTAGAGCATTAGTAATAATAATAATACATTTTATTTAAAAGCGCCTTTCTAAGCACTCAAGGACACTTTACAAATACATCATAAAAACACAGTGCATTAAAATCACAATAAAAATAAATAAAAACAACATACAAGAGTGGCACAGTTACATGACGGTGGAAAATTAAAGGGAATAGGCAGTTTGAAACAGGTGGGTTTTGAGTTTTGATTTGAAGTGGGGAAGGGAGTCAATATTTCTGAGGTCCGTGGGAAGAGAGTTCCAGAGTTTGGGAGCCGAGCGGCAGAAGGAGGAAGATGGAAGAGAGGCGTCGGGTTTACTGGATAGGTAGAGCTGGGTGTCATCCGCGAAGCAGTGAAAGTGGATACCAAATTTACGGAAAATATTGCCAAGTGGAAGTAGATATATAATGAAGAGGAGGGGCCCCAGGACGGAACCCTGGGGCACACCTGAAGTGACGGGGGAGGGCTGTGAGGTGAAGGATTTGAGTTGGATGAACTGAGTGCGGCCTGTGAGGTAGGAGTGGAACCAGTGAAGAGGGGTGTGGGTGATGCCTATGGAAGAAAGTCTATGGAGGAGGATGGGGTGAGAAATAGTGTCGAAGGCCGCACTCAGATCGAGGAGGATGAGGATGCATTAGTGATGCAAGTCAAACTTTTTTTCTAATTTAGTACTATGTATTCATCTTTAAAAGTTTAATTATTTCATCCATATGTGTCATACATTTCAAACGGTTACTTCTGTAGATGAAAATGAAATATGTTTGAAGTTTTATTGATGTTACTATTGCGTTTTTGAACCCAGTCATATTCTATTTCCCTTATCATGAACTAGACATGAGTGTGTTTTGAGGGTGAAGAACTCCCAAATCTTAGGTTCTTAATGACTCTGACAAAGGCTCCAAACTAAAATGGATCAATCCATTAAAGTTGTCCTCTAATATTTACGTGTTGCTGGATCCATTTTATCACTTTTAGACTCTTTTACATCCTGCTTCTTGAAAGTTGTACCACTAAGCCAACAGGTTTTTTCAGGGTATTAATCAATGTCATAAACAAGAGCAAGTAATAAACATCCATTTTTTTCCTTTCACTTGTCATGTATTGTAGTTGAATGTTATTTACAAGTTTTATGTAACATAGTGTTATCTTCTTTCATCAGAGGGAGGTGGGCGTAAGTTAAATGAAAACAAGATGTTGACTTCAAAGAAAGCCAGGTAAGTCAAATGCCAAAGCCAGTGTCCAAATAAATGCATTGTGCTTTATGTCATGAAACAGATTAGATTAGATTTATTGTCCCCAAGGGGAAATTCATTTACACAGCATTGCACAATTTAAACAACAACAGAGACAGCAACAAATTACACCACAAAACACATATACGTTCAGCGTGGCCTTTCATTCAGAGTAGCAATGGCTGCGGGGATCAGGCTCTTCCCAAGGCAAGCCTTATTGCACCTTATCGTCCTGTACCTACGCCCCGAAGGCAGTGGAGTGAGGTACTGGTTGAGTGGGTGTGTAATGTCCTGTTCTATTGTGGTTGCGATGCGGTGGATGGCCTTGCTGTTAAGTGCAGACAGACTGGGTGTGGGGAGACCGATAACTCTGGCAGCGGTGTTGGTGATGTGAGTGAGTTTGGCCCGGTTGGTGACAGTAAGAAGGTTGAAAAAACAGGAGGAGCAGTATATGAGGATGGGCTGGATGATGGTCTGGTAAAATCCCAATAGGAGATAGGAGAAACAGGTTGTTGCTTTATTAATTAACAGACTGTTCATGTCTTCCTCTCAGATTTGACCCTTACAGCAAGACAGGCTTTGCTACCTGCAGGATCTGCAAAAGCTCCGTCCATCAGGCTGGATCACACTACTGTCAGGGCTGTGCATACAAGAAAGGTAAGAACTTCCTGACCCAAGACTCCATAGTTTGTTTAACAAAATAAATCCTGACCAAATGCTACTGAGCCGATGATCTCACTTTACAAAAATATAAATCATTTTCCAACTTTCGTTTTTATATGTGCAGCAGCATGCATTGTTTTGAGTTGAATAGCTTGACTAAGGGACTATAACTGTTTCATAAAAGTGAGTCTTTGAGTCGGTTGAAGGAAATCAAGCACAAACTGGTCCTTTTTGATTTAACACATCTACCATGTATACATAGATAATAACCAATATGCTGTACTGTGAATACAATTTAGAGAAGAAGATATTACAGACTAGTAAGCCCTCGGTGAGTGCAATGCTCTGCTGAGGTAGCTCACATATTGCTGTTGCAGCAAAAGTTCAATGATAAAGTTACCATCATATTATGATTCATTGACCCTGAAAACCCTCACCCAGCACTCAGGATCATGTTGATATAATTATTAGTTGGACAGTTATTCAGCAAAAACAATTATTTATGCATGGCAGTTATCTGGAATACCACCAAAATCTAACCATTTTTAAGTTGGATCATTACAAACATTTCCTGAAAATTCAGCAAAATCTGTCCAGTTGTTTTTGCGTAATCTTGCTAGCAAACAGACAAGCAAACAAACACACCGGCAAAAACAGAACCACCTTGGGGGAGGTAACTGTAATACAAAGCTAATGCAACATAGTTTGAAACTTTGAGCTCAGATGAAATTAACTATTTAAAAGAATGTAAGATAGATAAAGCATGAACCAGCCCAAATCTGCAACAATTAAACTTGACACATGACTGAGACCACACATTGTCCATGCTACATTAAAAGCAAAATAAAAAAAATGAATTGATAATTAAGTGTGATTTAGGTGTTTTTGAGATTGGGGATACTGAAAATGTGTATTTTCTCCTAAGTTGAAGCATCTGCGTGGGTAGGTGTCAACAGAAGTTAGTGGTTGAATATGTTTTTGATACCAGTATGAATCAACCCTTGACATGAAAAACTGAGCAAAGCCAAACCAAAGCAAACAAGATGAGTGGGTAAAATTTCAAGATGGTTTGTTTCAGTTCACTGTTACTCTTTAGAATGATCGATGAAATCAGAATAAGCAGGCGTCTTCAAAAGAAGCATATCTAGATGAACCTTGATGCAGAGTTTAAATCAGCAGCCAGCAAACAGGCCAGATACAGGGGCACCGGGTACACAATAAAATGTAAAAAAACAAGTGGTGGGCAGGTTCATGTGCAGTACATTATGGCACCGTTCCAGACTGTTCAACAAACATGCCAATGACTTCAATGAACTCCATCAAACTGTCCTCGCATCTCTATCTGCGGTGGCCTTTAGGATTTGGATAAACAGGCTGACTTTGCTGACTTGTTTTATCATTTATGGCTTTTCTGTGAAGAGCTCGAACAGATACATACAGATGCAGTGATATAATAATAAATTCAGACTTAGGCATCTTATCATATCAGTTTACACAGGGCTGTAGTAGATGCTGAGTATATTTATATATTTAAAAACAAAAGCAACTGTCACATGATGTGATTGAAGTTTTCTTTGTATTCATCTAGTTTTCTTTGAATATTCATGCAGTTTTTAAAACAACATTTGTAGCTCTGAAGCAGCTCATAAAACTAAAACCAAAAACTCATCTATACTTATTTTCTAAGTTCATTTTTTAACTGCTTTTGGCATGTTCAGGGTTTATATTCTCTAGGGATGGGACGATACACTTAAACTCATGATACGCTGCACCTCGATATGCCCGGGTCATGATACAATACGTAACGATACAATATCAAAAAAGTAAAAAAGAAAAACTATCACTGTGTAATTACAACTTATTTGTTTTTGTTTGAGTTGCACACAGGAAAACACAAGGCCTAACAGGCCAAACACAAACAATAACACTCTCTCTAACCCTGGAGAGGTTAGAGAGAGTGTATGCTAATGAGCGGTAGGCTCATTTTTCGCCGTCTTCGTCTTTTTTAATGAGAAAGCCAAAATGCTGCCAGACAGATGACTTGTATCCAGGCGGAGTGTCCTCAATTTCGACCTCATTCCACTCCATCATTCGGCTTTTTGGAGGCAAGGTAGTTGGTGCTAATGTTTGTTGTCGTCACTTCTGGTCACATGCGCTGTTACCGGACGTGACGTCTTTATTTCGCAGTCCATTTTTTTCAAACTCGATGAACCCTTTCGTCATGTACTGTATCGCGATATATTGCCAAACGATGTTTCATCCCATCCCTAATATTCTCACAGAATGCTTGAAACTCTTGAAAATGCTTTTCTTTAATGTTTTAATTTAAAAGTTGTTGAAGTGCTTGAATGTTTAGATTAAGTGCTGAAAAATAGGGATGCAGGATATTGGATTTTTACATTTATTTCTGAACTCATTAGCGCAGATAAAGATCCAGGTATGTATCTGTCAAGAACACAAAGTCTTTACTTTATTAAAACTGACCTGTTGCTTTCAGTGTGACAGTTTTAATTGTGTAAGGAACAGATATAGAAGTAAAACAGCATATGCAGTGCCCAGCAAAAATTAGTGCAACTCCTTGAAAAGTCAGTTATTAATCAAAATCTAAATGAATGAAAGAACAAAAGTTATGACAAAGCTGATTTAACATAGCATTTTTTAACCGTAAGATAAAAATAAGGGTAATATGATAACTCAAATTTTGCTTGCTCCCACTCCTTTGATTGGGGTGTACTCGTTTTTGTATCCTGATCTTAATTTGAGAAAAATACTTTTTTGTGTGCAACTTAAATAATGTGTTTGCAATCAATGGCCCATATTTGTGGGAGTATTTTGTGGTAAAATATGTCTTAGACAATGTTGATTTCGAAAGGAAACTAAAGGTTTTCTGACAAATCTGAAGGGGTGTATTCATTTATGCTGGGCACTGTAATTATTAGATAGGTTATTCTCTTGATTTTTAAATGTACCCATGCGGTGATGATGGGTGAAGTGATTTTGGCATAAATTTCAATATCGACCAATACCATTATTAAAATATTTAATCCATTATCTGCCAAGCTGATAAAATTGTTCATCACTACACAAAAGCATTGAAATTTGAATATCTTCTCATGAGGAGAAGAAAATCCCAACCTTACTGAACAATTTGCTTAATAGATAGAGAAATACAGAGGGGTCAGAGGGTCTTCTACTCTAACAAGTTACTGAAAATGATCAAATACTGAAATAAACACAGAGTGTGTCTCAAGGAGAAGACCAAAGAGAAACCTAATAAACAACCACCGGTTCTTTTGGGGAGTGGTGTGTCATAATATCCAAATTTTAATTAATTTATTTTAAATTATTTTATTTGTCCTGGTAAATATGCCCTGTTGACTCAGCTATCGTTTGTCATCCTCTGGATTGCTTTTGCGAAACACAGTAGTGTTGTTAAAAGTGTTCTATCTGCATGTATATGAAAAGGATGTGAAGCTGTTTTAATGTTCCAACTTTTTTTTTTTTTTTGTAAAAATGCCAAGTTTAAAGTTGCAGTGTGCTGTAAAAACTTAAAGATGCACTTTGAAAGTGCTTGAATTTGACCGTAGTATATATGTGTAAATCTTGTTTTATTGCAGTTATAACTATAAATATTCTTGAAAATGAGTCTGGTTTTTGTTATATTAACTCTGTTGGTGGATGTCAGCGGGTTCATTTCATTGTCCTTGTACAGATGGACTCATCCTAAATTCTTGGGACGATAATGAACCTTGTACCATGACTTTTTGAGGACATCACTGCTTGCTCACCTTCTGATAATTGTAGCAGATAGTAGTTGTCGTCTTGTTCACCCCAAACTTAACTCAACCTTTGATCACGGGTCCCTCTAGCCTGGTGGTAATGTCAGTGAACCCCAACCACAACTCTAAATGCAGCATGTGGCACCTTTCTTGCATGTTTCCATTCTCTAGCTCTTGTCTCCAATTCTTATCAGCTATCTTTACAAATATTCTACTTTATTTACTGTATATCACCTGTTTTTTTTACATAAAAGTTTTGCAAGCCTAAATATATTTTTCCTATGACATTCACAAAGACGAGATGGACAGAAGACGTTGATGGAAAGAAATACAATAGTACAAAATTACATCTGAAAGTACAATATAAATTAAATTAAAATTTATATCTAAAATACTGAATATAAGTACAGTAAAATATGAAATATAAACACTATGCATATTAAAGCTCTGTGGCACACGATTTAGGTTTTCTCTCTGGTTCCTGCTGGAGCTTGTTGACATTTTTGTTTCCATTAACCATTATTTAAACACTGCCATAGTCCATACCGTGTTCTGTGCGCTGTTTACTCTATGTCTGCCTTTAAAATCTTTGTCAATGTCTCTGATGTACAGTTCTTTCACCTTCTGTGATCCAGGATTTTTCCCTGTTCTACTTTTTTTCCTCTCATTCATGTTTTTCTATTTGGTCACAGTGAACCGTCTGACATAATCAATACTTGACTACTTTCTTCAGATTGATATGATGTAGTCTTACAGAGTACGACACTGCAGGACCCAACAAAGTGTATTCAACCGAGCTGTGAAATTATTAGAAAGAAAGCCATCCTTTATTAGTCCCTCATGGGGAAATTCAGTTCTTTACACTCTGTTGAACATGCTACACAGACACAGGCTGAAGTACACAAGCACATGCAAACAGAGCCTACGATCATGCATTAATGGATAGATGTCAGAGTGATGGCTTGCTGCTCCTGAGAATGCGCTCCTGAACAGTTTTTGGAGGTGGGTTCAGTGCCTTGCTCAAGTTTAACCAGCCATTAAACAAGAAGAAGAAGAAGAATGCCAAATGTAGCTTTGTTATCATGGCGGAAGTAGCAAAAAAAAAAAAACAAAGGAAGAAAAGTTTTATCTGAGGAGGTGGGAGAGTAATAAGCTAAAGACCCAGACAGGGATGAACATTGGCCCAGTGTTCACTCGCTGGCATAAGCTGAAAGACTGATGTCCGACTGGTGCTGATTTGGCCCTGTTATAGTTGGCCTTGTAAGTCCATGATGATCTATTTGAATAGAAACTAGGGCTGAACGATTTGAGAAAATAATCTAATTGGGATATCTTTCCCCGATATTGCAATTGCGATTTACTCTGCGATTGTTTTAATGTTCCTCATCTTATGTATTCTTAAACAAACATAAGCAGTAGATAATTTTATAGTAAAACCAATATGACATTAAATCAATCTAAGGATAAAAGATTTGAGAAAAAGTGGGGAAGAAAAGAATAGAAGCAAAATAGGTCTGAAATTGTAAAAAAAAAAAAATGTTACGAAAGCAGAAAAAAGTTAATAGGTGAAAAATAGTTATGAAATTGCAAAAAAAAGGCAAAAAAATTCAAATGTGACTATGGAAAATTGATTATAGCAGCAAAATTGGGATTAAATTTAAAAAAAACATGTAAAAATTTCAAACATGGTCTGACAGTGGCCAAAAAAAAGATGAATGGGTGCAAGATAGGCATAAAGTTGTAAAAACTGGGTTAAAAAAGGTTAAAGGAGGCATGAAATTGCAAGAAACTACATCACAATGCAAAATGTTCATCACATTTTGGGTTAAAAATATTGCACTGTCTGCGATTTGAAAATTTCAACAAGCCATATTGCGATTTAATCTAATTTGCAATTAATTGTTCAGCCCTAATAGAAACATGATCAGAGAGAAGAGGACTCTGGATGGGTTAGTTAGGGCAAAAGGAAATGAAATTGCCCCTTCCCACCAGTATTATAACTCTCATGCTACCTCTGACGACAGAGAAAATGGGGGTCCAGCTTGTTCCCCCCATTTCATCTGTGTGACGTCACAGTGACTGAGTATAAACCATGGTCTGAAATAGCAGTGTGAATGGGGCTTCTCTCTGTCTTTCTTTATTTGACAGGAACTTTGATGCAAACATCCCACTTTACAAAGCAGTTCACTGATGTTAGACTCTGTCGAAGTAAAATATTCTCTTTTGTGAATGACAGGCCTTTCATAATGATTTAAATCACTAAAGATTGGGGTCAGATCTTATTTGGAGTGGTAAGCTTTCCCCAAGGTTTGGAGCTGCTACCACAAAGACTTGGCCCTGGTTTTGAGCCCTGTTTTTGGCATATCCAGGAGCAGCTGGTTGGTAGACCATAGAACTCAGACCAGAACATGACAGTGGAGTAGCTTATAGAAGTAAGGTGATACCAACACATTAAATTTAAAAATATATATTTTTTATTTAATCCTTTTAGTCCATGGGCCGAGACCCAAAATTTGACCTACCGGTACCATCTGGGTGGGCAAATTCTAGTTGTGATTTTTTTTTATACCTACACATCCCTCGTTTATGTTTTGATATGATAGAAATCTCAGACTGGTGGCCTATGTGTGGTTATCACCCCATGAAGTAAAAAATAACCTAAAAGAAAACTGCACTTTAGACGCCAGTGCATATCTTGCATTAGACTCGTGTTTAAGGCACTTTTCAGTGTTTCTGAATATTGTGTTGGGTATCATTTTAAAGAGTACTTGTAGACTTTCATTCAAGCCCACTGAATGTGACGATGATATGCACTGGCGTCTAAAGTGCAGTTTTCTTTCAGGTTATTTTTACTTCATGGGGTGATAACCACAAATAAGCTACCAGTCTAAGATGTCTATCATATCAAAACATAAATTAGGGATGTGTTGGTATAAAAAAAAATCACAACTAGAATTTGCTCACCCAGATAGTACCGATATCTGCTCTGGCCCATGGACTATTTTGCAAGCTGAGCCAGATGAGGAGCAGCACAGGGTTATGTGGTCCTTCTGTTGAGCAGCAGCATTTTTAAACTGCTACAAATGATGGATAGTTTTTATATGCTGAGTACTCCTGATCCACCTTTAGTTCTACTCAACAAAGATGCTTAATGTGAAGGCTGATGAAGATTTAATCACATTCAAACACACTTGTATTGTTGTGCAAGCAAAAATGAAACATATTAAAGTGGATTCTCGTCTATTCTTAAGGTGTGCTGACAACCAAAGTACAGCACCACTTAAAAACTATTCTTCCTTCTTATACAAGAAACATATATTTAAAAAAATGTGTTGTGGTGTTTTGTAAATGGATTGCATTAATTGCAGGTTTTATGGACAAGACAAGCCACGGAGAGGTGCGACACTCTGCAAATTAGGTTCCCTCTAAGAAATTTCTGCCAACAAAAACTTCTGTTTGGTTTTTTAAGCCTAAATGTTTGCTGCAGAAATTTTACTGTGCCCATGTTGATGTTTCTGACATCTTTATGCTCAAAGGTTTAAGGGAGGGGATCTCTTATCCCTACATGATTGTTCTGATCGTTGGTAGTCATCTCATATGTCAGATTAGGTGACCACAGAGCCAAACCTCCATGCTGTCACTTGCCTGACCACAAGAGTGTATCCGACTGCATTTAATGACCGATGTGACAACACTGGAAGCAGGAGTGGCAGCACCGTAGACGGCAAACAAACACACTACATGTAGAGTACAGTACTTTCATGTGTACTGAGGTTATGTTGAATGATAGTTAATCTGATCATATATGCAAGCTGTCAATCTTTATTCTTCAAGGTTTAAGGGAGGTGATCTCTTATCCCTACATGATTGTTCTGATCGTTGGTAGTCATCTCATATGTCAGATTAGGCGACCACAGAGCCAAACCTCCATGCTGTCACTTGCCTGACCACAAGAGTGGATCCGACTGCATTTAATGACCGATGTGACAACACTGGAAGCAGGAGTGGCAGCACCGTAGACGGCAAACAAACACACTACATGTAGAGTACAGTACTTTCATGTGTACTGAGGTTATGTTGAATGATAAGTTAATCTGATCATATATGCAAGCAGTCACTCCCCTGCGCTGGCGCCTCTTCATCATACCACAAGGGCGGAGATGCTGTTTTTCAGACTTTCCTTCCATGTAGTTCTCATAGCGTGAACCCTTTCCTTTACATCTGGAGGATCAAATCTTAGGTGGCAGGACAAAAATCAGACCTGCTTGACTTTGTCTGTTGTTGGTGGTCATTGGACACACTTCACAAGCCATCAGCTCTGGGTGGAAGGCAAGGCAAGGCAAGTTTATTTGTAGAGCACAATTCATACACAAGGCAATTCAAAGTGCTTTACAGAACAAGGGAAATGCATTAAAATCACAATAAAAAAATAAAAACAACATTAATCATTAGGAAATAAATTTAAAAAGAAGAGTGCAGATCAGATCCTTTCAGTCATAAGCACAGTTACATAGAGCTGTTTTAATCCTAGATTTGAACATTGTCAGAGTAGAGGCCTGTCTCACATCCTCAGAAAGGCTGTTCCAGATTTTAGCTGCATAAAACAGAAACCCTGATTCTCCATGTTTAGTCCTGACTCTGGGCACCAACAGAAGGCCGGCCCCTGAGGTCGTCAGAGTCCGAGATGTTTCATATGGCACTAACATTTTTTTTTTCCCCTTGTCTGCATTGTCTTTTCTGCTGAGCACTGTGTCAGATGACAGCGTTGAAAAGACCAATGCATTTTTTGTTCTCGCAGTCAGAGATATGTGAATATGATTAACTGCTATAGTGACCATCACCAGCCCTCCCTGTAGGCTACTCCATCATTTAAAACTTTATTTAACCCCTGATGTGAGCTGAAGGGGAGGGCCGTGCCACACCACCGTGTGAAAGAAGGGGAAATAGTGACAGACAGGACGAGACAAGACAAACAGAAGGGAGGACAAATGTCTACTGTTATTTATTTGAGATAGCAGTTCAAGTGCTGTGCTAATTTAAGTCCATACAGGAAGTAAAGGCTATAAGAAACCAAGGACACCAGAAATGTGGGGTCGTATGGCACTAACATGTCGGAGATGTACTTTGGTGCTAGGCCATGGAGAGACTTGTACACCAGCAGAGCTGCTTTAAAGTCTATTCTCTGAGCCACAGGAAGCCAGTGTAGGGACCTGAGCACAGGACTGATGTGCTCGTACTACCTGGTACTGGTCAGGACCCCAGCAGCAGCGTTCTGAATGTACTGCAGCTCTTACAGCTCATTTGGAGAGGAGACCATTACAGTAATCTAACCTGCTAGAGACAAATGGATAAGTTTCACCAAGTCAGGTTTAGGCACTATACCTTTGATTTTGGTGATGTTTTTTAGATGGTAAAAGGCTGCTGATGTTATTGATTTGATGTGGTTGGTGAAGTTCAAGTCCATTATCACCCCGAGATTTCTAACCTGATTTGCAGGTTTTAGAGAGAGAGAGACTGGAGGTGACTGCTGAAGCCCAGTGTAGAGCAGAGATGGTAGAATGAATGCAGAGTCGCTGACAACAAGCCACTGAACAGCACTGAAGTGACCATAGTAGTCAAACAATCAGAGTGAACTGGGCCCCAGTGGGAAAAGGCATCTCAGACAGAGAGAGAATACAGGTGGATCAGGGATGTTTAGTTTATTAATACTAAAAGGTTTTTGAACTTTAATGATTGTGAACAAACTCCAGTAGTCATCAAACATTGCAAGTTAAAATCTTAGATCTTTAAAAACATAATCTACACAGATTTACAGAGGTGATACGTGATATTTGATACATTTTAGATGTTTTTTCTACTCCAACTCTCCGACTAAAAATCTGTCGGCCTCTTACTGTCTGAGTCGTTCCTGCACTCTTTGATCAGAAAATCAATCAGGCAGATTTTTGATTATGCAAAAACTACTGGATGGATTTTGCTGAAATTTTTAGGAGATGTTGGTAATAGCCCAATATTAAAAAAACAGATTTTGGTGGTGATCCAGATAACCGCCATTACCAAACAATCGTTTTTGCTCAACAGCTGTTTAACTAATAGTAATATCAACAACATTCTGAGTGCTAGGTTTGAGTTTTCAGGGTCATGAATCATATTATGATGGTAACTTTATCATGGAACTATTGCTTATAGATGTAACAGCAACATGTGAGCTACCTTGGTGGAAGTTTGGGCTTTCTATTTGGTCATATGCTGTTTTGATGTATGAGTCCAGTAAGTAAACAGTTGACTTGGCATTACTGCGATCCTAATAAAAGTTTTTCTTTCTTTTTGTCTCTACAGGAATCTGTGCGATGTGTGGAAAAAAGGTTTTGGATACCAAGAACTACAAACAGACGTCAGTGTGACAGCATGAAAACCAGAGCACAGATCATCGAGTGAATAACAGACGTGAGGATGAGACAGATGTTTTTCACTCAGTCACATTCTCACTATTTCATCTACTGTGTCTTTAAAGACACCTTTATTTGACTTATCTGTTATTCCTCCTGCCTACGTTAGAGGGAGGCTTTAGGAGGGTGCTTCATTACTGAATATCACACAATGCTGCTGCAGCCATAAATAATGTAGCACCAAGTATCAACTATTCTTCATGTGAAGTCCGATTTTGTATATTTTAAATTCAGTTCTTTGACTTTGCTTCTTTTTGTGTAATATATCCTGTTGCTTTTTTGAGTGAATTAAAATGTTCAATATGACACAATTCAACAGGACTATTACTATTATTGTACGTCTGCCTGAGGCTATAAAGAGGACAATTTTAGCCTCTTACGCACAACATACCCACATTCGTCCTGCATAACCGTAATAATTGGTTTACCCTTACATAATCATATTTAGAAACTACCTGCTCTCCTTTCGTCGCAGTCAGAGACAGAGGTCAGAGTTCACAGGTTGTCTGATGACAGGCATTTGATATTTAAAGGCCTTTTCCCCCCTCAGGCCCTCAAACACATGTGCACACTCACTCTAATGCCTCATTATTGATTGATATACCACAGGAGAAAAACAGGCCTCTGTTGCAGGCAAACACGGGTCAGAATTGTCTGTATTGTGATCTTTGTGTTTTGTTTTAGTGGGAAAACCCATTTTAAAAAGCTTACCCTGAAAAACCCAGGTCAAGTCTGTTACACCCACTTCAGCTCCGTGGCTTATATAAGTCTGAGGTTCGTTTGTCATATCTCTGCCCTTTGCTGTGGTGCATTTAGGGACTTCACTTTAATGTCCCTGTTTGTACCTATTATACAATCCAACATTGAGCTTTACATACTTTGGCCATGGGGAGTTCTAGCAGTGACGCATAACTCTGTTGAAGATCAGCCTGGTACTAGGGCTGTGCATCTTCATTCACCTCATGATTCAATTTGATGACAGAGACAGAGTTAACGATTCATTAGATTCAATATGATGATCCACTATGATGCACCACAATGCAATGTAGTGGGTAACATCCTTGATTTTCTTTATAACTTGGATATTTTATAACTTAAAAAAATACCAGCAGTCAGATATGACCTCATTTTATTCGTAAAAAAATGCTTTTTTGGGATCAATTTCAGCAAAAATGCCTTTTCATTGTTACCAAAACTGATTCTGCAGCCCAGCAGCAGCCTTTGCAAGACTGAACGATTACTGACTGTCTCAGCATTGAAACAGAATCATTTACATCTGTAATTTATTTTCCCGCCTCTCCATGTTAACCTTGCACCGCAGCTGGATCCGTCCAATTCAGTGTCTGCAATCAGGAAAATCCAGGAAGCGTCCCAATCCAGAGCAGTTGAGCTCAGTCTGCAGAGGTACTGCCCAACAGGCACCGTTTAAGGAGACAGAGGCAGGAGCTAGGAGTGTAAAAACAGAGGAATGTTTGCCACACCATGTTGAATTAAGGCTTTTCCTCTTTTTTTGCCTGTTTTTGTAGTTTTTGGGACATCATTAAAGTGACTGTCCCCTATATGTTTAAATTTACAAGCATGACTTTTTAATATACCACTAGGCCTTCACCTTTTCATTTAACGTGGGTTTGTGAATCTTTTATTTTGCCTCCAAATTTGAACACGTGAGCTGCTGATAAGAACTCTTCATGCTAAGGTGAGATACAACCGGGATCGGAAATCTGTTTACAGAACTCTGATAAAGCAAGCACATGGTTTTATTGACATTTGATGTTTAAACATTGTTTCTTTCCAAATAGATATCGATCAGTATGTTGATATTGTTTGCATGTGGGCTTTCCTGCTCTTACTCTATTAATAATATCACCGCATTATCTGCATATATAATTAGTTAAAGTGAATGAAGTGTGTCATCCAAGTTCTTACTGCACGTAGTAAATAATAGTGGACCCGAAGTTGAACCCTGTGGTACACCAACATCATTCTATCACATCTGGGATGTATTTAGGCAGTTAATACAAGTTTTCTTATTTTAAGGCATTATTTTACGTATGCCTTGGGGAACATAAATGCCTTTTGGAAGATATAGTTCATCACAAATACTTGATTTATCTTCATGAACTTTTCTTTTAACAGGTCAAAGTTTTTACTTATGAGACACACGGAGCGCTGAGAAAGAACAATATGAATTATGCAATGTGACCAAAAAATGTTGGCACGCTGGCAGGTGTCACTAACTCAAAAGTGATTGTAAACTTAACATTGTAAATGCTAAAAATCAGTTTAGTGTATATCATTATTACAGAGCTTTTATGAGGTTGTTATTATCAGAAACCCCAGTTTAGGTGGAGTGATTAAGTGGTATGAGTTTATTTTACACTCGTGACTCTTTAAGTAACCTTGTTTTGAGAATTTGTATGCTTTTTCAAAGACATGGAAAAAAACTAATCAGGCATCTTAAATGTTTGCATCTTTTTATTTAGGCAAATAATCTTTCAAACACATGGAACACTGTTCATTGATAAAACCAAACATTTAGAATGCATCTTAATGATTTATTTTACTCTCTGAAATGCAGATATACATTGGAAATAGTTCATTTAATTCAAAGTTTTATAATTGAAAAAAACTATTACAAATGTATTTATAAATCCATATATATATATTTTATATGACACAGATTTTAAAATTATGGAAATCATTGGACTCTATATGTGAAGAAATAAAGGAAGGAAAAGCACCAGTTACATTTCCATCAAAAGTACTGTCAAGTTGCAATATTGCACTCAGTTTTACACTTCATAACAATAATATTGCTATATATGTAAGACTACGAAAGGCACAGTGTATGTGAGACATTTTTCCTATTGTGTTCACAGTGAGTTGAAATGTCGGAGTTCTGCAGCAGGACTGAAATCTGTCAGGCTTCAGTGTATTGAGGTGAGCTTCAGAGTTGGCCTGGATCCTGCATCAAACAGTAGTTTTTTATCTTGACCTGTTATTGGTTTGTGTGTGTTCTTAAATCAGAGTCAGATGCAGATCCACTGTTACTCTAGGGCTGTTTGTGAGTCACAGCGTATGGAGGCTCCGGAGTGAATGGTGTGTGAAGTCAGTTAGGGGGTCTGGGAGAGAGTCAGGAACTCCTCTCGAGTTTTGGGGTCCTCTAGGTAAATTCCCAACATGGTGCTCGTCACTGTGCGGCTGTTCATCTTCTGGACACCACGCATGACCATGCACATGTGCCTGCGAACACACACAAACAAAAAAAAGAGTTTGTTTTGCTTAAACTGTACAACATACATTTGGAGAAATTAAAGGATTTTGGACAGCAGTCGGGGTCAATCTACAAAGTCCAAATCTGAAGGAGTCTGCAGTTTTATGAGTGACAAAGCTTTGAAGTCTTATTCATTTTTTTATCTAGTCTTAATGTCTTTTATTGTAAAGACAGAATAGCCAGTAGGATTGGAAACTTGGGAGAGGAAGAGAGTAGGAATAACATGTAGAAAAGGAGCCAAAAGCAAGACTTTAACCATGAGCACCTGCTTCAGTGGTGTTCAGGGGTGTACAGGCAAGTCCGATTGTACCAAATTTTGGGGAAATAATTTGTATACTGATATATTATCTGTTATTAGTAGATTTTTCTAATTAGTTTTTCATCCAAGTACCTCAGGAGTTTGCTTAGATCTATAAAGAATTCATCTTTTTCACTACAAATGATTTCATTTTCTATACAGACAGGCTAATGTGCACTTGAGCAGTCGCTACTTGGGAAAACTGGAAATGTCCATGCCTATTATTCTGTTATAATGTTTTGTTCCTGCTTTATATTATTTAATAATGAGTTAACTCCAAGCAGAAACCTTCAGTTTTGACAATGAAGCCAATATGAAAGTACCAATCTGCAGTTCCTTAAGTGTCCACTAGAGGCTGGCTGCAGAAGCACCATAATGCAGAAATACACTCAATGTTAAAATGTTGATTTTTAGAATAGACATGTTGACATGTTCACAGCCTGGTTGAAAAAAATGTTTTGGTCAGACTACTTTATATTGTAATGTCCTAACACTACACTAGGGCTATGTTTTTCTCTATGTTGTCTGTTTAAGTTTTATTAGAAAAACAAATTATGCCTAAATTAGGGTATGGCTTGTCTACTGCAAGTTAGCACAGTATTGTTAGTTACAAGGCCGAAAATCCACCTTCTCTGAACCTCTTTGCTTTTTATTAGAAAAAATAATTCTGTTGTCTAAACTGAAAGATTTGGTACCACAGCCAGTCCACCTGCTCATCAATACTAACTACCTCTAAAAGGTAAAAGCCCACTTTGAGGTAACTGTTTGATACAAATGTGGCTAAACAGGCTGCTGCATGTGTCCCACAAAAAAAAGAAAAATCTAGCAAAACTAACATGAGTAACAGTCTCTATTTCGATGGCTAACTTAGTCTGTCAAGAAGACATTTTTAATTTAGAATCAACACTATTTTAAGGGCTTTTACTGCTTTAGTAAAAGTTACAGGCAGTAGCAGTGTACAATAGTTTTGAGTCACTGATGCAGCTTATTATTGTTAACTTAGTGAATTTATGGGCTAATTTCTTCTGAATGCTTGCTTTCATCTTGTAGCTAAAAGCTAGTGATCATCAATGAGTTGACTATAATAGGCCTATTATCAAGCAAAGCACAAAAGCCCTTCACAGTTTAAAACTCTTTGTCTTTGTGAAACAAAAAATTGGTCTTTAAGTCTTTTACATGCTATTTTATCAGTTGTATACTGTATATGCACCCCTCTTTCCAGGCAGCTTGGGGCTTATACAGGTTGCAAGTTCAGAGTGGCCTCTTGTTAAGCCTCATGCATGTAATGTGTAACACAAGGATGTGGAATGATGGCACAGTCAATTGACCAAATAAGCCGTCAAAAAAGAGTGATATAGACATGTGGCGACTCTGCTAGCAGGCCAGAACAGTGCTGTGATTTTATGTGTTTCAGGTTGTGTGTATGTGAAGCTCCCACTGTGTGCTCTCCTGTCACATGAAATGCTTCTTCAGTGGTGTAGGATGTATTCTGGGCTTATTATGCCTTTATTGTAGAGACAAGACACTAAGAGAGACTCAGAAATCAGAGGAGTGGGAGCGTGGTGAAGAATGAGGGAATGACCCTGTCGATTTAACTGTGGTTCAAATAAGCCAATAAATCTCCCCACATGTTCCCACTGGCTTACCTCATTAAAGGATGATCTTTTTACATTTTTCTGTGCAGATTCATTGATGTAGATGCAGTATGATAAAGGTGGTGTGTGTAAACTTACGCTGCCTCAATAACCACAGCTACGCCCTTCGGCTGCAGAGCTTCTGATATCCCCAGAGCGATCTGTTTGGTCAGACGCTCTTGAACTGAAAGAAACCAAGTTTTGAGACATTAGGTGACCAGGCTGCTATCAAAGCAAATCAGAACAGTTCTGTGAATTAGAATAATAGTTTTATTTTGATTACTTACCTTGAAGCCTCCTACTAAAGATCTCTACAATCCTGCAGGAAACAGAAGACAAAAATAGTGGAGAATTGTGATTACAGAGCATACGCAACAATGATTAATCTTTTGATAAATAGAGACTGGCATCAGTCCTTGTACCCTGGCCTTCACTCTACTGTCAGCTGGTATGGACTCTTTATCTGTGAATCATTCACCCTACACAATTCTCTGAATCTGTAGGGCAAGATTCACCCGCAGCCATTTTGTCAGGAAACTCATTGACTCCGTTTTTTGTTTATCTGGGGTTGTGTGTTCAGAGATGGTGTGATTATTTTAAGGAAAAGGAAGAGAAGGGGCGGACAGAAGAGGCTGTGATAATAGAGTCTGATTCCCACAGGTCTGAAGGGATTTTCTCATGGCTCGAGGGCGGATAGAGTTTAGATTTGTGTTTGTGAGTGAGGCTGATGAGAGGGACTAGATGACAGCCTCTGGCTTAGACTTAAGCCTCCAGGTCAATGCACTGAGATAACAGAAGAACGCAGCCGCCCGGCACTAACACTAGAAACACTCAGCCAGGGGTTGACAGTAACAAAGTACATTTATTTGAGTACTTAAATTACATTTTTGCAGGTAAGTGTACTGTCTTTACATATAGCTTTTGGGGAAATATTATTTGAACTCCAAAACATTTAAAGATACATGAACAAGTGCTCTTGTCACTGGTTTTTATTGCTTTGAATTCAGCTGATTTATTTTTCTTTTATAAAACCTGATACAAAAGACGGTGAACAGTGGATCAGTACTAAAAATGTTCATCTTTCAGTTGTAAAGCCCAGTTTCAGTCGGCACACAGAGGGGAAGAACAGCTAGGTTTATATATACACAAATATAAAAACTGTTCTGCTAATCAATCAGATTCCTAATGAACTCTCTCATTACTTGTTAATTTTTGGTGGGCTAAAGTTGGCCTACACAGGTTTTCAGTGTCAACAATGTAAAACACATGGCACTCCAAATATTTTAATGGTAAAAACCCTTGTATTATTGTTGCGCCTACACTTGGGTGTCCACTTATCTACCAGTGTGAAAAAAATAACCCAGTGTTTTGTTTGTGATAATCGCATACAAGAAATCAGGGAGCAGGAGGAGCTTTCACACTAAAGAGGTACACACAGGAAGGGCAGAAAAAATAAAAAGTTAAACGGTAAAACAAAAAAATGTATGCATAAAGCTTTTGTGATTGCATTATTACACCTAGTCAAATAAGGAAAAAGTCTGACTTAATTGGTTTGGCCTGCTCAGTTTGGTCCAAATGTAGTTAAATCTTTCCTTTTAAGGGAAACGACAGGTTTTTCTTGGCATGCTATAGATTTATAGTCATTCCAAGCCAATGTTTAAGATTCCTGAAATGAATTCATATTGGTTTTATATATAAACTCAAATGTTCTTAGCTACACTCTAGCATTGTGAGAAAAACATTTTGAATGCATTTTTCTGTCCTTTAACTCAAGCACTATCGTTTAAATGATCAACTTCCTCTTCTCCTGATTAAATATTTGACCAGAGTATCTACACTTTGACTCAAGTAGCAGAGTTGTGCACTTTGTCCACCGCTGCATACGGCCATGGTGACAGCAGGAGAGTGTGATCAATACTGTGTGTGCACTGTTACCTTGCAAGCTTGCTCAGTCCCACCACTTTTTTGTTGGGTATATACCCGATGTGAACCTGTGGAGAGATGACAACCGAGGAGAGTCGTCCAATCAGAGCAGAGTATGGTAAACATTAGCAGTCCAATCCTGAACTCTTAGAAATGCTCACTTGGCACAGGGGTTACAGGTTACAGTGGTCAGTTGTTTGTTTGTAAGGTTGGTCTAATATTTGCTTGAAGCCCACAAACCTCACTGCAGCATTAATTTTATATTTCTTTACATTGCTGCACACCTACTCAGGTTATACACGATAGGAGGCAGGCTGGGGCCTTCAGGTTCAGAGAAGCTCGAGATAAAGTATTATGAACAAATAAAAACAGAAGTCAAAAACAGTCAACACTCATGGTTCACAGCTGATCTCCCAACACAAGGCAAAAGTAGCTTGACTTGTATCCTCCCCTGTAACTCCCTGAAGAAGACTGATGCCGTTAAAGTGTTTGTTTTATACATACTCTGTTTAAAGAACATGCCAATGTAAAAAAGGCAATTTTAAGCTTTTTGGTTCCGACAAGTGCCTTGATTTCTTTTCTTTAGTCCACAACCAAAAGCTCATTGTTGGTCTCGACAGTAAAAATTCTTAGCTAACAGTCGCCAGTAGCATGTAGTTATGTCTCTATGCTCCATCCTCAAAGGCTTTTGTCCTCAAAGTGTGCGGCTCAAAGTTAAATCTAACCTGTAACTTCTTTTCTGATTATCGTTCCTCATTTTTGCCCTGATTTCCAACCCTAATCTCAACAATCTGACAAAGGGGATAAAATAAATCTTTAAAAACAAACTGAAGGCAAATGTACATTTTACTTTTAAAAAGAAGCAACAGCTGGCACTTCTTTCCATTTCAAACCACTTTACCAGATGATGCCAACCTACATGTGAAATCCAGTATTTTCTATGAAAAAAAAAAAATCTTGGATCCAGTCTAAATTGCACAAACAGGCTGGCAACATTTTAAAACTGGCTTTGCTCCTCAAAAATTCCAAGCCCTTCCCAAAAGTTACCAACCAAAATGAGCAATCTTGACAATGTGACATCTCTTTTGGCTCAAAATTGCAGGGGCATTGCTGCACACATTTTCTAATGTCATCATAGGACTATGTGATTTTTTTTTCATCAGTTACAGCAGTCACTATGTCAGAATAACTATGTGATGACTTTGGAAGGAGGAGGGATGATATTGAATACAAGTAAACAAAACTAAATTAGAAAATAAAGTTTCTAGAACACATTATGAAGGCAGGGATTTTGTTTCCAGAAAAGAGTCGTAGCTTTAAAGGCATTAACTTTGGTATTTTATCATCAATGATTGTCGCACATGCAGAACTTCCTTGGCCCTCATTAGTCAAGGAGCCAGGACAAAAATCAAACATGCTACACTTTCTGCTGTGGAGTCATGAGGTGTCTGCTTTTGTTGGTCACTATGGAACACTGCACAAGATTAAACAACAGATTTTTGTGGCCAACAGATCTAGAAACGCATTTGTGTGGGTTTTTGCCGTAATCGTGCATAAATCATGTAGTCTAACCTCAGCATTAAATGTATGACTAGGTTTGCAACACCTAGAAAAGTGGTCAACACTTGTGAGGGTTTTTCGGCAACTCCACCCACTTTTCCAAAGGTTGCCGAAGTATTTGAGTAAATTATACTGAGCTGTCCCTCTCTTGGTTAAAATATTATTGAAGATCAGCTGTGCACATTCTAAGTTCACAAGTACATTGGTGTAATTTGGAAAAGTGGGTCACTCTCTTGTTCCACTTCTTATCCAGCCAGCTTATCTGTGCAGTTTTACTACTTGATTAAAGAAAAAACTATTGAGAGTACAAATCGGTCCTTTAACAAACATTACTCTGTTTCATGTCCAAACATTGACTACATGTTTGTGCAATTGAAGCAGTGCTCTCTATCTCTCACTTTCAAAAATATCATGAAGAAGATCATGAAGTGTTTTCACTTCAAAAGACTTCAAAATGTCATCTTATCAAGCTATTTATTGAAAGACAGACTTTGGGAAGGGCCCCTTTTTGCTCTTTGCCAGGGCAAATTGCAACCCCTTGGTGCAGGGGGAACTTACCTTTCCAAAAAACGGCACCAGGTGATGCTCACACAGAGAAAACATGTCAATGTCCTTCACTATCACCATCTCATCATGGTCTTCATCAAATATAGCGTTGTTTAAGATGTCTAAAGGGCAAAAACACAATTCAACAAATGTCAACATTTTAGTTATTGGTTTAAAACAAAGCAAAATAAACATCCAGATTGCACCTTTAGATAATCCCCCACACATACAAAAGAATGGCACAAATAAAATAAATAAATGACAAAGCTTTGAAAGCCTGTGCAACTCAATGTTTCTTCCCAAAATCCTGTAACAGCTGGTTCCCATTTCTTACTTTGGACATGAATCAATTGGCTATTAGTTGCAGCCCTCATCTCATGAAATCTCTCAAAGCTGCTGTAATCCAAAAGATTTGGGAATTTAATTATGGTCTATGACGGTGGAAAAATACCACCCCATTCTTCAAAAGTGTGCTCCTTTAGTTGTTTTGATTGTACTTCATTTTTGCTGCACACTGTAATCTGAAAAAGAAGCTTGTTTACCATCTGAAAAGGGGAGCAGTGTTGTTTTATTCAAATCCAGGGCTGTCCAAGTACCAAAACAGTACGTTCTGCTATGTTATGGTAAAAGTTCAATACTATTTATATCTGTTTTGATATTGCAAGGCAAGCAGAAGTCCAAGGCTCTGGATGTGGACTAATTTATTTATTTTTAATTACATAAAATGCATCCCAACTACTGCTCTTGTCAAAACAGCTCAACAACTAGATCAAAATTTTAATAACAGCCTGTTGTTCATGTTTTTGGGCCATTTAGACTGTGTGCAGATCTATACCTGCAAGTTTTTTAAGGGCTTATCCCTTATCTTCACAGCCACCTCTGAAAATCTGCTGCACCCAATACTGACTACTCTCTTATTGTATATAAAAACTGCACATCAACTTCTGCACTATTTATTCAATTTACAAAGTTATCCAGACGCTTTGCCCTTCTAATGGCTTCTCCTTGTCTTAACATTTGATTTCTGAAATCAGTGTATTACAAAATAATCTGACACAGTGGCAGCATATTCAAGAGTCCAGTGTACCCAGTGTCAGGTGTGTCCTTGTTTGCAATTAGCAGAACTGCAGGCACAAAAACACTTTAGATATTATTTTTCTCTTCTGCATATGAAGTAGATGAACTTCTTTGACATTTCAGTAAAAAAAGAAAACTTATTAGAGAACTTGTTACATACTAAACAGCTTAAATGTTAGTAATGACATACTATTCCAAGATTTCTGCCACTATTCACAGCTAAAATCTCAGCTTAACGTGACATTAAATGTGTGGAGTTTTGGAAAACTGCTATGAGAAACAATTTTGGTTTAAAACCAGTGTAGTTTGTGCTCTGTCAGTGGGTTGGTATGATGCAACTTGTAGCCTTTAACAAAGCAGATGAAGCTTGGTTAGAATATTTCATCATATAGCGTTCATGTAATCCAAATATTTGTGTCAGACTGTCTTTTTGTCTTCATTTTTTTAAACACATTTATCTATAAGTCACTTTAAAATCATGTCTGTCAGTGTTTGTTCTTTTCATGCACATTTGTAACAAAGATATACTGTCAAAATGAGACTAACAGGTGAGGCTTGGTATTCTTTGTAATGAAAAAGGCAACCATTAGATTGTGCTGGAAAATGTTGAGGCTAATTGAGAAAATGATGACCCGCTCTTTGTTTTGCTTTGTTAACAGTAAAAAAAAAACCTGTTGAACCATAATTAATTTCACTGCAGGCTGGTTGGAATCTGCATAACAACAATGTCCCCAAAGGCTGATTTAACTGCAACTTAACTAAAAACCAAGTAAATAACTTAATTTATTTAAAGAGTTGCATGCTATTGTTTTGAGCATATTTCTGAACCCCCTAAAGTTTACAACCTTTACGTAACTGAATTAGATTTTTTTTCTTCACTGTGACAGTTCATTCATGTTAAGAACAAATGGGGAAAAAAACAAAACATTAGAAAGTCTAATTATGAATGTGTTTATATTGTTATGTAGATGTTTAGTGATAATACAGTGAGGCATTTGAGCCAATATAAAGGACATGTAAGGTAGGTATAGGGATGAGATTTGATCAGTTTTATTGATGCTAATGCCATAAACAATTCTGCTTGTCAATCCAGTTCTTTTATTAATTCCTGCTGATTTCCTTCCTTGAAAAATTTTGATTATGTAGGTTTTCAGTGTCATTAATATCAAATCCAAGACTCTCCTGATATTCAGTGCCATTGTGCCTCAGTAAAGGCCTTTGTAAGTTGCTGGATTAGGATACAATGGTTAATATCAGCAGATATTCTCATACCTTTAGGTACAGTGTGTTACTTTTTAACACTTATCTGGTATTTCTGGCATTTGGGCAATTTTAAACACTTAGTATATTTTATGTAACCTTATCGTTACTGCTATGATCAGTCCTGATATATCTCTGACTGTAAAACCTTATTAATGATTTAAAAATGAGCAGATCATACATTTTCATGCTCCACAACTTATTTAACTCTTTCATGCATGGTTCATCAAATTGCAAAGGGATACATTTTTTAAATGTTTGTTTTTGCTTTCAAACAAGTTCATCATGGTCATTATTTAAAATGTTATTTTTTGAGGGAGTTATGCATCTGTTCATTACACCATGCATCAACAGTGTAAGCAGCAATTTAGTGGAACTTGATGAAGGTCAATAAGCACGTCTGTGACAAACATTTATCAAGAGTAAATAAAAGAAAAAGCAAAAATCTGAAGTATGTGTATATTTGCTTACACCAAAAATTGAAGTAAAAAATACAAAATGATGTGAAATCTGAACACATGCATAATATCCAATTGTCCTTCACTGGCTGTTTTGGATTTATGGTGCATTATCTCAGTGTGGTAAAAATGTGCAAAGATCTTATTTTTATGTATTTAAGGGTTTTAGAATTTACCACTTGTTAGTTGGACATGGTACTGCAACCTCCGGGGTATACAATGTATTCCAAATATCTTAGTGTCTACTGTAGTGGACACCATGCATGAAAGGGTTAAAGACTCAAATATTACAACATCCCACCAACATCCCGCAAAATACATAAGGGCAACTAATATCCTTTCATTTTTATCATGTGGGAGTAAAGCTATGCAAACAAATATCTGAATATGACATGTTTTAGATGAAACATAACTTAAAACATGGTAGTTTCTGTCAGTAAAGACTAAAGAAATCTTCAATCCCTTTTGGAAAAATGCTGCAAACTCTCTGATAATTCCAGGGCCCCCTGGTGGTCATAGGACCCTAGAGTCTCCCCCCACTCTGCCCCTCTTTTGGTAACCCACACTCCTCCCAGTGCTCAGGCTCACCCTCGATGGTCTCATGGTAGCCCTTGGTGAGGAACTGCATGGCTTTGGCCGCCCTCAGCGGGGTCCGCAGCAGCCCCTCCCGGTCCGTGTCCTCCCCCAGGTCCCGCAGGATGCTGGTGTAGGCGGCCTCCAGCGTGGGCAGGCGCGCCTGGTCCTCGGCCTCTTTGCGGGACGTCTCGTGTTTGCAGATGACGGCGGACTTCTTGGAGTCCATGATGAGGTCGCTGAAGTTTTTGTTGCAGTTGAAGTCGTCCACGGGGTCGCTGCAGAGGCCGTTCATGTCGGAGCGCTTGGTGGGCTCAGAGAGGAAGAGGAGGAGAATGTGAGGATGAAGGATCTCAAGTTCAGACAGACGGCAGCTCTGATGGGTTTTGTTGTGCGCATGGTGGGTTTATAAAGCCCACACCAGCGGCCGCGTGCGCACCAGCTTCTCATTCGTCAAGGTGCAGATGACGTCAAACGTTTAGTTTCGTCAGGTGGGTTAAATGTCATCGCAGACCCCCTCCTCCCTCACAGAGCTGCAGCACATCAGGCATCAGGATTTTCCACATCTCATCACTTCACACGGAGCTCACTGGACCGTCACGTCTCCATTCACGACTGGAGCCTTAGAAAAAGTATTATGACTTTATTTTATCAAGAATACTCGAGTATAAGTAGCCTATAGCTTGTATACTACAGACCATGTACTTGTAGTGTCCTGGAAAGTATACTAACTTAATACTTCTTCGGAATTAATTGGAACTTATTGAGTTTATAAAATCATACTTTAAGTATACTTTATAAGTTTTAAGTTTACCAAAGTACACTTTTAAGTATACAAGTACACTTAGATTTATACTACTAGTAATATACTTATAGTCCACATTTTAGTTTATTGAAGTATACTTTAGATAAACTCCAAACTCTTATGAAAGGGACCAGAACTTGATCAATAAAGTCAAGTCAAATATTTGTCTGTAAATGTGTGTATATATTTTCTGTAAACTTTTAAATTCCATCACTAAAAGATCTTGAACATGTAAGTTTACAACAGACTCAATACCTCAAAGCAACTGTATGTAGTAAAAAAAAAAGCATTTTATTCTTCTAAATTAAATATTAACACAACGATTGTACCTTATTCTGTACTTTTACCATATTATTTAAAATATTAATACTTTGTGGCAGAAAAAAGTAAAAAGTATACTAAAGTACAAGTATAAGATAAAGTGTTTAAGTATAAATGTAAGTATTAGTATTAATGTACTTAGTCTTAGACTTTTCTTTATACTTTTTAGTATAAGCCAAGTATACTTCACTATAGTATTTGTCAGTATATAAAATATAGAATATAAAAAGAAAACTTCAAGTATACTGCCTCAGTTTTGCTATAAAATAGGTACATTCATATTACACTTGAATAAACTATTTTTTCCTAAGGGTAGATTTCATGAAGATATTTTACCTTACAAAGCGGTAGGTACCATTACAAGAAACATTCATCACAGCAGGGCATCACCGTGGAATTGAGGACCCCATTATATATTACACCAGACAAACTACTTGACATTTGGACGATGCCAGTCACCCTCTGCACCCCACCATCATTATATTTTTATCTGCTATAAATGGTGCTACCAGAATCTTAATTTCTCTGAGGGAGACTTCCAAAGGGATTAATAAATTTCTATTTTATCTAATCTAATCTATTAGCACATTTTAACATCTGGTGTTTTCCAGACATTTTGGTCAAATTGATTTTTTAATTTTTATTTGCCTGTCATTATAAAAGTGGACACATTATTCTCTTCTATTCTTAAGGTGTACTGACAACCAAGCTGCAATACCACTTCCAGAAAAATCTCCCTCATTATTCCAGAAAAATGCATTTACACATATGTTATGGTGTTTTATTAATGAAATGCATGGAATGCAGGTTTTATCGACTAGACAAGCCTCTGAGTTATGTTGCGTGACATCCTGCAAATGAAGTTCTCTGAAATTTCTGTCAACAAAAACTTTTGTTTGAATTTTCCTGCTTGAATGTTTGCTGCAGGTATTTTACTGTGCCTGTAGTGATGTTGCTGTGAGGTTTCACCCTCTGCTCCAGTTTTGCCTCTGCTCCTCTCCCCCTCCCCTCTCGGGTTTTTCCTCCTCTCTCTCCTGCGTGCTGGAGCAAGGGCGTGGTTTGGAGCAGACTCTCCTGGTAGCCTCACCTGTTTCCTGTTCCCACTGATGACTGTACTACTTAAGCCAGGAGTTGTCTTCAGTGAATCACCGGCTGATTGCACTTCACTTGTGGTTCGTCTTAAACCTCCAGTATTCAGTGCCTGGCCTTAAAGGATAAGTTCGCTTTCTACAGCTTTCATATTGTTTATAGAATGAAGTAGAACAATATACTCACCCAGAAGGCTTTCCTGATCCAAACAGTGCTTCAGGAGATATTTAGATCCAAAATCGAGCGGCGGACATCCGTATAATGGTAGCACATGGGGCATGTTAGCACCGCTCCTAAAACTGCATTAATCGTCCCAAAAAATAGTTTCACCAATATTTCATCATGGTCCGCTCGGGCTACTCCTCCATTACAGTCTGTGTCACCCCAGACATGTTTTGTGGCTGTGCTGACCTCTAAACTGAAGAAGAAGAATGTTTGCCTCCGCACATGCGCAGTACGGCTCATTGTTTCAGGGGAAGACAGCCGGCTACACAACGACTTTCTTCGTCCAGTTTTGTGCAAAATGGACAAATAACCATCGGATGAAGATGTTGTGGAGGAGAACTTTGAATATGATGGGTGTCCTTACAGTTTCGAGCTAGAGTTTACAGATGAGGAGCTCATCAAAAGGAGGACATGGAGCCAAAGAGAAGAACAGCTCTCCAGAGAGTACTGCAAATGCACGGAGGCAAACATTCTTCTTCTTCAGTTCAGAGGTCAGCACAGTCACAAAAACATGTCTGGAGTGACACAGACTGTCGTGGAGCGGACCATGATGAAATATTGGTGAAACTAATGAGTTTTTGGACGATTAATGCAGTTTTTGGAGCGGCGCTATATATGCCCCGTGTGCTACCATTATACGGATGTCCGTCGCTCAATTTTGGATCTAAATATCTCCTGAAGCACTGTTTGGATCAGGAAAGCCTTCTGGGTGAGTATATTGTTCTACTTCATTCTATAAACAATGTGAAAGCTGTAGAAACCGAACTTTTCCTTTAAGCCCTGTCTCCGACACACGGAGCTCATTTTTCTTCTGATGGTTTTTTGTGTATTTTGCTCTCTTCACCTGAAGACTCGCCTGCTCTCTCCTTTGTCTTTCCAGGTCTCCACGAGCTCCTGCCACCGCCATCACCACCTTGTACATATTTGCACTTTTTTGAAAAGACTTCTATTTTTGGAACGTTTGCTGAGAACAATAAATCCTGAGTTAACCACCTTTCTGATTGTTCTGCCTCTGCTCTGGGTCCAACTAGTGAAACTGTCACCAATCCTTAGAATTACTGAAAGCAGAAACTCAGATTTTTATGTGGATTATTGAAGAAAAAACACTTTCATTTTAAGAAGAAGAAACATATTAATATAAAGTCTCTACTGCTTAGAATTATAGTATTTCTTATAATTAAAAATCCCACATCTTTATTCTGCAAGGTTTAAGGGAGGTGTGTTGTCATCTCATATGTCAGATTAGGTGACCACAGAACCAAACCTTCATGCTTTCACTGGCCTGACCACAGGAGTGTAACCGACTGCATTTAACTCCCCTGCATTAGCTCTTCTTCATCATACCACAAGGGCAGGGATGCTGTTTTTCAGAGCTTGACAAACTTTCCTGTCACGTAGCTCTCACGTCATGAACCCGGTTTGTCTACATGTCGTTCGGGATCGGTGACACGGACGTTAGCTCTGATGTGGAGGATCAAATCCTAGGAGGCAGGACAAAAATCAAACCTGCATGATTTTATGTCGTGGAGTCATTAGGCATCCTAGTGTGTTTTGTTATTGACGGTCATTAGGACACACTTCTACGGACAGAACAACCAATTTTTTAGGGTCACATAACCCAGTGCACAAGACAAAAAGTCTGCAGCATGAAGACTTCTGATTTTTGCTTCTTTTGAGTGCCAGTAGCATTGCAGTAGTATTGTTCCTACATAGATCTTACACATTACAAATAAAAATGTACAGCCATAAAATGTATAAAAATCCAAATTAATCTCTCTAAAGACTTTTAATCTGTTGCTGAAAAGGAAACTTAAGTGATATATTGGACAAAAGCAACCCAGAAATGAGCAAATCAAAATATTATTTTACCTGAAACCTGAGATTACCTGAGCACTAACTGAGAAGTTCTGGAAAGGTCATTGGGTTGGGTCATCACTAAAAGAGCACCACTTCCCCCAAAAACTGTCCTAAATATCAGTCAGTGAGAGACAAAAACTGTCCCCAAATAATAAACACGAACCTGCAGTTTGAATATTAAACTGATATTCATAATGTCCCATATTTACTGGACAAATGCAAAGCTGAGATTGTGAGGCTTGACCCTTCCTGTTAACTACAGTGTTAGCATGTAAGCATGTTTATTGTCAGTGTGGATATATTAACTTTAGCAAAAGCACTGCTGCACACAGAGATAGAGCCTCACACAGCAAAGCATGGCTCATATTTTCATTATATGACAGGTGATATAAAACTTAATGGTAGAGCTGTTCCAGTGGCCTCAGAGTTATCTTTGTAATAACTTGTGCACACATGTATTAATCTTGTTTACAGAGAGAATTAGCCAGTGTCCACAGTATTAATATTTGTTTACACAAGATGCATAAAAACATCATTTTTGGATTTACAGACTGAGCAAACCTCCTGCTGTTCTTTACTCTCTCTTTAGATGGCAGGCAGCAGATCATGGCACGCCCGCTTCTCAGTCCTGACCTACCTCCAGATTATGGTTTTCTACAACCTGTTTACCCTGCTCAGCATGCCCGCGGAGGTTCTCTGCATCCGGGAGCTTGTAATGCAGCTGCTGCTCAACGAACAACTGGAGGTAATGTATAAGGAAAACGGCAGCAAACAGCGACTTTAAAAACAGCCATCGCGCCCCCCTCCCCGTAAGGTGTAACAGTCACAGGATTATAAATGGCCACTTATTGTTGTCCTGCCCCCAAAATAGACCTACCAGTGTCTTTTTGTCTCATCAGCTCTGGGTTGAAGGTCTAGTGCAGAGCAGAGATGGTAGAGTTGTTGACAACATGCAATTGAGCAGTGCTAAATAGACCATTTATGACATGGTAGACCAATCAACCAATCAGAGTGAACTGGGCCCCAGTGGGAAAAGGCAAGTGAGAAAACAGGCAGATTTTCCACTGATGATCCACAATCCACACAATCCTGAACTGGGATTTAAGGGTGCCAAAATCCTCCTCTCATTAAGGCCGAGCTTTGCATGGAAACGACCACACGCTGAGTTTTTTTCCTCTGTCAAGGAGGTTATGTTTTCTCAGGGACATGTTTGTTTGTTAACAAAAATTACCAGACAGATTTATATGAAAAATTTACCAGAGGTGTGATTTGGTCCAAACAATAATCTATTAAATTTTAGTGGTGATATAGATAACCGCCATTAGCATATGATCATTATTGCTCAATAACTGTCAAACTAATTATGATATCAACGTGATCCTGAGTGCTAAGTGTGGGTTTTTAGGGTCAAGGATTCATATTATGATGGTAACTTTAACAATATTTAGCTACCTTGGCAGAGGTTTGCGCTTTCAGAGTTCTTTTCTAGTTTAGTTTGTTTTGTTGCTTGCACATGATGGCAAATCAAGGCTTCTCTTAAAAACTGAAAATTCATTCATTTTCTACAGTATACCCAGCTATTCCTTTCAGGGTTGCGGGGGGCTGGAGCCTATTCTGGCTGTCATTGGGCGAGAGGCGGTCACCCTGAACCGGTCACCAGTGGATCGTAGGGCAACATAGAGAGACAGACAACCATTCACACTCATACCTAAGGGCAATTTAGAGTCACCAATTATCCTGATGCGCATGTTTTTGGTCCTTGGAGGAAGCCAGACTGCCCAGACGGAACCCAATCATGCATGGGAAGGACATGCAAACGTCACACAGAAAGGCCAACCCGACCCAGAAATCGAACCAGGAACCTTCTTGCTGTGAGGTATGCACTCTACCAGCTGTGCAACAGTGCCACCCAAAAACTGAAAATAAAAATTTATAATTTTGGTGCAGTTTATTTCTATTATTTGACATAATGTAATGTTATTTTGTGTTTTTAGATTATTTTCATTCAATTTATGGTTTTTCTTATTCAATTTAATTTAATTCATTATTTAGTTTTTAAATGTTATTTTACTTCACCTCATTTTATTTCGCTATTCTAAAGTTGTTAACAGCCCCTGTAGGTATAGTGCTTATGTAGAATAAGTGTCCAGCCTCTTTATAAAACATAAGATTAAATACAGGAGCCAAAAACATATGACGCAGGGGTTTTTTGGTCAAAAACAAAAGATTTTGAAGGAGAATAGTTGAAAAATTTTTAGAGAAGATTCAAAAAGAAATGATGATCAAATACCATTTCAAATATTTTAGGAAAATAAATGTTATGAACAAGATATAGATACGTTTTTGTTGCTTTTTATTTTTTGTTTTTTTGTTAAGAATGAGTTTCAGGGTCCACTAATGTGGGTGGCGCTAATGAACAATTTCTTTGCCAACCGCCAAAATAATCCACATGAGAAGAAGAAAAAGAAGAAGAACCAAAACAATGACGTATTTCCGGTTTGGTCTCGGCGGTGGCGGGAGTTTCCAGCATGGCGGTGCAACCGAAGCAGAACCTGTCCATGGACAGCGCGGCAGAACATGGCTTTCTTAACTTCATCTTCTCCATGCCCGAGAAACCGGACACCACCTTCAGGATCTTCGACCGGAACGACTACTACACGGTCCACGGGAAAGACGCCATTTTCGCCGCGAAGGAAGTTTTCAAGACGAACGGGGTCATCAAGCATCTGGGATCAGGTACAGGAGGCTTAGCTCTTCACTGGGCTCTGCAGGTGGAGCTCGTGCAGACCGGTGTACCTGAAGCTTTATGATGTGAATCTCCTAATGCACCAGAGCACGCGCAGCCTCTTGCATCATTAACGTGAGCATGTTGGTCCACAGGGAGCCGAAAGCTGGAGAGCGTGGTCCTCAGTAAGCTCAACTTCGAGGCCTTCGTCAGGGATCTGCTGCTGGTCCGGCAGTACAGGGTGGAGGTCTACAAGAACCACAGCAAGAGCAGCAAAGAGCACGACTGGAAGGTCGAGTTCAAGGTATGGATTATGCATGGGCTGTATCCAGTCAACTTTATTTACACTGATGTGCACACAAACTGAAGCAGTGGGCGGGGTGACGTGCAGATGAACGACCACGCAGCAGAGACAAAGTGCAAAAGCTTGAATTGTCTCAGAAAATGAATGTCCTTCTACCGTGTCAGTGTACAAAAATTAGGGATTCATGACGTTTGATTTTTGCCGATATACGATATGCCGATATTTTTTCTGATCCATTATTGCTGATACCAATATTTCAGGTTAAGTGCACAAGCTCTGTACTTAACAAAAATGGACTTGTATCTTTCAGTGTTACAGCATATTATTGCATGAAAACATGTAACACAAGAAACTCTTTCAAAAATGAAACCCTTGATTCGGGGTGTGCAATATGACGATATTAAATTGTTGAGGATTATAACGTGGGGATGATCTCATGAAGCAGAAAGATCGTCAGATCGTCTGTGTGGGCGCAGAGACTTTGACCCGACTAGCCAATCGTAGCACATTACGCGCAGTGCATGGTGGGATCTCCTGTTTGGTTATGTAGCGTGAAGCCATGGCGGAAAAAAAAAGGAGATAAAAGCTTGAAGATGTCTGAACAAAAATCTGTTCTAAAGCAGCTGTATTATTCACTCAGATTATAGACACTGCAGTTCGATAACATTTGTTTTAAATTGTTGCACTTTAAGAGATAATGTTGATATTGTTGTTCATTACCTTTTATGGTTACATTTATTAACATTTTTATAAAAACTGCACTATTTAAATTAAAACCTGTTCAGAAAGTTTCTTTGGCTTTAATTGTCATTTTTTTCTTTTAGGGTTTTACATGTTTTATATGTTAAACATAGGGAAAAAATGGTCAAACATGCAAATTAGTCCAGAAAAATCTAAGTAAAAAAGATTTGTGATAAAATCGTGATTTATTTTTTTTTTAAATCATGATATATTTTTGCCATATCGCCCACCCCTACCCTAGATATGTAAATGTACCCATGCACTGATGAGAAGGTGCATCAATTTTGAACATTTTTTATAATTTGTAGATATTCCAGCCGATCTGTCAATAATGCTCCATAATATCATAATTAAAGAGTATTTAGATCTGAATAAATAGTGAGCACTGTGGGCACACAACTACAACATTCTCAAAAGAATTTAAAATAAACTGCATAAAGTATAAAAAGTATTTAAAAAAAAACAGGAAGAATGTAACATTTCATGTAACCATGTAAGCTCAGCAGGTGGAGAGAAGATGAATCATAAAGTTATAGCAAGTGACTGACAATGAGGAGAAACTACATGCTGAAAGTTTCCTACACTGCTAGCTGTGCTTCCCTTCTTAGTAAGGACAATTGGCTTAAAAATGCTGAGATTTTTGCTTGGGGAGATTGTTTGGTAAGCTTCAGGTCATCCATTAATGTTTGTTTAAATTGGGTTTTTTTTATTATATTTTTTTACCGTTATGGTCGCTCCTTCATAGGCCTGATTGTGAGTGTGTGTGTATGTCTGTATGTGTAGTCTGTGTGTGTCTTTATCATCCCCTTCACACAACGCGCCGCTTCCAGTCATTTCAATGAGGGACAGGCGGCAGACAGCACGTGATTTGGACACGCCCATGTAGAAGCGGTTGCCGCCCGAAGAAACGCGCACAGATTTTGTCCTGCTGCTCAGAAACCAGCGTTTTGAACTTTCTGGCTGTAGTCGCCTGGCAGCAGCAAATCATATCGTACTATCGAAGAACTGGACGTGAGGAAGCATTTCTACTGAATTGTTTTTAGGGAAGGAGTGTCATAGTAGTATGTCAGAGTGAGCATCTTCAGAGTAGCGATCTTTGTAATGTTAACGCTGCTAAGGGGGGGCCCGGGGATTGGCTGAGGGTAACGGAAGTGTAGACTGAGAGAGAGAACTGCTAACTGTATGACACGCTGTTTGAGTCTGTTAATAAAGAGGATTAATGATTCAGAAGTTATCGGCTCGTTCTATGACAGGGAGTGTTGTGAGACACTTTTAGGTGGCCTCTGCTCTGACGTTCGCTGAATCACCGCTACGTCTCGGCCCGCGGTGGCAGCAGCCTCAATAAAGACTGCATGTGGGGGGACTCCGCCTGCAGAGAGACCGTTTGGTTGCCGCGCGGCTTATCGGTGTTGCGAGGAGCGAGGGAGGAGGCGTTTTCAGAGCAGAGAGGAAAAATGCATTTTATTAAATGTAAGCAAACCATAGCGACACAACTATGGGCAAGATAGTTATTTGCTTAAGCACCCGCGACACCCGATTTAATGCAGGACTCTGATGTGAAGGCAGCGACATGATGCTGCGGTGGTGTATTTACAGTTTTTAAAAAAAATTGCAGGAGCGGCGGGTAGGATTTAGGAGCGGCGGCCCGCCGCTCCTAAATGAATGTAGAGGAAACACTGCATATCGCCCACCCCTACCCTAGATATGTAAATGTACCCATGCACTGATGAGAAGGTGCATCAATTTTGAACATTTTTTATAATTTGTAGATATTCCAGCCGATCTATGGCCTGAAAATATCTGCCAAAATGTAAATATTGTCCGATACTGATGCTGAACTTTAATGGCTGATATCGTCCGATATCACTATCAAACTCTTAATATTGTGCATCCCTATCAAAAAGAGGAAATTAAGTAACATTGTATTTGGTAACTAATGCACACTTGGTTATTAAGTGAGTTGAGAAAAGAATGTAAGTGCAAGTCAGCAAAATGAAATTGACGCTACTTAAACAGTAGATCAACAAATTATATTTATAAAAAAACAGAACATTAAGATAAAAAGTAAGTATACATTTATTATAGGAAGACACTACATAAAAGCCAAACTAAAGAGATAGCTGGCACATAAAGTTCATGACCGAGACAGTTAGAAATAATACATTTAAGTTTAATATGATATGGTGGAGCTAGCAAGAGATATTGTTCAAGTTTTTTTTAGAAGGTTAATTAACCTGAGAGTTGCCCAGACCAATATTGAAGCTTCAGTTGGTTATGTGACACTTGAATCTGTGGGTGTGTTCGTGCTATTCTGTGATAAATTTGTCTTAATTTCTAAGAATGAATTTGTAACAGCCATAGACTAAACATCTCTGCAATCAGAGCTCCATGGCAGAAGAGGCGATAGGAAGCCTGAGTGTGGTATAGGTACTACTCCTACAAAATGTTATAATCTTTGTTTTTTCTGAATATTTCAATAAGTACATGAACATATTTTTGTCAAAAGGCAGATAATGATACAAACAAAAGCACGCACGATATTGAATTTCTGATGATATCCAATAGGCAGATATTACACCACTGATTTTGGCCGATACAGTGCTAATTTTTTCGACTATTTTCATCATTGTTGTCATCAATGACACAGAAGTTCGACTTGTTTCTGTTCACTTATACATTCAGACTTTACTAGCATTCAATAAAGGGTTACATGGATCTTTCATTTTACCCAGGTGTAAAACAAAACTTTAGAAATTCAAGCAAACATAAAAAGTGCTTTACCCTTTAGACTTCAAATTTAAGTTGATAGAATTTACAGTAGATTTAATCGACTAAATTGTGAATTTTGATGACTAAGTTATGACTAGAAATAAAAGATATTTTGGGCAAAAGACTATAGTACTAAATTAAAGAGTGCTGTCAAAATAAACACTGGGTTGGTATCAATATTGAAACATTGAAACAGTTTTTACTTATCTGTTGACTCAAAATCTGCAGCGTTTAATTGCTATTTTAAATGATCATGAACAAATGTGCTAAACTGAAGACTAAAACATGAGGCAAAACTATCAGAAAAACATTTGATGTAATTTTAATACCTGCTAATACCAGTATTTAGCTATAGTACAATAATATAACAACAACAACAAATGTTTTTTTTTCATTGATTACATTTATTGAAATGAAAATTTAAAAGAATAACTGGGTTCATGTGATCAACAGTCAAGTTAACACCACTTTTCTGCTTCCAGTATCAACTTTTGTTTTACAATATCATGTTTGCTCTTCACCTCAGCAACTTCACATGTGCAGATTGAAAGAGTAAGTTGCAAATATTGAAGTTAAAGGTGGAGACGAGATTGAGAAGCAGGAAGAACTCTGAATAACCCATTTGTTACCTCCAGGTTTTGTGTGGGTTGATGTTCAGAGCTCATTCGTCTCGGCTTCTTTGCCTTCGCTCCAGACAGGATTGTCTCAGTTGTTCTCTGATTAACGGAGAGCTTATCGAAGAGACTCTAAGGTCTTTATACTGAGATTGATTAGCTCTCTGACTTGTATACACTGCAGTACATTTAGTCAGAGAAAATCTGCACATGTGTAACCTGGTTTGGTATGGAGACATTATTCAGGATTTAGTTATAATCCGATTGTGTTCGTCATAAATTCATCAGCAGATCTGATTGAAACATGTCAGGAAAATTGTGAACTGGGCAGTTTAATGTTCCAGGATCAAGTGCAGATTAAAGGATTCGTCACATATGACAGAAAAGGGTTACATTTTTCAAACATGAGTATCTAACTAATCCTTTCACTGGATTAAAATATATTTAACCCTTTAACTCCCAGCTCAACTGTTTGGCAGGGGTAAAAAAAAAATCCTGAAATGTTTAGTGTGTTAAAAAAATCATTGTTCTTTTCTGTTAATGTTTCAAGATACAGAAAAAACTGCAAACAAACCAGAATGAAAAGGTTAACATTTATTATTAATATCTTCAACATTATTTTAAATACTTTAACACATGTATTTATTTAATATCTTATCTATCATAAACAGTTTTTGTATGTTTGTCAAACTCAATATCATCTATTTTAAGTTCTTGTTTTGGTATTTTATTTACAAACATTTATGCCATTTGCAATTGATTCTGTCCCAGATGTTTGTGCGTTTTTATGTCATCACATAATCAACTGTTAGCTTTTAATATCTTTAAATTCCACACCAAGAAAATGTCTAGCTTTTGCTTTGTTTGTAGTTTTCTCTGTTCCATGAAATGTTAACAGCATCAAACAATGACTTGATTTATTCTGTTTTTAAAACATTAAATATCACTGAATTTATTGATGACCTCTGCCAAACTGTGGAGCTGGGAAGATAAGATAAGATATACCTTTATTAGTCCCACAGGGGGAAATTCCAGATTAACAGCAGCAGCAGGATACAAGAAAAACATCAGAAAAAGATTTACAAATGAAACTATAAGTGATTAGAATAAAATAGAAAATAGCATAAATACAACTCAATGAAAATAAATGAAATGGCATGAGCCTTTCAGCAATATTAACAATATTTAACAATATATGAAAAAAATCGGTATATATACAGCATTGCATTTAACAATATTATATAGTGCACTAAAAATTGTCAGAGAGGACAAGCAGAAAATTTGAAAAACTAGAACAAAGAAGGCTGAATTTGGAGCATTTCAGTAAAAAAAATTGTAGTTAAAGGGTTACAAAATGGATGAATTATTTGTTTTACTTTGTCTTCTCTTCACCTCAGCAACTTCATTGTGTGCAGATTGAAGAGTAAGTTGCAAATATTGAAGTTAAAGGATTGGAGGCAGATTGAGAAGCAGGAAGAACTCTGAGGACGAGTTGTTGCCTTCTCTCCAACCGGATTGTCTCAGTTGTCTCAGTTGTTCTCTTATCGAGAGAGCTTGGAGCTGATATGAAGCTCTCTCTAGAGTCTTTTATACTGACATTGATTAGCTCTCTGACTTAGTATACAGAAAATCTGTCAGAAAACACACATGTAACCTGGTTTGGTATGGAGACATTATTCAGGATTTAGTTATAATCCGATTAATGTTAAATTCATAAATTCATCAGCAGATCTGAAAAAGTCATGTCAGGAAAATTGTGAACTGGGCAGTTTAATGTTCCAGTGTTCCAGGAGTGCAGATTAAAGGATTAAGTCACATATAAAAAATTTTTTTCAACACATCCTTTCACGTGGATCTAACTAATCCTTTCACTGGATTAAAATATATTTAACCCTTTAACTCCCAGCTCAACTGTTTGGCAGTGGTAAAAAATCCTGAAATGTTTAGTGTTTAAAAAATCATTGTTCTTTTCACTGTTAATGTTTCAAGATACAGAAAAAACAAAAAACCAGAATGAAAAGGTTAACATTAATTAATAATTATTATTTATATCTTTTATTTAATTTAACATGTATTTTATTTAATATCTTATATCTATCAAAAACAGTTTTGTATTGTTTGTATCATCTTGTTTCATCTTTTTAAAGTTCTTTTTTTATTATTTTATTTACAAATTTTTTCCATTTTTGCAATTGTCTGTGTCCCAGATTTGTTATCACATTTTCATCATAATCATAATCAACTGTTAGCTTTTAAACAGCCAAACTCTATATGTGTAGCACTTTTCAAACCTGTAGCACAAAGTGCTTTACATGAATCAGAGAGGAAAAAGCACGACGTTTTTGCGATAATAATTAGAAGAAATAAACCCAAATTAAAAATGCTAGGAGGAGTTTCTAAGTAATTACAAAAAAAAATACCGGGGTTATTTTTTTCTGCCATTTAAATCTAACAGGAAAATTTCTAGTCTATCCTGATATTTAATAGACAGTCAGCTTGAGTTAAAACAACATTTTGAAATATCCAGTAAAAAGACCTGAGCTAAAGTTAGATGTGTGATGATCCATCTGTCTGCATCTGAAACATTAATGCCAAAAAACAGTTTCATATTTCAGATTTTCATCAGAGCCTTATTATCTGTTTTTTTCTCAGGTGGCGATGTCGTGTTTGGCCGCCGTCGTTCGTTTCCTCGAGCTCCTTTCTGACGAGTCAAACTTTAACTCATTCAGTTTGACCTCTCTGGACCTCGGTCAGTACATGAGGCTCGACAACGCCGCTGTGAGGGCTCTGAACCTCTTCCAGGTCAGTGACAGAGACCAGGACACATGCTCATGTTTCTCACTGGTGTCTGCAGCCGAGGAGAAAAATAGGGGCCCTTTAACCCAGCAGTCCCCAACCTTTTTTTTTTCTTTTTGCACCACCTTCTCGTTTTATGTAACAGTGTTTTCATGGACCGACCATCACAGTTAGAAATGACACACAAACCACACATGATGGCCTGAAGTGAAACCTGCTGTATTAAAAGGATCAGAGGGAGTCACGAGCTTCACGTATCATTTCAGTCAGCGCCCGTGTTAACTGGAGACTTTAAGCCGAGTGTGTGTCTGTACTTATCTTAGTAACAAACACGTACCTGCTGAGGATCAAATCAAATCAAACTTTATTTATAAGGCACTTTTCATACTTAAAAGCAACGCAAACAACACTAAAAACAACATAAAAACAGAAAACCCGGCTATCCCCCTCCCACAAAGAAAGAGCATATCCAGAAACACACTTGCGGACGTTAACATACGCACACACACACACCTGCGCCCACACACACATCCCCACACACATTCATACGAGATGTTATAAAAGAGAGAGAGAGAGGGACATGGCTGTGCACCAAGGACTGAGGTAAGGAATAAACTACCTTTGGGGGCCATCAACACTGAGGAGGGCTCCAGGCCCACGAGGAGCACAGCAGGAGACTCTCCCCTGCGCAGACACGAGGCCCCACAACACAGTGCAGGGTCCTATGGCCATGCAGGCGGAGCTGTCCCCCAGCAGCGGCCCCAGAAATGGACCAGGAACAGCTCCCATTGTGCAGAGCCCCCATTAGGAAGCACTGGAGCTAAAAACCATCATACTAAAACAATAATGAAAATATAATAAGAGAGATAAAATAACATAAAATGGAAAAAAAAAATGAAGAATTAAATACGATAAGAAGTTTGACTAAAAGAATAAATCAGTTATAAAGTAATAGAAGAATAAAAAATAAGGAATAAATAAGTTGATTAAATCAATTAAAAGCTTGATTAAAAAGATGGGTGTTAAGCCTCTTTTTAAAAGTATCTACAGACTCTGCAGCCCTGAGATTCTCTGGCAGGCTGTTCCACAAACGGGGGCCATAATAACTAAAAGCCGCCTCCCCGTGTGTCTTAGTTCTAACTTTTGGTATGGTTAAAAGGCCAGTGCCAGAGGACCTCAGGGTCCGCGAGGGCTGGTACGGTAAAAACAGGTCAGATAAATAAGTAGGCATGAGGCCGTAAAAACATTTATAAACCAGTAAAAGATGTTAGGACTGATGAAAAGGCACACAAACAAAGACTCTCCTGTTTTCACAGCTGCTGTAATGTCAGTGTCTGTTAAAAAAGTTGGCTGAAAGCCTCTGGTTAAAACAATAACTAAATAACTGGCCTATTTGCTGCATGTCTTTCCCCTACTCACTCTCTCTCCCCCTTTTGGATTTCATCCACTGTCTCTTCAAGATCAGCAAGGGCTAAAACTCCCAAACAATATTAAAAAAACATAGATATAGGGCTGCTGTTCTGTTTCTTGATTCTGAAATGATCTGGATTTATCATTGGATCATTGATGTTTGTTATTAGTTCTGATTAGGGATGGGAATTGATACGATTTTTATATACCAGTGCTGTTAACAATCCCGCTGATCGATCCAATTCTTTAATGATTCCCTTATTGATTCCTGCAGATTTTCTGTGTGGGCAAAAGTTGTCCTAAAGATTTTCCAGCCACAATTTCCCCAAAATGATTATATTATAATTGAAAATTAAACAAAAGAATGAAATTAAAATACAAATATAATAAAAATGGGTAAACGTAAAACATCAAAAGTAAAATAAATTTAAAAAAAATCCTCTGTCACTGCCAGTAAGCTCACAGACATCGGTATAAGCTTCACATCACAGTAATACATGACCTTTGTGAGCTGGTAAATTGTGTTAATGTCAAATGTTTACAAGGTTTGAAACAAATTTAAGAAAGAGTCCCCACACCTTCCAGAACTTCCCAAAAATGTTTATTTATTTTGCACCAAATATGTTAACAAGCAAAGAAAAACAGTGTGGTAGCTCAATTTTAAGGGATAAATATGTCATATAAAAATGGTTGGAGAAGATGATATAGTAACAAAATGGGGGTGCTGGTTTGGCGGAGTGGTTAGCAACCATGCTTGTTCCATATACATACTTCTGCCGGTCCGGGTTCGATTCCAGCCTGTGGCCAGTTTGCAGCGCGTCTTCCCCTACTCTCTCACCCCCCTCACAAGTCCACCATCACCTGTCTCTCTCCTGTCAATAAAGGCACAAAATGCCCAAAAAATACCAAAAAAAAAAGGAACAAAATGAGAGGGAATGAAGAGAAGCCTCAAATGAATTCCTATTTTTGTTGTGACTTAAAAATGATAGACTATAACTTTCAGTCTTTAATAGGTGTGATGTCAGTGACCTCAATAGTCTTCAGTGTATTTGATTTATTTTTTAAAATTATTTCCGCTCCCCTCTGCACGGCTCAGTTTGTCTGTTTTCTGTCCTGCAGGGATCCCCTGATGACACCAGTGGAGCTCACTCATTGGCCGGTCTGCTGAATAAGTGTCGCACGCCGCAGGGTCAGCGTCTGGTCAACCAGTGGATCAAACAGCCGCTCATGGACCGAAGCAAAATAGAAGAGAGGTGAAGCAGAGAGGAAACGGGACAAAACTTTTTTGAGCATTTTATTGTAGAAGATGGTAGAGCTGGGCAGTTACTCAAATTTAATTTTCAGTTTCAGTTGCAGCCTCCCACAATCATGGAGTGTGAATAATCCTGATCCTTACTGCAGTGCAGGACATGTTGCTTTTCTTTTGTCCATGTCCATCATCATTGTTCAAAGATGTTTTTTAATAGATTTTCTGAATTATTGCCTCCTCTGTAAAGTGAGAAATGATTGTGTGATCTCAGTGTCTATCAGCCTGTGTAGATGTCCTTCCTGTTTGTTCCAATGATCATACAAACTTAGGCCCCATCCACACGAAGACAAAACGCTTCACAGTTTCCAAAACGATCATCATAAAGATGAAGGCGTCTCAGAAATTGTGTGCGTCTACATGAATGCACCCGATATGCATTAAAACGCTATAAAACACATGCCAGACCTCTAGGGGCGCTGTAACGATATGACGGAAACGAGCTGAAACAGATGAAAAAACAGTGGGCATGCGCACTTGCGGCAAAAGTTGTAAACAGAGACCACCGTAATGTGTCCTCGATAATTGTTCAAGTCGGTGGTGATTGAGAAGAAGGAGATTTTGCTGCAACAGGGATAGTAGGGTCACTAGCTTCATCAGCACATATGCTTCATGTACACCGCCATTGTTGTTGTTGTTGTTGTTGCCGCGTGTGGCGCATGCGTGTCAATGATGATATGAAACTATGACGTAAGCGTATCTGAAAAGTTACGGAGAGCCAGAAATCACGGAGCTGCGTATACAGCATTTCAAAATCTTTCCACCCTGGAACCTGGTTTCAAAAATGATCGTTTACCCCCAAAACACCGTCTTCGTATGGATGATACTCAGATTCGGCAAAAATGTATGCGTTTAGAACTTGGTTTCTCTTCGTGTAGATGGGGCCTTAATGTTTATCCCTGTGTTTATGTGTTCAGGCTGGACCTGGTGGAGAGTTTCGTGTGCGACTCTGAGCTCAGACAGACTTGCCAAGACGACCTGCTGCGTCGATTTCCCGACCTCAATCGTCTGGCCAAAAAGTTCCACCGTCACTCTGCAACTCTGCAGGACTGTTACCGTGTCTACCAGGCGGTGAGCCAACTGCCCAACCTCATCACGGCGCTGGAGAGATACTCGGGTACGCACAGGGAGAATGCACATTTACCTGAATAAACTTAAAAAATGAAGTCACTGTTTCGTTTCCTGAGGAAGTCATTGCACTGCACATTGGTATATTTAAAAGAATTTCATTTTAAATATTACATATGTATTTTTTACCTCCTCGTGGAACTTGCTTGGAACATTTATAACAAATAGCCAGTGAATGGTCTTCCTCTGAAACTTTGAAAAAGTCCCACTCTACCGACACCATGTTCTCTGTTTACAAATGTATGCACACTGTGCTTCATTCATGTGGTGCAGGAAGTTTCCATTCCCAGTTTGTGAGTCATTTTTTTTTACCTTTTTACCCTTTTTACCACATTTCTCTGCTGTATGGATAACATACTGTAGATAACACGTTGATATCAAGTCAAGTCATCAACAACCAAAATTATGACCAAGCTGATGAGTTGTTTTCTAACATGAGGGAGTATTCCAATTATTTTAAAGTTAGAAAGTTGTTTTTCCCATTATACCGACGCTACTTGAATGCAGCACTCACTGCAAGCTGTTCAAGTCTTATGTATGTGGGAGACCTTAATTTAAAAACGAAACAACCCACACCGCAGTCCGGACAGAATTATATATGATCAGGCTATTTTCTATGATATAGGAATGACATCATAAGCTCATGGCATCAGGCCTAAAACTATGGGCTGATAATTATGGTGTACCTCTAATATCTTCTCTCTCTTCCTTGATCAGCTCGTAGGGTTTGAACTTGTGATGTTGAGGATGATTCTCTGATCATTCGCTTCAACCTACTAAGAACTTTTGCTTTGTTTTGCTCAGAGGGATTTGAAAACAGCTTAAAGGATAACTTCGGTTCCTGCAGCTTTTACATTGTTTATAGAATGAAGAACAACAATATACTCACCCAGAAGGCTTTCCTGATGCAAACGGTGCTTCGGGAGATATTTAGATCCAAAATCGAGCAGCGGACACCGATATAATGTAGCCTGTAGGGCATAGATCGCCGCTCCTAAAAACTGCATTAATCGTCCAAAAACTCATGTTTTTCACCAATATTCCATCATGATTCGCGCCGAATGGACGGCCATTGTAGCCTGTGTCTCTCCACACAGCGCTGTGTGGCTGAACTAACCTCTAAACAGACGAGTCTGTTTGCATGCCCTTCGCGTATGCGCAGTACTCTCTGGAGCGTTGAGATCGCTTCCTCATTTCTATCAGCTCCTTATCTGTATACTGTGGCTCCAAACTGTAAGGACGTCCATCATATTCAAAGTCCTCCTCCACAACATCTTCATCCCATAGATATTCGTCCATTTTGCACAAAACTGGAAGAAGAAAGTCGATTTGTAGCTGCCCTGAAACAATGAGCCACACTGCGCATGCGCGAAGAGCATGTAAACAAACTCGTTGGTTCAGCCACACAGCGCTGTGTGGAGAGACACAGACAGCAATGGCCGTCCATTCGGCGCGAATCATGATGGAATATTGGTGAAAAACATGAGTTTTTGGACGATTAATGCAGTTTTTAGGAGCGGCGATCTATGCCCTACGGGCTACCATTATATCGGTGTCCGCTGCTCGATTTTGGATCTAAATATCTCCCGAAGCACCGTTTGCATCAGGAAAGCCTTCTGGGTGAGTATATTGTTGTTCTTCATTCTAGAAACAATGTAAAAGCTGCAGGAACCGAAGTTATCCTTTAAATTCTAATTTGATCACGTGTCCTTGTGTTTAAAGGAAGCTACAGCGTCCTGCTGGAGGCCGTGTTCCTCTCTCCTCTCAGAGATCTTCAGACAGATTTTGTTAAATATCAGGAGATGATTGAAACCACGCTGGACATGAACCAAGTAAGAGACTGTTTATCTCTTTGTTTGGAGATGGTTTTGTAATTGTTCATAACCCTGCACTGTTTCTATCACTTTTACATTTCTCATTGTCTTCTTTTTTATCTCCTCTTTCCATGCAGATTGACCATCATGAGTTCTTGGTAAAGGCTTCATTTGATCCGGTGTTGAGTGAGCTGAGAGAAAAGATGGACGAGCTGGAGAGCAGCATGCAGGCCGTGCTGAACAGTGCAGCCAGAGAGCTGGGTGAATAAATGAATGAACTGTCAGAGAGCTACTTGTGAGGCAGTGTTTTGTAGAAATTTGGTGTCTTAGAGTTTACAGCAGACCAAACATTCTGACTAAATTGAGCTATTAGGGCTGGGACGATTCACTTTTCTCCCTAGTCGATTTATTGCGATTTTTTTAGGTGCCGATTCGATTTAAATTGCGATTCTACGATATTGCCGATCCTTGCGATCTTTAGTTAGCTTTTTTAACACCAGCGAAAAAGATGAACAATGACGATGCCTACAGACTATATCAGGGAAAATACACTTCACATGTGAGTCTGTATTCAGGATTTATTCAGCAATATATTTAACCAGCTGTTTATACTCTCTCTTCAAAAGCCTGGATTGCATTTAAAAGTGGCTTACTAACCCTTTAGGCACCAGAGTTTTTTTAAGAAAATATTCAATTTTGCTATCAAGATTTAAAAAGGCTGTAGTTTCAAAGTGGTTAGTTTTCCCACCCATCATCATCACTGTAATTTACGGGCCGAGCATGAACGCCTCTGCTGCCTTCACTGTGCTTTTTACCCCCGGCTTCTCCCTCGTCTGCCCAGAGCTCCGCGGTCTTTCTCATTTCCGCTAACACCGTCACTTTTTGCGGTGTTTTGAGCTTCCCTGCATCCCAGACCACATCCCCTCCTATGCACTCGTCAACTTTTGAACAAAAAAAAAAACGATTTAAAAATCGGGGGACATAAAATCGCGATGCTTATGTGAATCGATTTTTTCTTCTACTCCTATTAGCTATATTTTCAAAATCATCACCCCTTTACCTTAAGGACAAGGTTGAGCATCAATATGTGTTAAACTTTGTAAATAAAAAATTTAAAGTTTGTGAGAACTCAAGTTTCTGTGTTTCAGGTCTGGAGGCGGGGAAGACCGTGAAGCTGGAGTCAAATGCCATGCTGGGTTTTTACCTGAGAGTCACCTGTAAGGAGGAGAAAAGTCTGAGGAACAACAAGAAATTCACCACACTGGACGTCCAGAAGAACGGAGTGCGCTTCACTAACAGGTATGTCCCACACGTTCTTACACATGAGTGTTGTGTTTGTGAACTTTAAACATCTGAAAGAGATGCTGTCAAATGATGTTTCTTAACTTATTTTCCAATGTTTTTTTTTCTCTTTATGTTTTCTTATGTCAAACACCAAATTATTTAAAGAGAAGTTAAAGTTTCTTCATTGTTTCATTAACTTTTCTCCTCAAAAGTAACATAAGTTTATAGGTATTCAGGCTATCTAATCTTTGCTCTCAGAACTGAAAAGTACTAACCTGACACGTAGGGATGTAACGGTATGAAAATTTCATATTACGGTTTTTGTGACCAAAAATTATCACGGTTATCATTATTATCCTTGTGCTGTTGCAGTGTGCTCAAAATGTTCAAAAAGTACTTTAACACAGTCTTGAAACCGTTTAACTACTTTAATATTATATTTTTAACAGTGCTTTTGTCTTTTTTGTTAATAATAGTGTTAGGAAATGTCCTATAAGTAAATTTGTTTGAACTTTTTTAAGTAGAAATAAAAGTAAACAATTCTGACACGTATTTGACATTATTATGTTATAAATGCTTAAAGGGCAACTTCGGTATTTTTCAACCTGGGTCCTATTGCCCCAAGTGTATGTGTGTATACGATTGACGGGTACAACTCGTTTTAAAATTGGCTCAGTATCAAGGGAGCGGATGCAGCCGGCAGCCGCGAGGCTAGATAGGGGGGCAACTGCATCCCGTATAAGTTTGAGCATTAAAAAGTGTGTATTTCGCCACAGACCGGTTGCGATCGCCGGTGCTAGCTCTCTGATTAGCATTGTAAGCATTGCGTTTTCCTTCACGTCCTCTGACCTGTGTGACGTCATCTGTGAGCTTGTTGCCGGAAGAAAACAGAGGAGCCATGCAGCGCCCCGCTCACAGTGGAGCTGCTTATCCCGGAGGACAGTTGGAAGTTTTACTGCATCAGTATCATGGTCGAATATTTACCAGATTTCGAGAGTGAAGACGAGCCTTTTCATTACGACGGCCACCCGTATTTATTTGGGCCAGAGTATACGGACGAGGAGCTGCTACAAACTCAAGAGCTAACGAGGAATAGCAACAGAGGGCCAACGAGCAGACGAGGGTGAAGCAGCGGCTGCACGAACGCGAATTTCTGAGGACTGGTGGTGCTCCTGTGGTTGCTGTGACTCTATGCCCACAGAGGAAGAATGTCTGTGTTGTAACGAGTGGGACCTGTTGCCCAATATTCGTGGTCTCGATGTGTCGTGGGATGATACAGGAAGTACCCGACGCTGTGTAACTACATTAGAGGATTTCCCCCCTCTGATCAACAGGGCAGTGCTGGATACCTTTTTTCATGTACCCAAAATAAATTGGAGGAGGCGACAAAAACCACAGGGACCAAATGGTCAACTATCCATAAAGTAAGTATAACTAATATAATTTTTATGCATACAATACGATAAGTATTGTATGTGTTGTAAGTGTTTATAATTCGCCACAGACCGGTTGCGATGGTCGGTGCTAGCTCTCTAATTAGCATTGTAACACGGTAGGCCACAAGTCTGTACTGGCTGGACGAGAGGAAAAAGTGAAGAGGATTTATGGCAACAGTAAATATGTGTGTCAGAGACAAATCTAGAGCGTTCGTGCAGCCGCTGCTTCACCCTCGTGTGCTCGTTGGCCCTCTGTTGCTATCCTCATCAGCTGTTGAGTCTGTAGCAGCTGCTCGTCCGCATACCCTGGCTGAAACAAATACGGGTGGCCGTCGTAATGAAAAGGCTCGTCTTCACTCTCGAAATCTAGTAAATATTCAGCCATGATACCGATGCAGTAAAACTTCCAACTGTCCTCCGGGATAAGCAGCTCCACTCTGAGCGGGGCGCTGCATGGCTCCTCTGTTTTTTTTTTTTTTTTTTTTAATTGGTGAACTGTACATATGTACATGTGATGTATTTACATGAAAAACAGACATTTCATTTCAAAATATATCATACACATGAGAAGATAAGCATACACAACTATAAGAAGTAACACAAAAAAAGGATATAATAAGAGAAAGAAAAGGAACAAAAACAAAATACAAATCAGACATTTAAATAAATAAAATAACCCAAGTCAAATAAAACCAAAAATATATAATTGGTACAAAACATGACAAATACATTCTAACACCTCATAGCAGCATAGAGGTATGTTAAGTTATCAAATCGTCAAAGATCTTGCATAATTCTATTGATTTTTTGTTTGTTAATTGTCTTAATGATTGTATATAGACCCTGATCTCGGCAAGTAATAGTTTGAATAATGGTTTTGAACTGGAGGGCTCCTCTGTTTTCTTCCGGCAACAAGCTCACAGATGACGTCACACATGTCAGAGGACGTGAAGGAAAACGCAATGCTTACAATGCTAATTAGAGAGCTAGCACCGGCGATCGCAACCGGTCTGTGGCGAAATAAACACTTTTAATGCTCAAACTTATACGGGATGCAGTTGCCCCCCTATCTAGCTTCGCGGCTGCCGGCTGCATCCGCTCCCTTGATACTGAGCCAATTTTAAAACGAGTTGTACCCGTCAATCGTATACACACATACACTTGGGGCAATAGGACCCAGGTTGAAAAATACCGAAGTTGCCCTTTAAACTGTGTAATTTGCCTACAAGAATAGAAAAAACTGGATTTGTAATTTAAACAGGATTCTCTTCGCAAACAGTTGTAAATGAACATGTTCAAAGTTTTGAGATGAACAAAAATAAATGTAACCTATTTTTCAAACACTCGCACATTTTAGTTTACCTACAGCATCTGTGTCCATGTTACAGCTCACTATATTAGACCATGTCCAGGCCTTTTTATTGATTTATTTACTAATGAGCCCCTGAGGCAATTAGGCTCATTCATGACTCTCCTCTGGTCTCCCCTTTCCATGGCAGATCTCCTCGACATGTCTTTCTTTAATATTTCAAAATTGCGATTGATGAAATCCATAAAACACAAACTATGACAGAGAAGACGATCTATTACAATGAAATACAGCGAAACATGGCAAATAAACGATGAAAGAAAGTCAGGAACACACTCCAGATTGATAATAATGCTGTTATTTATAATTGTTATACATTATTTTCATAGAAAATCCCGATAAAACTGCCTATAATTCACTCAGGTATGGCTCACTGAAGCCTCTCACTCTCCCTCTGCTTGTTTAATCAAGGAGTTACAGCAGTTTTACTAACGTGCATTTTTGTCTTTCACCGCAGCTTCGTGTTTTAGACAGGGGGGCTGTAGTCAATCAGTTTCCCTTCAACATCATTGTAAAATCCAAACTTCGAACAGACTTTAGACTTTAGCTGTTTTGAGTGGGAAAACCTGTTAAGAGTCTGAGCGAGGCTCTAACTGCTGAGGCCAAACATTGCAAACTTCGCATGTGCGCTTCTGTTTGCAAGAGACTGCTCCATCGAGGGGCAGACACATATAGTTCTGGCGTTTCAGGGCGAAGAGCAGCATCACCGTGAGTTATTTACAGTGTGGTGATCAAACACGGTATAACGGTATTTTTAATAGGACATGGTAATGATTACTGTCGAAATTTTACCGCGGTTTATGATTTTACCAGTAACCGTTACATCCCTACTGACACGCAAGAGTGACAGATCATCCGTCATGGAAATATTTCACTGGTCCATCAAGAGAAGAGCTCATAAAAATGTTTTCAGAGGGTAGGACCTTCAAAAACAACTGCAGCTGGTGATTGGACGATCGTTCTGCCTCCACATCAAGCCACAGTATGATGGAACAGCTTCCTTGCTTCTCTGATTTGATCGTCCAAAACAAAACACATGATTTCCCCTGAGAAAAGCTCTAAGTAACGTTCTTTGCGGCCTTTTTTAAAGAAGAAACTAAAACATCATCCACGGTGACAGCTTCAGAAGCCAACATCGTTTTCAAACATGGAGTCACTTCCTGCTGTCGCCATGTCGGGGCAGTCCAGCTTTTGGCCGTGAAGCTTGGCAAGATGGATCTGCATGATTTCAGACAGTGAATCAGGCAGGTCCATCTACACTGCTGGGTTAGAGAAGTACAAATAAATTATAAAAAATGTTCAGAACATCAATCATGACTTCATAACTCAGCAGCTGGGACAATGTGCAGAGAAGTCCTTTATTTTTTGTGTTATTGTATACAAGACATAACCCATTTTTTCGTACCAGAGTCACATTAAAGTTCCACTTCATGGTATTTTTACATCTCAATTTTGTTTTTTAAATCTAGCTCAGGAAAAAAATCGGTTACATTTTTTTCTAAGGAGATTTGCTTTTACAGGCTGGATGTGATCTATTGTAAATCAGTAAAAATATGAGGATATAATCAAACAAGGCTACATCACAATACTTAAATACTCAAAATGGATTTTTGGGAAGGGATCAGGGAAGACCAGATTACTTACTGTCAGTACTGATGACCCCTCATTTGTACTTGGTGATATCAGTTACTGAGAGCGTGATGTGTGGATCACTAATACCAAACATGTTTAGTTTTTTCCTACATCTAATATTCATCTTACAGAGACAGCCATAAACCCGTCACAAAAAAACATTAGCTGACCTCGTGTAGCACGCAGCTAGCTTTTATCCCGCTGCCTCTGACACAGATTTCAACATTTGATATTTCTAACTAATGGCTTCTGCAAACAAAGTTGTAGGAGCCTTTAATTGATGTTTTGAGCAAATAATGTTTACATTTAAGGATTAAATGTAAGGGTTTAGGTATGTGTTTATACTTTTGGGGATTATTTTGGGGATAATATCGAGTCACAGGGTGATAGAAGTGTATGCATGATTTATTTCATCTGTCCACTTGTGTGGTCAGTGGAAGAGAGAGGTGAGCCGAGGTACCATATTTTGTCTTGACCGTTTCATTATTGCTAAATTTACACTATTTTTCTTCAATGCCTGAATGTAATCACTTTGCTTGTTTTCTTAGTTGCTTAATTTTTCTCTAACAAAAGTGAGCAATATGAAAGTTTGTCGGATCAGTGATTTCTGCTGCAGTGTGTCAGACAACTTACTCGACCATCTTTCATCTGTTTGGTTTTGAAGTCGCTCAAAAAGTTTTGGGAGCAACATCTGCTGCTACACTGAGCTGCAGCGACAGGAGCTCACAAATGGAGATGCACAGATCCAGCTGCTTCAGTTAGGGCTGCATGATGTTGGATTTTTGCCGATATCCAACATGCTGATGTTTTTTAATTCATTGTCTCAGCTGCTGATATTTGTAGTCAAGAGACAAAGTCTGTGCTTAATAAAAACGGACTTGTGTAGTATAGTGGACAGTATATTTTGTGAGAAATAGATGTAAAACAAGAAAAATGAAGCCCTTGATTTTTAAATGTACCCATGCAGTGATGAGAAGGAGCATCAGTGTTGTACATTTGTATAATTTGCTGATATCTGGCTGATATATCGGCTGTAAATGTCTGAAAAAATGTAAATATCGGCCAATGCTGATACTCAGAGCTCGACAGTGCGAGGAGGTACTTGCATTTGCTACTAAAAATATTACAGTGTGAGTTGTGATTTGCATTTGGTAGCACCCGTGGGACTACGAAAAATGACCGTTCAAAACATGTTTTGTTTTGTGTTGAATACGTCGGAAGTTGTGGCCGGTGGTATTCCTGAACGCAGCCTCAGCTGGAAACATGTTCAGCTTTGATACGTTTGTTTTATTGACCCAACTGCACCGGTACAGATGAACATAAGCAGGTGCTCCCAAAGCCTTCTCTTGACCAATCACAGCGCATTAGTGGGACTGTTGCTGGGCAAAATACACTGACAGATCAGCGAGTGACATTTTAAACTATTTGAGAAGAAAACCAAATGAGCAATAACCAAATAACTATGAAGGCTATCAGTGATTATTTCAAAAGACCAACAAAACCAGAACATGTGGACTCTGAATTGAGGCAAGAGGACGAAATGGAGCAAGGAGGTGAAATTGATGTCGAGGAACAGTTAGTGTTAGCTTCAGACGCTGTGTCTAAAGACGCCAGAGAGTCAGTTAAAGGAGACATATCATGCTGATGCATGATTTAATACTTACATATAATATATTAAATTTGAAAACAAGACCTTACACCCCCTTAATTTTCAAAAAATGAGATATTGTATTTTTCCTGATATCCTAGAACGAGACTTGATGCCTCTGAAAATAGGTCATTGCGAGATGTCCGCGAGATTTCAAACGTCATGACGACACGAGGTACCTTTCTTTTTACTGGAGTAATCTGATAAAACACTTCCTCCTCTGTGATGTCCGTCAGCCCCAAACCCTCACCGAGGAACACGTCCAGCAGCAGGGGTATAAAGCTCCCTCGCTCACACTCACTCATTACCAGCTCTGGCCTGACTCAATATGCGGTCACTGCTTTGAGCCTGAGGGAAAATACAGTAGAAGAAGAAGGACAGGCTGGCTCTACCCCCGATAGAACTGACCAATCAGAGCACAAAGGGCTGTGACGTTGCGAGGTAACTTTAGGTCATCCTTGAGACCAAGCGTTTCAACAAGCGCTTCATAATGGCCTAAAATGACGATACTGAGACCGCTATTGCGGGGCAATGAAGGAACTAAATGACTTGTACTGAGGGCAGAAATGCTTTACAGGCATCCTAGTCTGGCATAGGGAAAAGGAGAAACAAGCATGATATGTCCTCTTTAATGACGCCACTGCTGTTCCCAGTCGTAAGAGGTACAAGTTTGTTTCCTCGTTGACCGCATATCTTTGTATTAAAGAAAAACACACTACTTGTTAACTTTTCATTGTGCTACTAAAGATATTTGTGTGCTATTGGATTTTTCAACTTTGTAGCACCCGTGCTACTTGGGAAAATGCCAAGCGTCAAGCCCTGCTGATACTTAACTTTTTAGGCTGGTGTCAGCTGATACAGATATCATATATATCTAAGATATATCTATCTTCAGTTTCCCCCTCCCAGCCAGCTGCCTGCCAACTTTCAGCCAGTTACCATCACTTACCAGCCAGCTTCCAGCCACGAGAAACCCCCTTTCAAGAACACATCAAGCTTTTCCCCAGTCACTAGAGTAGCTGCTGAATCAAAGAAACTTTACTCCACTAATTCTCACAAGCATAGCTTTAAGTTTATTGATCATGTCAGGGTGGGCATAAGGTTTTTTCAGTTTGCCAAATGCAACAGTTTCACTTGATATTGTGTGAAAGGAACATTTTGGAGCTTCTTCCTTCCTTGAATGAACAAATAATTAGCCACAGCCTCTAATCTCATATTTTGTGTGTGTGCAGTAAGTTGAGCTCCTTCAATGAGGAGTACACCAAGAACAGAGAGGAGTACGAGGAGGCGCAGAATGCCATTGTCAAAGAGATCATCAACATCTCCTCAGGTAAGGTTTCATCACGTGCTGCTCCTCAGCGTGACATTGATTTGGCAGCTGCATGTGATGCTGTAATGATGTGAAATGTGTCTTCTACGACCTTTACAGTCTGATTCAGATCACGTTTCCCACAAAGGCCACTGCGCAGTGGTACTTGATAAGAGTTTAATCAGTGTGAAGATTGTGGCCGGATGGTTTTATGTCATCAAATGTCGATTGTTCTGGAGCAGGCTCACGCTGCAGACGCCCAGCTCTGTGCTAATTTATCCAAGTGTTGATCTCTGGGTCACCAGGTTACGTGGATCCTCTGCAGACTCTGAGCGACGTGATTGCTCAGCTGGACGCCGTGGTTAGTTTCGCCACGGCTTCTGTCTCGGCCCCCGTGCCGTACGTGAGACCCCAGCTGCTTCCTGAAGGCTGCAGACGGATGGAGCTGGAGCAGGCGAGACATCCCTGCATGGAGACGGATGCGGACACAGCCTTCATCCCCAACAGCATCTCTTTTGTCCACGGAGAGAAGAGTTTTTACATCATCACAGGTGACCAAAACCACGAGAACATTCAAAGTTTAGATTCAGACATCACTGATATATTTAGTAACAGACGCTTTAAAGCGGCTGAAGGGGTGTCCAAATTCTCCATAAGGCTGTCAATGTAGGCACAAATGCCCCAAAAAATACATTAAAAAATATAACCAATTATTAAATCATCATGTAAATATTAGTCATGTTTGAATTGTTGGTCGTATTTTAATATTTCTCAAGCTAGCTTTTGCAGCTGTAGCTAAAGTTATTGTCGCATCTGCCTACGTCACAGCTAGCAAGCGAATCGATTGGCATCTCATTTCTCAGTGGCGTGTTCTCACCCCTTCCCCTTGACCCTCAAAACAAAGGGCTAAAGCAGCGGTCGGCAACTAACGGCCCGCGGGCCAAAACTGGCCCGTCTCCAATAATATCTGGCCCACTAGATGAAATTGAAAATGTGATTTAAAAGGGGTAGGGACGTGCCGGCCATTGGGGAAACCGGGAAAGCTCCTGAACGGCTGGCACCCGTAGATGGCCGGCGAACGCAGCGCGCGCCATGGAGACGAACGCGATGCCTTGTGTTCGTCCGACTGGGGGCAGCTGAAAATATCAATCAGCACCACTATCACCCCCCCCCTTCCTAATTAAAAAAAAAAGTAAAATTATTTAGCTGCTGTCAAAAAAAAAACGACAATCATAGCCCAATCCTGAAAATCTTTTTTTATAAATCTTTGTTAAAGTTGGGCTCAAAGAAGTGGTTATTTTCAAAATGGAAATTACTGACATTTTGAAAATAACTATTAACTAAGTTACTATTATAAGCAGTTTTAAAAGGCAGCCACAGTGGAGTTAAAGCAGTAATAGCACACTAATAGTCTGAGAAATAAAGTTACTTTATTTAAAACAAATTAATTTCTTAAATTAGCCTACATTTTGTATTCACACAATATAAAAGTAGCCTATAGATAAGGGGAAAACGTTTAAAAAAAAAGAGAGAGAGAGAGAGAAAGAAAACATGTTTCTGATTGATATGATGTTTTGGCCCACCATTCAGTTGCTTGGAAAAATTTTGGGGAAGGGGAAGGATTAATGGGTAGAATTGGGATTTACCCTAAGTGTCCCGAGTCGAAAGACCTTTAAATCTTGTTCTGGCTTTTTTGTATCAGACAGAAATAAAAGCATTTGAAAGCCAGTGTCGACAATTTACACAAATCGTGATTTGGCCTATGTTTTGGGATGCGTATCGTAGTGGTGTCCTTTCTCAAACGTGCACTCTGGAATTATTCACCGTAAGTAAAAGAAGACATTAGTGCAGATTTATAAGAAAAACACTCAAAATGCTCCTGTTATACCATGAACAAGCAAGGGGGAAACTGTCCCTGTGACCTCGATTCCTGACTTCTGGCCTCTAAGATCTAACGTCTTAAGCCTTGTGTGTGAACAGACCTTTGTGAAAAGTTTGAAGAAAAATCTTCTCTGTGTTTTTAAGATGTCGCAGTCACAGAATTGTTCTTGGCTGCCTTCTTGGTGTAAACCAATAAAATGAAAAATTCCTTTTCTGATTACATAAAGCTGTCCTGTAAAATAAAAGTAACAAACCCCAAAATAATCTTTAAACAGAGGAGAGGAGCAGCATCCCTCTAACGTACGTGCAGCATTAATCTTCAGATTCTCTAACAGAGTGATTGTGTTGTGAATCTTAAGATGCTGTGAAAGGGTCACTGATTAATCAGCTGATTGAGATTAGGCCCTTCTTTGTTTTTAGAAAGTCATTTAAGGCTGGAAGGTCATTACTGAGATAAGATGAGAGTATAATGCAATGTCAAAAGTTAGCGGAGGTCGTATTTTAAGGAGAATTAAAGGGAAAGAAACAAAGTTCATGTTAACAGAACAGCATAAATCAAACATGGCTTTCTTCTCTGCAGGACCAAACATGGGCGGTAAGTCCACCTTCATCCGTCAGGTGGGTGTGATCGCCTTGATGGCTCAGATCGGCTGCTTCGTGCCCTGCGACAAGGCGGAGCTTTGTGTGATTGACAGCATCCTGGCCCGGGTGGGAGCAGGTGACAGCCAGGTGAAAGGAGTGTCCACCTTCATGTCTGAGATGCTGGAGACGGCGGCCATTCTGCGGTAAGAAGAGACGCTCACTGTCTTCTTGAAGGTAAACTTAAAATTGCACTGACATGGAAGTGTGTGCACAGACCGAGGAAGAGTGTGGGTTGAGGGGCTTCTGCAGTGTGGGTGTCCAAACTATGGCCTTGAAGCCAGTTGTGGCCCTTGGATCACTTTTAATACGCCATCAGCAGACTCCAAAATGTGCTCTTTAATATGACCCACGTTATAGTGGGAGGCTTTTGTTTGTTGGATAAATAAATACAAATAGATTACAGCAACAAATCTCAAAATCACACTTACATCTTCTCCATATCAAGAATTACAAAGCATGTTGAGAAAATATTTTTTTAACATCTTAGAGCATCAACACACAGTTTAGCAGCTGGATGCAATTTGCTCTTGCTTTAATTTAATGTGAAGACGAGCCCTCTGGGTTTTCTGTTTCACAGAGCATCTCTCTTATCCTTATCTGTTGTCACCAGCACCACTCGAAATCTAACCGGCCATTCCTTAAATCCTGAGCTTTCATTCTCTTAAAGGAAAAGTTTGGTTCCTGCAGCTTTTACATTGTTTATAGAACGAAGAACAACGATATACTCACCCAGAAGGCTTTCCTGATGCAAACAGTGCTTCGGGAGATATTTAGATCCAAAATCGAGCAGCAGACACCGATATAATGGTAGCCCGTAGGGCATGGATCGCCGCTCCTAAAAACTACATTAATCGTCCAAAAACTCATGTTTTTCACCAATATTCCATCATGATCCGTTCCGAATGATCCGCCATTGCAGTCTGTGTCACTCCACACACCGCTGTGTAGCTGAACTGACGAGTTTGTTTACGTGCCCTTCGCGCATGTGCGGTGCGGCTCATTGTTTCAGGGAAAGACCGGCAGCTACAAATCGACTTTCTTCTTCCAGTTTTGTGCAAAATAGACGAATATCTATCGGATGAAGATGTTGTGGAGGAGAACTTTGAATATGATGGACGTCCTTACAGTTTCCAGCCAGAGTTTACAGATAAGGAGCTCTTAGAAATGAGGAAGCGATCGCAACGCTCCAGAGAGTACTGCGCATGCGCGAAGGGCACGTAAACAAACTCATCAGTTCAGCCACACAGCGCTGTGTGGAGTGACACAGACTGCAATGGCAGATCATTCGGAACGGATCATGATGGAATATTGGTGAAAAACATGAGTTTTTGGACGATTAATGCAGTTTTTAGGAGCGGCAATCCATGCCCTACGGGCTACCATTATATCAGTATCCGCTGCTCGATTTTGGATCTAAATATCTCCCGAAGCACCGTTTGGATCAGGAAAGCCTTCTGGGTGAGTATATTGTTCTACTTCATTCTATAAACAATGTGAAAGCTGCAGGAACCAAACTTTTCCTTTAAAGAGACTGTGAGGAGTTTCTAAATAATTACAAAAAAATCTCACTTTTAGATATATGCCTGATGGAAATACACACATTAAGATGAGTTTTATAGCATCAAAATAGGTTATCTATAAATGCTATTCCTTAGCCTTCTGGCCGGGTCGGACAGGGCTGGACTGGCCTGGATACTCAACTTCAGGAACAAGACAATTAAAACTAGAGCAGATTTTTTATTTATTATTTATATTACACGTCTTAGAGCATCGGGCTGTAAGTAGCAAAAATAGTCGGCTACAACTACGATAACAAGTTTTCCAAAAAATGCTTGTTGTCACACATCAAAATCTACCGCTACGTAACTAGAAAGAGATACATTACCTCGTCGCTTTGCATCCTGTAAGTTGTTGAAAAAAGAAGTTGTAAAGCAATGCAGAGTTCTGATAAAGATCCTTATTGCATCCATAGCCTCAAAACAAACACACGCTGTGGATTGAAACGTCTGTGATGCGTTCCAGTTGTAGTCAGAAGTAGGAATTTTGAGCTCCGAGTAGGAAACTGCAACTGGAACGTCCCTTTAAGTCGGAATTTCCTCCTGGGAACGCGGTGAAACCTCGCCATCCTCGGGTTGACAATCGAAGATGGATGCCCCCATGTGTGAACAGTTATTTAGCTCCTGTAATAATCAATTTATTTGCACTTCTGACTGAGGTGTGTCGCTCTAGATCAGCTGTATACATAGTATTGTTAGACTTCTATTTACAAAAATGCTGCCATAGTGATAATCACATTCTTCATGTGATATTTGTGAACAACAACGCAGGGCGTGCTAACAACAGCTAACAATAGCCTGGTAGATCGGCATGTTTTTTCCGATTTTAACTGGAATGCTGATAACTCTGAGATGATGTCACTCCCATTTCCGAGATTACTGGAACGCAGCATTACGACAGTCGCCGCACGGGCTCATGGGTAGCAGAGTCTATTACGTTGCCGATAACAGATTCTCCTCACAGTCCCTTTAAGTTGAGGTATGATGTGTCCCGGTTATCTTTGTGTTTTTCTGTATGTGGCCCTTGATTTAAAAAGTTCGGACAGAGTTGCCTTACAGAGACTTGCGTATTTTGTCAAAGTTAACATTTACTGTTTATGTACAGATTTAGGGCTCATTTATGGAATTTCTGAAAGAGGATGAGTTCATTACAGCGTTTAAGTCTTCTTTTTTTTCCTTTTCATATGTTTAATGTAAATGTTCTTTTCCTGTATTAACATCAATAACCACATTGTGAAAAACAATAGCGTTCCATTTTTGGGGGTACAGTCTGTGTCCAACTGTAAATGGACACAATCATCCCTCAGGCTGGGTTTCAAAAATAAATGTCATCGATTTTAATCAATTTCCCTTTAAAATGGTTCGTAATAGATCCATAAAATCCAAAGATAGATCTTTTAACTTTGGTAGTTTTTTCTTCATTCGACATGCAGAGAAGCAGCCTGTGGTGTCAACCCTGCTAGACTCACGTGATCAGCGTTTAGCTCTGCTTTCCCCTGAACAAGATCTCATGAGATGTTACTGCAAACAGTCAAACTAATATGGCAGAAGTGAGAAGCACCATAGGGGCTCCACCGGTGAGTTTAAAAGCTGATGTTTGGATGTGTTTCAGATTTTACAGATGAGTTGGACAAAAAACAATATTCAGAATATGCATAAATGTATATCACTAATATATGATTAATGTAGCTGCTTTGGGTTCAATTATTAATGTAAAAACAAATTTCATTAATGTATCAGGTCAAAAGGTCACTTTTTAAATCTACAGCATTATTTTAACTGATATCTCAGACTGATTAAATATCGAATCAATCGTGAATCAAATCGATTTGAGACCTTTTAATATCGAATTGAATCGATCCAGAAAATCTGAATCAATACCCAGCCCTAACTGTCACGACTTATTGTTATTCTTTTCTTTTCCTTATAAGCCATCATGAGAAACAGTCAGTTTCCAAACCAGCCAAACATACCACTGATGTCTGCACATTTGACATGTCTTAAAAGCCTTTTTGTGCTTATTGATGTGCCTTGTCCTGTTTTGTATCTTTGCACTGTAACTGACAGGACATAAAAAAGAAAAAAAAGAAAAGCGATGCTCTGAATTTATACTTTTTAAAATAACTGAGTGCTTTATCTCTTCTGTTTTTCCAGTTCGGCCACAAAGAACTCTCTAATCATCATCGACGAGCTCGGCAGAGGGACGTCCACCTACGATGGCTTCGGTCTGGCCTGGGCCATCAGTGAACACATCGCCTCAAAGATCGGCTGCTTCTGCCTCTTCGCCACGCACTTCCACGAGCTGACGGCGCTCGCCGCTCTGCAGTCGTCTGTCCACAACCTGCACGTCACAGCGCTGACCACGCAGGACACGCTGACCATGCTGTACAGAGTCAAACCAGGTCGGCACACACGAGCGTAAATGTCAGGGCCCAGTTGGTCAAAGGTTAACTGACTGGATTTTGGATAATGGATCGGATCAACTCTTGAAAATGTGTCGTTCAAAACCAAAAATGGGTTCTGAGATCGGATTAGATCACGTAGTCAGATCTTGTTTTATACCTTTATTTTTTTCCCAATTATAGAACACCACTATGATACTTTGTTTATACAGCAAATCATGAGAAAAGCCATAATAATAGATTAAACCCCCCCCCACCGATAAATTTAGTCCAGAAAAGGAACTCCTGTGTCTCTGTGCGTCTATTCACCATTGTTGTTTGTGAAAAGTTTTTCTTCTTCGTACGTGTGTTGTAGCAGCACTGCATCTCTGCAGACCTACACCACCATCTACTGAATCCGCATGCATACTACAGCGGATTCACTCGTCTCCAGCGTCGTCGTCTGAATGCAGAAGAATTCTAAAACACAAAGCACAAATCTTTGCGTCTGTAAGTCAGGAGTGTCCGTGTAAACGAAGCCTAATTTCGAGCCCTCACTGCAGGGATTTGGTAATCTTGAAGTAAGATTACATGATCCTGGAAAGCAAAAAAGGGGGATTTGAAAATCCAGATCACACCTTTTGAACAACTGGACCCATAAGTGTATGTTCTCTTCATTTTTTGTCCTGATATTATGTGAGTGAACTTAAGAGAAGAAACATCTGTGACCTAACAGGCTCTCGCTCAGTCCCTCGAGTCCTCATACTGAATCTTCACTTTCAGGTGTGTGCGATCAGAGCTTTGGGATCCACGTCGCTGAGCTCGCCTGCTTCCCGCCGTCAGTGGTTGCCATGGCGAAGGAGAAGGCGGAGGAGCTGGAGGAGTTTCAGGAAACGGCCGGAGAAAATTCAGAGCAGGACGAAGGAGTCAAAGCCAAGAGACGACGCACCGAGAAACAAGTGAGCCTCACGTTAAGAACAGCTCGAACACGTGTTCAGGTAGAGCTGCTGAACACACAGGTTGTCCACGGACCTGGGCAGGTGTGAGATGAAGACTGCAGGAATAAATAAAAAGCCAAAGTGTTTGGCTGTAACTGCCATTATTGCATCACAGCTGTTGAATGAAGTACAAACAGAGTTTTCTCTTCAAAGGAAAAATTTCCAGCCCTGTCATTGGAGTGGCATTCAGCTGTAAATCATGTGGACAAACACTATTTGTGGGAACATTGTGTGACAGTAGACTGATTTAACAGGAGAATTAGCAGCTGTAATGATCTTCAGTCAAAACAGACTGACATTTGCTGTGATCTGTAGTTTGGGTAACTTCAGCATCTCAAACAGAAACTAGAGAAGAACTCAGAGAGCGCAGACCTCCACTTAGCAGCTTAAACATTTAGCTCATAAACGTTTAGTGTGATGAATAAACATTTATTCAAACTTTTAGTGCTCCAATGAGTCAAAAATATCCATTTCACAGCCATGTTGTGGAGCGGGAGATAATGGACATGTCAAAGTGAGAGTTTGGATCTCTAACTTTCTCTCAAACTGTTTCAGTGTAATTTGAAAACAAACTGGACTTCAGTGATCTTGTTCTAGTGTTTCCATGTGTTTGAGCTTAGACCCTTTCAGACTGGCCAAAAAAACCTGTTTAAACCTGATCACAATCGACTCCTGTCAGCAGTTTGAAAGGGTTGAATTGGCATTTCAACCCGGGTTGATTGACCCTGCAAGCGACACAGGTTTTAATCAGCTTGCTGATATATATACAGTAGGGATGGGACGATACATTAAAACTCACGATATGCTGCACCTCAATATGCCCGGGTCACGACAATACGTCACGATACAATATCAAAAAAGAAAAAATATTACTGTGTAATTACAGCTTATTTGTTTTTGTTTGAGGTGCACACAGGAACACACAAGGCCTAACAGGCCAAACACAAACAATAACACTCTCTCTAACCCTAGAGAGGTTAGAGAGAGTGTATGCTAACGAGCGGTAGGCTCGTTTTCACCGTCTTCGTCTTTTTTAATGAGAAAGCCAAAATACTGCCAGACAGATGACTTCAAGGCGGAGTGTCCTCAATTTTGACCTCATTCCACTCCATCATTCGGCTTTTTGGAGGCAAGGTAGTTGGTGTTAATGTTTGTTGTTGTCACTTCTGGTCACATGCACTATTAGCGGACGTGACGTCTTTATTTCACGATACATTTTTTTCAAACTTGATGCATTTCGTCAAGTACTGAATCACAATATATTGTCAAACGATATTTCATCCCATCCCTAATTTACAGTATATTTACACATACTTCCATATTAATATGATTATTTAATTTGATTAAGTTTGACAAACGTGTGTGCTAATAAATGGAATATTTCAGGAGCTTAATAACTGTTTAGACTCGTGGCAGCCATCTTTGATTGTCAGATTCTCAGACTTCCCAGTCCAACTGAACGCAGCGTGAACTTCATCATAACTTCTTCTCTGTCCTCCAGGATGGAGAAAAACTGATCCATGACTTCCTGGAGGAGGTGAAGTCACTTTCTGCTGAGACGATGAGCGATGAGGAGGTGAAGGCGGCGCTCCAGAAGATGAAGAAGGAGCTCATCAGCAAAAACAACTCGTACATCTCAGAGATCCTGGCCCGCTGTGCCCCGGCTAAAAACGCTTAAGCTCCACTCTGGTGTTCATGTTTTAGACTTCTGTAGATATCACACTAACACTCTCCCACTGTAAAGGTTTTCAATAAAAACGCAGTCAGCTGAGAGCTTCGTCCTGGTTATTGTGGTCCAATACTTGACCTGATTCTGAGAACTTTTACTCTGTAAGAAAAACTGTCTTAATGTGCGTGACAGGAGTTATTTCACAGCCACACAAGTTTTTAAATCAACGTTAAATCTTAACATAAATGTTCCAGCTGATCTTTTCATTCAGCTCCAAGAAATCAACCCAAAGGTCAGTCACCAACATTACAGTAATTACCGGGGTGGACAGTAACGAAGTAGATTTACTTGAGTACTGTACTTAAGTACATTTTTTGAGTATCTGTACTTTACTTGAGTTTTTTTTTTTTTGGAACTTATGACTTTTACTTCACTACATTTAAAAGACAAATATTCTACTTTTAACTCCACTACATTTCTATAAATGGCCTCATTACTCGTTACTTTTAGGTACAGGTATGAAGTCAGCGGATGAAATTTATTTTCTCTTCTAAAATGTGATTTGTTCAAGTGGTTTTATCTTTACTTCATGCATCCTGTTCCACACTCCAGTCCAGTTGGTGGCAGTAATGCACTTTTGAGCTGGTTTGCCAACCGCCATTAAAAAACAAAGAAGACGGGTATGCGCCACTGCGATCGGGCCTGCATCTGAAATCTCCAATATCAGAACTCTGATACAAGCATTTCATTCCAATTTATTTATTTTTTTTTAATTTAATTCAGTTGTAGAATACGCTGATGTTTAGGTTAAACACAGTGGTTACTTTGCAATTTAAAAATATATGTTTTTGCTTTTTATTGGATTTATTTAGGTTATTTTCCAGGGTCTTCAAATGTATTTTTTATTTATTTTATTTTAACTGTAGTATATTCTTATGTGTAAAGTTGAATCTATTTAACCTATTGATTAATAACAAATTGGTTAGTTTTTCTCACTATTGCTGACTTCTGTTCTCTGTTTGAGTAATCTCACTTGATCAAGCCTTTTCTTACAGTCCACACTACAGAATAAGAAATAAAAGTCTGTTTGATTCTTGTAGATATAGTATCAGACTGATATCAGTATTAGCCAATACTCTAATTCCAGCCATGATGGTCCCTCACCTTTTGGGGAAATGTGCTGTTTGAAATCAAAACAGGTTACTTACATGAGTGGATCAGGCTCCCAATGCAGTCTACCAGTGCAGTGGTTCTCAATCCATGGGTCAAGGCCTAAAAGAGGGTCTCAGAGCTGGTTTTAGTGGACAGAGTATAAGACAGGTAAAAATGTCTTCACTGTTCAGAGGCTCTTTTTTACTCTGTTGTGCTGTATCAGGTAAATATTAGCTGTTCTCTTTAGCAAAGAGGTTTGGGTTTTCCTCTGAAAAACTTTTGACTTGGGAAACAACCAACATACAGGTCTAGACTTCCTACAGTAGACTAGACTTTTGGAAGTCCAGTCTACTTAATTATTAGTCTCTTAACCCTTTGAGGCCCAAGACCAAAGATTATAGCCAGAAAATTCAAATTTTTTGGAGCTGAAATGTTTCACTTTCTGCTCAAATCCATAAAAATCTAAATGTCCATAAAATTCAACATATAGATTTTTTTGTTTCTCATTTGATACATAAGGTGTTTAGGGTAACTGATAATCCATTTGAGGACATTTTTAGCATTTATCTGATTGTATTTAGATGTTTTTTGTGTAATTTGTTGATCATATTGAGTAGATAGAGGTATCATAAAAGTATGTATCAAACAGTGCTGATTACTCTAAGACTGCAAGGAAAGCTCGGCTTCCCCTAAAATGTCCCCCAAAAAGTGGTGATATGTACTGCTGTGTGTACATTTCATTGACTAAATATGCGTCTCAGCGCTTTACAGTCTGACGCTGAGCGTCTTCTGACTTCGATGGGGAAGCGTAGAGTGGGTTGTTCCACTGTGGAAACTGGACGGTCATTGGATAAACGCTGGGCTTTGTCCCGCCCATCGGACGCTCAGCGTCTCTGGGGGTCTATGAGGCAGTGGGCTGGCCTGGACGCTTGGGTTCTGCATGATGATTGGATGATCTGTCAGAGGCCGAATCCCTTTTTGATTGACGGTGAAATGAGCCAGTCAGTGATCTTGAAGTATAACCCTCCACCAGAGCATCTTCTAAGTTTTACATTCAGTTGTTCTGGAGAGGAGCTTCTCCTGTTTAAAGCGGCTCAAGTCTTACACCCGTAACACGATGGACCAAGACCGTTTAAGCAGTCTAGCTCTGCTGGCCATTGAGAGAACACTGGTGAAATCCCTGGAAAAGACACCTAGTTGGTACGACAGGGTCACAGATCATTTTCTTGAAAAGGAACGGAGGGTAGAATTTACATTTAAATAAATAAATAAACAAATTTATGATGTAGGCCGGAAAAAAATGAGCTTCCCCTCCTTGACTGACCAGCAGCTGCCACTGGTATCAAATATGATACAACTGGCTTTATAGGGATAATAATGCAGTGTACTTGCTTAGTGTCTTTATATTTTAAAAAAAATCAAACTTTGACCCCCTTGGTGTAAAATGCAGCTGTTGCTGTCTCTTAACCTCCTGATACCTCTTTATTTCCAGAGGAAATGCATCCCCCCTGTCCCGGTCCAGCCCGAGCTTCATCTTTGTTGATTCAGTTACTGACGTGGTGGGGATTGAACCCAGAACTTCCCTTTTTTTCAGGGCTTAGAGTCAAGTATCTTACCACTAAGCTATCAGCACCCTTTACAATGGGTGGTGTTTTCTGGGCGTATTTCTCCTCCACACTTGGGATAAGGACTATAAAATCTATCCAGACCAAGTAAGACTGGAACTCAGGACCTTCAGAGCCCTAGCCCATTATCCATCTCCTTGAGCTATGGAGACAGATGTCAGCTGGTGTTTCTGTGAGGTCTATGTTTCTATCTTTGGACATTAGACCTTAAAATCCAACAAGTTCAGCCAAGACTTGAACCCAGGATGTTCAGACTTTGAGCATCTTTTCTATCTCCATGAGCCATGAAGACATACATCTGTAGATTCTTCTGCCTTTGGACATTGAAATCAAGTGAAATTGGCAAAGATGTGAACCTCGGACCTTCAAGCTCTCAGTCCTCTATATTCTTGAACCATGGTCACAGGAGGTTTTGGTCCTTCTCAGAGGTCTTCACTTCCATATTTGGACATAGGACAATAACAGCAACTGAAACTGGACAGGAACTGAACCATGGACCTTCAGAGCCCGTTTCAGAATATTTTTTATCAGAGTCTGAAATGGAAAAAAGTCACGTTTTTTTAAATCCTGAGCGGAGGGGAACAAGGCTCACAAGTCCATTTTTAAGCCAAACATGATGAAACCGTCTTCACCAGCATGTTTTTGGCCTCACCAAAATAGTCATGTTTGAGCTTTTTCTTTTTTTTTTAACTACAAACCATGGACCTGAAGTGATCCATTAGCCTTGAATATCAGAGATCCTGGGTCGCTGCACCCCGACTAAAACGTTTAAAGAATAAGTTCGGTTTCTACAGCTTTCACATTGTTTATAGAATGAAGTTGAACAATATACTCACCCAGAAGGCTTTCCTGATCCAAACAGTGCTTCGGGAGATATTTATCTACAAGACAGTCCGGGGTCGCTCCAGACATGTTTTTGAGACTGTGCTGACCTCTGAACTGAAAACGTTCTTTACGGCTGCCGCGCATGAGCAGTACGGCTCATTGTTTCAGGGGAAGACCGCCAGCTACTGAACAACTTTCTTCTTCCAGTTTTGTGCAAAATGGACGTATATCTATCGGATGAAGATGTTGTGATGAGAACTTTGAATATGATGGGTGTCCTTATAGTTTTGAGCCAGAGTTTACAGATGAGGAGCTCATCGAAAGGACGCGGAGGCAAAGAGTAGAACAGCTGGCCAGAGAGCAGTCTTCAGTTCAGAGGTCAGCACAGTCACGAAAACATGTCTGGAGCGACACAGACTGTAATGGAGGAGTAGCGCGAGCGGACCGTGATGAAAAAGTGGTGAAACTATTGAGTTTTTGGACGATGAATGCAGCTTTAGGAGCAGCGCTATACATGCCCCATGTGCTACCATTATACGGATGTCCACCGCTCGATTTTGGATCTAAATATCTCCCGAAGCACTGTTTGGATCTATTCTATAAACAATGTGAAAGTTGTAGAAACCGAACTTATCCTTTAAGCTCTGGTGTTCATGTTTTCGACTTCTGTAGATATCACACTAACATTCTTCCACTGTAAAGGTTTTTAATAAAGACACAATCAGCTGAGAGCTTCGTCCCAGTTATATCTTCTGATTCCTCAGACGGTTTCTAGGAACTTTTACTCTGAAAGAAAAAAATATCTTAATGTGCGTGACAGGAGTTATTTCACAGCCACACAAGTTTTTCAATCGACGTTTAAATTTTAACATAAATGTTCCAGCTGATCTTTTCATTCAGCTCCAAGAAATAAACCCAAAGGTCAGTCAGCAACTTTTACAGTAATTAACTCAGTTAAATCTATCTGCCATCATTTCTCTGACATTCCAGGACTGATCTGATTTCTGAACATTTAAAGGTTCCTCACATTTTTGAGAACATGAAGTCAATATGGGACACACAACAGAAAAAATACATTTACAAGACTAGAAGTCCAGCTTTCAGTTTACAAAGACCTGAATCAACAAAAAGCTAAAACAAAAGTCAACTTTTACTTTTATAAAATACATTTTTGAGAGCTAAAACTCAGTAATTCTGATTTTGCGAAGTTGTAACTTAAAAGAAAAAAAAAAAATTCAGAAGGACAATATGAGGTCACTTATTTGAGATCATTTGAATTTCTGTTGTAATGAGCATAGATAAGTTTTTTTTCAGAGTAAAAAGTTTCTTTAAAGGAAAAAAGTTAACTGAACTCACTTTTTTGTCTCTTGAGTTTGGATATCTAAATGACCAAGTTTTTGACAAGTTTTGAGGAACTAAACTTCCAACTAAATTCAAGGATTTCGTTCACTTCCTCAGTAATTAGTGACTTCAAGAGGCTTTTTGATGCAAAGCCCTGAGGACAGAAAACATTTTCAGGTGATAAAATCTCCAATTTTTTGAATAACTGAACTGAAATCAGTTACAAATGTTCAAAGAATAGTCAAATTAATTCAAACATTTGATCTTAAGATCATATTTGTCTAAAAAAAGTAAAAATGTTATGTTTGTTGTTATTAAGAGAATGAACTAAAATATTTCCTTTTGTAACTTCACACAGCTGAAAACTTATTTTTCGATTCAAAAAGCTTAATTCACATGCAGTGCATTACTGCCAAAGCACTATTAAAAATATAAACAAAAAGAAAAACAGTAATTATACAAATGTGTTGTAAAGGTTTATAGTGCCTTGTTTCTCAGGTTCATCTCACTTCATCTTTTCGTTAATGTGGTTAATTGTTTTGTTTTTTCACATTTTTTTCTTAAATTTAATATTCCCATTTACAAAATTTAGTTTTCTGAAAACATCAGCTGTTTCTTCCTGCAGTAAAACGTGTTTGTAAGCACTCATTCTTTCAAAAGTGTAAAACTAGAGCACAGTGATCAACAACAATCCCACCAAACATCAGTCTGTAAATTCAGTTTAGACTGATGTGGGTTTTTAAAACACAATCAGACGCTCCGTGGTATAAACTGACAGACGGACACATTTGATCTAATAAAGTTTTATTTTCTTAGAAATGGCCAGTTTCATGTTTTCTTTTTTTTTCTTTCTAAGAAAGTATACCCCTTTTTGAATTCCAACTAGCATCTACATAATGGTTATTGAATACTTCACAATATATTAAGTCTAGATGTTATGGTACATGCATACGATTCAGGCTGCATGAGGAGCCACAGTCACCACGATACACGGGAGGAGGGGACGGGGGAGGGAGGGACGAGGGAGGGGGGCGGGGCTGCAGACCGACTCTTCTGTTCCAGTTCACGAGGAGCTCTGGCGCCTCCTACTGGAACCCTCTCCACAAAACACTGACTGCATCGACTTATACACATAAACGCACATACACACAACATCCACTGTACACACACACACACACACACACACCTCTGTACACGCGTGGAGCTCCTCCACCCGCCTTAGCTCAGGTGCAGGAGAGGGTTCTTAGTGTTTAGACGAGATTCTCTTTCACAGAAAGAATTCAAACACTGAAACGTCAGAGTGTCTGCAGTTTGACAGGGAGGGGGGACGCTAACCAAAGAAAATAATAATAATTATAATAATAATATATAATAAAATAAAAGACATTCAAATACAGTCAGCTTTTTGCTTGAAAATACAAAACTACATGAGAAAGCATTGAAATAAAATCCATTGATCTGAACATATTCTTTAAAAAAGCCCAAGTGCTCCGTCACACACACAATCTTGCTCTTTATCCACACACAACAGACCAGCATCCGCACGTCCGCCGCCTAGTTACAACTGCCCGGGCGGCCAATGGGATGGCAGCTGCGAGGAAGCAGGAAGTCTCTTTGACAGCAGTTCATGTGAAGAAGAAGAAAAAGAAGTGGGCCGAGGAGTGACACAGGGGGGACTTTCGGACTTCCGTGGACGGCCCTTGACCTCCGTCTTCTCTTCAGACTGCAGAAATACTCGAGCGAGGAGGAATCTCTTGTGGCCGTTCTGTCCGTCCGCTCTCTGCTCCTCTTAGTGGTGTCCGCCCACGCCGCAGCGGCAGGACGCTGCTTCCTCTGCAGCCCGTCCGAGAGCGCCGCAGCGGCAGAGTCTCTCTGGGTCCTTATGGCTGCGCGTGGATGTGTGAGTGTGTGTAACTGTGAGTGTGTGTAACCATGAGTGTGTGTGTCTGTGTGCAACATCATGTGTTTGTGTGTTTAGTGAGAGAAACCAGAGCGGAGCGTTCAGTTATGCTGCAGCGTGTTGGACTCGATGGGCGGCGCCGAGTCGTACAGAGTGTCTGTATCGTGTGTGGGCTCTCCGGCCAGCGTGCACGGGTTGGACAACGTTCCTGCGCCGCAGTCACAGAAGAACCTGAAGGAGGAGAGCAGAGGATGTGAGCGAAGGTCTTTCAGTCAATCTGTCTTTATTCTATATTAATCTGACACGCCAGGTGGACTGTTTCATATATCCAAGGAAATATTTCTCTAATCCATCTGGGAAAGAGCCGTTTGAACTGTTTCAGGGGCAGAACCTTAAAAAAAACAGCTTGTGATTGGACGATTGTTCGGCTCGTCACACTCTTAACAGACCAATCCACATCAAGCCACCTCATGCTGTAGCCGTTAGCTTAAGCTGCCTTAGACTATTGTCTAACATTTAATTATACCACACAGATGTATCATTTAACACTTCTGTGTGACATGAACCTCATCAAAGACAATCCCCACCAAGACCCCCCAATAAACTTCTGAGGAGAGCAGACTCCACCTAGTATTACTGAGTAACCATGACAACCATAGACAAACTGGTATATCTGAGGAGGATTTCCACATCTCTACCAGTTACCCAGCAGTGATCCCCGGACAGGAGAACAGCAAAAACATGATTCATGTATGACAAGCTTCAAGTGACGTCCTTTGCTCCTCTGTCAAAGAATAAATTGACTCTAATTCTAATAATAACTGCAGATATTGAGACCGCTTCAGAAGCCGCCATAGTTTTCAAACATGCAGTCACTTCCTGTTGCCTCTCTCCCATGACTGGGTCGTGAGATGGACATGCAGGATTTCAGACAATAGCTGTGTTTGAAATCGCTCACTATCACGGCTATAGTGCACTATATAGTGTGTTCACCATTTTGTAGTGTTGTTCGAATTCTCATCAGTTAATTTCATTCACTATATAGTGCACTACAAAATACCCACTATGCACAGCAAAAGTGAGTGTACATACAATGTACCCTATATTGTACTCCCGTATACCACAATGCAATGCGGTGGTGTTTTTCCATAGAAGAAGAGACTGAAGGCTGTTAGGCCCTGCTTTAATTCACAAATGTAAAAAAACGTTAAAGTATCTTTAACACGTTCCTAGCCGAGCTCTTTAACGTCTTTTAGCGGCTGTAAACAGCTTCAAAATTTGCTACTTATCCTCCCGAGCGCCTGGTTTGTTTATGTGATTTTTGGCGCGTCCACTTCCGTCACAGGAATAACCAGCTCATCAGCTGACACTACGATGTTTAGAAAATTTCAGCGTAGTGTCCGAAATGTCGTTTGGTCATTCCCTATGTAGTCCACTATTTCATTTACACTACATAGGGGATAGTGAGTTAGTGAATGAGTGGATGATTTTGAACACAGCTAATGAATCAGGCAGGTCTGTCTGCTCTGCAAGGCTACAGTTCATAACAAGTGTTATCCAAGACAGTTTACAAGAGCAGGCAGGAGACAAATTCTTCATTTTATGGATACAAATATACATGCATATGTAAAACACAAACATTTATACACTAGAGATGCATGGTATTGGATTTTTGCAGAGATACAATATCTTTAAATTAATTTTCACAACATTTCTGGTCAGGAGCTCAAGCTCTGGTCTTAACAAAATGGATTTGTTTCTTTGAGAGTTACAGGAGGATATTTTAGTGAGGAACAGATGTAAAAAAAAACAAGTAAAACAGCATTTTCTCTCAAAAAATTATACACTTGATTTTTAAATGTGCTCATGCAGTGATGAGAAGGTGAATTAATATTGTACGTTTGTGTAATTTGCTGATATCCAGCCTTAACATTTGTTGTAAATTTCAACATTGGTTGATATAGATATCAAAAAGATAATATTGTGCATCCCTATTTTAACTTAACATCTATAATGGCTATAAGATAGGGATGACTGATGAATAATTCAACAGAATCATAATAAGAATATGTAAGTGATATATTTTTAAGAATTTATGATAACCACAAACTCATGGACACCCAGATCATAAATCCGTCCCCACTGTATTTGCTCCATTGAGTAGAAAATCTCATTTTCAAGAGGGACCTTTGGGTGTAAAGAAAGTTTAAAATAAATTCTGTGGTTTACTTTTACAACAGTTTTTATCTTCATGAATGGAAAACTGGACTAAACTTGCATTCTGTCCAAAATAAGACTTCCTCCCTCCCCTGAAAATGTCAAAATTAGAAAACCAAGTCTTACCGATCGTGCCGTATAAACTCTACGTCGTGCCCTTGGTGGCATTTTTTAATGCAGTTAACACAGATGGCGTTTCTATCTGTCGTGTTACAGGTGTGACATCTGCAGAGACAGAGGAGACGGATCATTACGTTCAGTTCATCTGTTCATTTCTGCACTCTATCTGATCTTTTTAATCTGGTTACTGTTTTTTTATGGGACAGCTTTTACCTGTAGAAGTCGTGCATGGGGTAACTGGTGTAGCTGGAGATCTTGTAGAGGCACTGTCCTCTGCTGACCGCCTTCTCAATGGCATCCTGGTTGTTCAGGATCTTATTATCTGACAGACAGAGGAGAGGGATTAGACAAACAGACGAGCTTACAGCGTTACAGTTACAAACTTAAACACCTCCTTTTTACCTTTCATGGTGACGTTGACCCCTGAGGCCAGAAAGAGACCTCCAAACCGATTGTTAAAAATCTGGTTTCCCTCCAGCGTGGCTGTGGCGTGGTTAGTGATTTCAATCCCTGAAAGACAGACACGTTTTCTATCAGCTCAAACAAAAGATTAAACATAAACTCACTTCTTCTCACGTGGAGTTGGTTTGAAGGGAAGCTGACCTGCTGCAAAGCCGTCAAAGATGCGGTTCTTGCGGAGGATTGGATGGCTGTTGGTGCTGATCAGCACTCCGGCCTGGGCGTTCCTGAAGATGTCGTTCTCTTCCAGGAGACCTGAAAAAGACCAGAAAAAGGGTTTTAGAACTGAAACAAACAGGAGTGAGACAAGGAAAATCTCTAAAAGAAGAAATATTTTATTCCTGCTAAGTGCTTTTGTCTTTTGTTTGTCGTGTCTTGCCTCACTTCCGAGTCCATGACAAGCAGATAGACACCATTCTTATGATTGTGTCTGCAGTAAAGGGAAGAAAGGGGCCGAGCTTGCACACTGTTAGCTTAGCTCAATCACTGGGAGTCAATGGGTAGCATTATCCCCCCTCTGCCTACAGTCATTTGGTATACTCTTCAGCAAACTGTAGAGAGTCCTGTGTGCTTGTTATGACTAGTCTTTTTTTTTTTTTTTTTTTACCTGGGGTTACGTTATCTTCTAGTATCATTGTATACTAGAAATGGATGAGGATCTACTGGTAAATAGGGGCTTTTTTTCCCACGGTGGTTTGCACCAAAGTTTTGAATGAGTAGAGTCTTTTGAACGATGAGCACTGATTCGCTGTTGTGAGTGACATTCTTAATGTGAATTTCCTGCAGATATAAGAATGGCCTGCAAATGAATAGCTCACTCACAACTACAAATCAGTTCTCATCGTTCACTTAAGAGCTGTTCAAAAGACTTGACTCATTCGCAAACATCACATCTCTGATGCAAACCTCTACGCAATTATGACAACAAGGCAAAGCCTCTGCTTCAAGTAGAAGGAGATAAACAATGATAGAAGACAACGTAACATAACAGCGTAAAAAATGAGTCACAGCAAGCACACAGAACCGTCTGGAGTTGTTGAAGAGTTTACGGACGACCGTAGGCAGAGCTGGGCTAACGACTCTCAATGTTTGAACTAACCTAACTAACAGTGGGTAAACTTTGCCCATCTCTTGCCTGTTACTGCACACACAATCAAAAGAAAGGCAAATCCCTTTAACTTTGATTGAAAGACCCTCAACTCAAAGCCTCTTTGAGTAAATTGTTATTTACAGGTGAGAAAATTTAGACATCATTGATCAGCTCAATAATCGTTCCCCAGTTTTCTCCTCCTTGGTGGCAAAACTCAAAATGAAAATCAGCGTCAAAAGATGCAAAGACAAACTCTGAAAACGCTCATCAACTCATTTTTTCACTAAAATGCAAAAACCTGATGCTCTGAGAGAACTCTCCAAAACTAGAGTGTTTCAGTGGCAGTTCCTTTCTAATAGTGACTGGTTGGTGAAGAAGTACCTCTGCCTCCGTTGAAGATGCAGATGCCTCCGTCTCTGCCGTCGTGGATCTTATTTCTCCTCAGAGTCGGGTTGCTGTCCGTCTTGATCCACACTCCGGCCATGGCGTTGTCAAAGATTTCATTATCCTCGATGAAGCCCAGACCTGTGATCAGAAACATCAGAGTGAGACGAGCAGCTCTTCATCCACCACAGGACAAACACAGGAGGGTCAAAGGTGAAAACACACCTGAGTTGTAGACTAAAATCCCCCCGTTCTGGCCTCCCCAGATCTTGTTGCGTCTGATCTTTGGATTGCTCCCCGTTCTGGTTTGAGATTCAAGTCAAAAGTAAAAATTAGAAACAAGTTCAGATGTTCAAGGCACCAAAATCTAGTTTGATTTCCATGTTCAGTAGTTATTACCTTATCTGCACTCCAGAGTACATGTGATTGTAGATGTCGTTGTCTTCCAATACACCATGCCCGTTGTCGTAGAAGTAAACGCCGACCTGCAGAGAAAATAACACTGTGCATGAAACTGATAAGAAAACCTCAAACATAAAAATAGATCTTATATCCACTGTGCACAGACTTTCTGATACATCTGATTGAACCAGGAGAATAATTTTTAAACACTAACACTAAGAAAAAATTGATTTCTGTTTGTGAACAAGCTGTCTGCTATCCAAAGTTGACTTTCCTGTGACACATAAAACATTGAACTGTTGGGCAAAGATCTTTTATCTACTTTATCGTGATCTTATTTTTCTTTCTTATAAAGCAGAACTCCTTCACACCCTCTGCTTCAGAGTTTTTACTTTAAATCAATAAAAAGTATCACAACCAACAGCCTCTAATGACAGTTAAGGATCCACTAAAGCATTTTTAATTTAATAATAGTGATTCTGAAGAGATTATTTTCTCCACAGCATCAATCTGCTGTTTTTAAAACCACAGAGTCCAGCGCACTCTGCTGGACAAACCACATCATAACATCATTTTTGGAGAAACCAACACTTGGTCTTGGTTGACAAAAAGAACAAAGAAATGTATTTTAGTCTTCAGATTGTTTGGGTTGTAGATCAGCATCATGGAGTTCTTTAACTGTCAGGATTTTCTGCAGTGAGGATTGTGGCTGTGTGTGTTGCTGGATGTTTTCTTTATAGTAACCTTCCCCCTGTTAAATGTGATATTTCCATTAATGACATACCTTTTTGTGTGATACCATATTTTAATAACTACTCAAAGTTGGGATAGAGCATTTACATGCACACAGAGAAACCTGATTACTAGTTTCCTTCTCTTCATGATAAACAATTATCAGGTTTTACGATCATGTTCTAAGGCGACAAACTGCAGGCAAACGTGTCACACATCAGACTTTTTTGACTTTCTGAATGGCCCAAATCAGACCAAGACCACTTTTATATGTGGGTATCAAATCAGACTTATATCTGAGTGGGAAGACGTCATAAATCTGCAGGACGCAGCAACAGCCAATGAAGACAATGAACCAAACAATTATGGATGAACTCAGAGGCAGCAGCCACTGCTCCTCCAAAGGTCATCGTTAAAATCTCTCTTTTCTTAGTCTTCTTCCTCTTTTATCACTTTGTCATAATTTTGTCAGCTGTTATTGCACAACATCTTCAAACCTGACACACATGCTGACATGCAGCATCCATATTTACTTCTGCAAATGCACGATCACCACCTCAGGGCTGTAGATGGTTCATCTACAGCCTGTTGGCAGCCATGTTTAAACTATGATGTGAACAACCAGGCAAAAATTCTAAATCAACTACAAATCAGAATTGAGCTTCAGCACCTGCAGTGTGAACTTAGTTTTGCATGATGTCTCTTCGCGTCTTAAAAGGTTTTTTTAAAGCCACAATGTGAAATAGCAAAACCAGGTTTCAGGACTGAATATTTCAAAAACCAAAAAATAATCAGAATACACAAAGCCCATTTTTATCTGAAATTTTAGCAAAGAAGTGGAACAACTTCCCTCTGCTCAACAAACCAAAGCTTAAAATGACACAAACATAAATCTCTTATAAAAGTACAAAGACAAAGGTCATTATTTGAGCTGCTTCAAAGGTCTGTTTGTTTGTTTCTTATGAATACTTTACCATTTATAACCCACTGTTTTACCTTCATTAACAACAGAAATCATACATTATAAATCCCTGTAATAAAAGTCAAGGCTGAAAAACCTGACTACAGATGATTTAAACAGGTAATGTTTTTTTCCAAAGCTTTATATCATGTTCTGAGTGAATTTATTTACTGCCTTTTGTCCTGTTTTTGTTACATTTTTTTAACCTAAATTATAAGTTAAAATACACTGACTGATGGTCAAACTAACTGATGCATTAAGAAACAATGACGGTAAAGAGATTCTGATATTCTGGGTGCAGCTTCTGCCACTTTTACCTGCTTGCCGCTGTGAATGCGGTTCTTCCGTAGGACAGGAGTGCTGCCTGTCGTGACCCAGACTCCGGCCAGCGTGTTGCTGTAAACCTCGTTCTCCTCGATCACACCCTGGCCTTTCTCATGCTGCGAAGACAAAGATCAGAAGGTCAAAATCTCCTGGGATGCAAACTTTCATTCTGATTAACACCTTAGAATGAAAAAGGAGTGGTTATATGATAACACAAAGGTGTGGGGCTATTTGGAGAAGGAAAAGTGAAGCCTGTTTAATGAATAAAACCCTGAACAGTTATTTAATAAAACATTTTAACCAGAGGAGGCTCAGCTACTTTATCCATCAACCCCCCATGATTACTTTAAGTTTTAGATACACCAACAGGCAACTCATTTCCTGGATTCACTTTAAGACAGTACGAGCTGATCTACTACAAATATTTCTAACTGCAGCAATCAGATGCTTTACACTTTGGTGGCTGAAGCCAGAGCCCTAATGCACAATATATATGGACTGAGACATAAAAGAAAAATATCTGCTGGAGAAAATAATTTACTCACTGAGACTCCAAAAAGATTGAGCATTGACCATGAGCATTCAATAACATAATTAATTAAGTTTGATATTTATAATTATCTTTTTCTTACTTATTATTTTTTGCATTATTCCGTTTTTCATTTTTATTTGCACTTTATTTATTTTACATTATTTTTGCGCTTTTATTGCTCTGAGTGTTTTCTTGAGTCCTAATTGTCATCAGTATTTCCTTGTGTTGGAAAAAAAAGTAAAAAAAAGTCTGAGCATTTTGTGACATTAAAGAGCAGCATCCTCACAGAATACGACAGGATACGATAATACTTTATTGTCTGATTTGTCAGAAATTTGTTTGGCATCACCAGCTCATCCATCATCACAGTGTCACAAATCAATTAAAAATGAGAACATCAATACATACATCATAAAAGGTTAAAAAGTCCAACTATTCAACAACAGCCCAAACACCAATTGAGCCTAAAAACATAAGAATGTCCCAAGTCGGTGTCAGGGATGTTTGTGTGGAGCTGTCCCACCTCCTCACCACTGTTTCTTTAAAAGGGAAATAGACTGAAGAACAAATGAGAGCTTGTGCTTGTTTTTCTTACAGTTTGGGACCCTAAAGCGTCTCCCTGATGGCAGAAGCTGAATAAATGTGGATATTTGAATAACTGTGGATATTTCTTGTTAAATGAGATATTTACCACATAAATGCCGCCGTGCTGTCCGTCGTGGATCTTGTTGTGCCGTACAATGGGGCAGCTGTTGGTTCGGATCTGGATTCCCGCCAAGGCGTTGCCATAAATATCGTTACTCTCTATCAAACCCCGCCCATCCCCAAATATGTACACCCCTCCTTGGTTACCGTTGAATATCGCATTTCCCCTGAAAACAAAGAAAAACAGTATAAGAGAAGTCCTCATTATCAACGGCATCATGTTGACGTTACATCGTCCGTGTTTATTTACCGTATCGTTGGGTCGCTGTTCGACGTGATCCACACCCCGGCAAAGTTATTGGCGTAGATTTTGTTCTCTATAAACTGCCCTCTGCCCTTCTCATGGACGTAGATGCCGCCCGTTTGCCCGTGATGGATCTCGCAGCGCACCACTGTGGGGTTGGCGTAGGCCTTCACCTCAAAGCCGGCGATGCGGTTTCTGTGGATGTTACAGTTTTCAAAGTAGCCCTGAAACACAGCGGAGAGGAGCGGAAGTTAAATACATGAACGTTTTTATAATTCAGACATAGATGAGTGGAGACAGAGTGCGTTTACCATGCCGTGATCGAAGGTGAACACGCCCACGTCTCGTCCATGGTGGATGTGGTTACGTCTAATGATGGGATTACCGTGATTTTTTACCCAGATTCCTGCTAGTGCGTTGTTGCTGATTTCATTGTCTTCATAAATGCCCTGGACGAACAAAAACACAAATCCATTTAGAGTCGAAGCCCGTCTTCATTAGCATGTTCGCAAACTGTGACCCAAACTCTGCTCTCACCTGTGCGTGGTCCGTGATGTACAGTCCTACGTTTTCACAGTCGCTGATGTTGCAGTGTTTGATGGTTGGACACGCCCCCTGGCCGCTCACGCACACCGCTGAGCCCACTACACACGAGAAAATAAACACGTTATACATCTGCAGGGCTTTGAGATCAGTTTGACAAGACAAGCTACTTTCGCAGAACTTAAAATAGAAATATACTTTTTAATATCAATCACATGTTTTGCCAATAAATCACAATTAATACAAAAAATAACAAATGTAAGAGGAATGCATTTTATAAGATATTGGAACCTTTCCTGACATATATGGGCGTAGATATCTCCGTTATTCTTCCAAGGGGGCTAATAAGAATAAAAGCTGGTAATGTACCTAATGGCTGCCAGATATTTTTATTTTTTATGTGTGTTGATATTAATGTTTATGTATTTTTATCTTTATTTTGTGTGAATTTTCCGCCTGTTAGTTTGATTGTGAATCTATGAGCTGAGATGTTCAGCCTTGTTTTATTTGTGTTTTGTCATGTGTGTTTATTTGTTTGAAAAAAATAATAAACATAAACATTAAAAAAACTAAACAAATTTAACATAACAAACTGCCTTATTTTCCTAACATTTGACCTGCATGAGGTGAAAGTTTACACTGATACTGACAGAAAAATAAAGATGCATTTAAGTGTATTCTTTTCACTAAACAAAATACTCTTTGATTAGATTAGACCAATCTTTATTCATTCTTTTGGGACACTTCCTCAGGGAAATTAAGATCCCAGAAGCAGTTTGTAAAGCAGATTAAAAAAAACAGATATAAACAAAAACATTTAGAAAATGTCTAAAATATAAAAATACAACTTTATGAAATGAAAAAAGGTCAAATATTCAGTGGTAAAATTATTGTTAGGAAAAATTAAAAGTAAAGTAAACATACAGCGTCATATGTAGCCCATCGGATGCATAATATTTAGTATTTAAGTTAAATTATAACAATTTCATTACTAAAGAACACTACATCAAGCACGCAGTCCTTCTCATCTATTTGGCGGCACTCAGGCTCAAAAAGTTTGGTGATCCCCACTTTGGCTGAATGGTTTTATTTATAAATAGAGGAAACTGAGACTGAGTGAAGACTAAGTGTTGATATGAGATTAGATTAGACAGAACTTTATTATCCAATTGATATTCCAGTAGCATTAATTAGTACACAGAAAAATAGAACACAGGATATCAAAACTTAAAAAGTAAAAACATCTTGCATATTAAGATAACTAAAATAATTATATTAATAGCAACAATAAATAATAATAAAATAGATGGCTACTGGCTGGTTACTAGTCCTTCGCATCCACAGTCTACCTGTTACTCTTTATTGCACAGCCGTGATCACCAACTTGCAGCCTGCACAGCTTTCCATCTGGCCCACTAACTATAAAATAATAAGTGGGCCGGACTTGGGATCACTGGTAATCCATTTAGTCAAAGGTTGAGTTTTGTTTTATGACTGAGAAAGTGACAGAAATCTAAGATAGCAACTTCAGAATTCTGAAAAATGTCAGAAGATTCTCTATCTCAGAATTCTGTCTTCTTACCCAGACTTAAAAATAAGATCAACATCATTTTTTTTTTATTCCTGTGGACCTTATCATCTTCCTTGCACCAAACAAAAATGTTGTGGTTATACAAAAAGCTTTATGAAGTTGCCAGATGGGTGAACAGGGCTGATCTCAATTTCAAATGCTAAAAACTAGAAAATTTAAATTTCAAACTCATGATATTTTAACTGTTTTATTTGTATTTTTTTTACATTATTCTTATTGATTATTATTACTACTACTACTGTTACCATTTTCTTAAATCTGGCCCCCAGAGCATGTACAAATAAAAAAACTGGCCCTTGTGTAAATGTTGTTGATGGTCCCTGTTGTGTGAGCTTCTAAACTCACTGCAGGATCTTGCAGAGTAGAGGATCGTACATTTCCAGTGCTGTAAATATAATTACACTATTGTTGTAGCCCTCAAGAAAAAGTACAAAATGTCACAATTACATCTAAAAAACTAGTTTGCTATCCAGCCTGAGACCAAAGAACAAACCCAGCCCTTCATTCTTGGACATAAAGACCAAGACCTTACCATGAAATGATTAACAAACACTGAGTGAGTTGGCTTTTATCAAACAGGAAAAATGTCTCTTCCTGTCAAACACGAGCGAACACACACACGACACCCGATGATATGAGGCAGTAACACCGGCGAACGTGTCTTCAGTGACGCTGCGGCCTCGTCTGTCAACAGGATCCTCCTCAAACGTTACTCTTTCTCAGAAGCTGCAGAGGTGCGAGTGTTTGTTTGTGTTACCTGTGCATGTGGAGCGGATGGTGCAGTGGTCGATGTTCGGGCTGCAGTTGACTGTGATCTCCAGACAGTGGTGGGCGTTATGATGCTGCGCTGACTTATCATCAGGATTAAACTGAGGAGAGAGGAGCAGCAGAGGTCAGACACCAGCCACGCTCAGCCAGTTTCTCTCCACCCACCACATTCACGCCGACTCCACTGCAGGCATCAGAGGGACTAATACGAGCGGCTGATTACAGGATATTAACGAGAGGGAGTGAGGGCTTAATCCAATCAGACACAGCATACCACCATTACATTCTGTCCATACAATCCTTCCTATTCATCTCCTCTTGTAAAGTTAAATTAGAACGGAAAAGAAAAACATTTTCCTGTTAGGGCAGGAAAATGAACCAAGCAGAGTCAGGGCTCGGAGTTCGACCACACAGTGAATCTCAGGTCTGTAGATGCTGATATAAACGGACTGGCAAGACAACGTACAGAAGACACAGTCTACCACTTCAGTAACTGATTTGTGGAGGGAATTTAAGTGGAAAACATAATTTTAGAACTCACAAAATCAAAGAGTTGCTTAATAATAAACCTGAAAAAAGATTATGTGGTGATGAGCCTGCTGGTCACTCACATTTTTTGGGAACACCCCAAAATTTCCCTCCACTGAACAGATGTGTGTAAGTTGTGTTTGATCCAGTTCGTTTAATAATAATAATAATAATGATAATAATAATAATAACTTAAATTTATATAGTGCCTTTCAAGGAACCCAAGGTTGCTTTCCACAGTAGAGGGGAAAAACTAATAAGAATCAACAACAAATATGGACCTAAGCTAAACATTAAACAGGGAAGGCCAGGGAGAACAGGTGAGTTTTGAGAAGTGATTTGAAACAGTCCAGAGTGGGAGAGTTGCGGATTTCTGCGGGGAGAGAGTTCCAGAGGGTGGGGGCAGCCACACTAAAGGCTCTGTCACCGAACGTCTTAAAGGAACACTACACCCAAACAACGATTTGGCCTCATTTTCTACTCACCCTCATGCTGAACAACACTGTGGAGTAGTTTTGGAACATCTAGGATGCAGCCGGAGATCTGGGGGGATCCTCGCTGTCCACTGCCATTGATATCATGACTTCGGTCAGAGCCCGAACGAACAGTGTCCTTAAAAGTCCACAAAAAGTCGGCAATATTCCTCCATACTGCTCGTGCGCTGTAATCCAAGTGTCCTGAGCGGGTAACGTCCACCATTTACTCGAAACGACATCATTTAGCACATGTTTATAGCCTAAACAGTACTTCTTCGCATTTCTATGATACATTTACGGGTGCCTACGGGAGCCGCGGCTGACCAAACCAAAGGAACGCGCACTCTGCAATAACTAGGAGCATAGAACAAGAAACAAGAACACAAGAAATCCCACATTCTGCTGACCCCTCTTGTGTCTGTCCACAGCTCCGTCGCTCACAGCAGAATGTGGGATTTCTTGTGCTAAATGATGTCGTTTCGAGTAAATGGTGGACGTTACCCGCTCAGGACACTTGGATTACAGCGCACGAGCAGTATGGAGGAATATTGCCGACTTTTTGTGGACTTTTAAGGACACTGTTTGTTCGGGTTCTGACCAAAGTCATGATATCAATATCAGTGGACAGCGAGGATCCCCACAGATCTCCGGCTGAGTGCGAGTAGAAAATGAGGCCAAATCGTTGTTTGGGTGTAGTGTTCCTTTAAGTTTGGTCCGCGGGATGGAGAGGAGACCAGCATCAGATGACCGCAGGCTCCTGGATGGGGTGTGTTGGTGGAGGAGATCAGCCAGGTAAAACTTGCATATACGTGTTTGAAACAAGATTGTGTCCAATTTAAATGATCAGATTTGGTGGTGACCCAGATAACTTACAGTAGTGAACGATCATTTTTACTCAAAAACTGTCTAGCTACTGATGATATTCACATGATTCTGAGTGCTAGGTGTGGGTTTTCAGGGTCAGTGAATCCCTTTACGATGGTAACTTTATCACGGATAAATTGCTTAAAGATGTACCAATATGAGAGCTAACTTGGCAGAGGTTTGCATTTTTCAAGTGCTCTCTAGTTTGGTTTGGTTTTGACAACCTTGGTCATTAGGGTGCTTTTATTTGCCTTGAAGGCCAACTCTACTAGAACAGGATGGTGTGGTTAAGGTAAAAAGGCTATTTTTTATTTAAAACCAGTTCATTTATTAGGGCTGGGATGATAAGCTTTTCTCCTGATTCATTTTTTTACATTTTTTTAGGTGCCAATTCGATTTAAATTGCGATTCTACGATATTACCAATTGTTGCAATCTTTCGTTAGCTTTTTTAACACCAGCAAAAAAGATGAACAATGATGATGCCTACAGACTATTTTAGGAAAAACACACATCACATGTGAGTCTGTTTTAAGGATTTATTCAGCAATATATTTTAACCAGCTGTTTATACTCTCTCTTCAAAAGGCTGGAGCTAAAAAAGCTAAAATTAATTATTTAAATTTGAAAAAAAAAAAAATTTGAACAAAAAAATCTATTTAAAAATCAGCAAACAAAAAATCCTGATACTTATGTGAATTGAATTTTTCTCCCACCCCTATTATTTACTGTGAAAGAAACATCCTTGATGCAGATTTTTGATGTAAAAAAAAAAAAAAAAAAAAAAAAAACCTTCCATGGTGATTTGACCCCGAGCTAAAAGCTGCCATGTCTATTTCACAATGCTGGGAGTATTTCCCTCTGCCAAGAAGGTTAAGTTTTTACCAGTGTGAAAAAATAACTCAGATGGTTTCAACAGATACTGATGAAATTTTCAGGAAATGTTGGTCATGGCGTAAAGAAGAACTGATTAAACTTTGGTTGTAATCCAAATCTAGATCCAGAAACTCCTTGGAAGATTTGTTAGGATTGTAATATGAGGAACTTTTCTACATTTTCATTAATAACTTTAACCTAATTATGATTTGGCAGACATTTGTGCTCTGAGCACTTTTATTGAATGTTTTTGGAAGAGTTTGTTCATCTGTCCGCCTGTGAACAAAATAACTCAAAAAGTCATGGACGGATTTGGATGAAATTTTCAGGAAATGTTCAGCATGGGAAAAGGAAGAACTGATTTGATTTTGGTGTTCATCCGGATCAGCGTCTGGCCGCCATGGCGAAAAAATGTGATTTCTGTGAATAACTACTGAACTAAAATAGATATCACTACGAATCCATTTGCTAATAGTATGTTTTCATGGTCAACGAACCTAAATATTTAGATGAAATAAAGGTAGGACTAATATTATGGTCAAAATGACAATATGGCTTAGGACTGAGGAGGACTGGCGGAGGTCTGCGCTCTCCGAGTGCTTTCTAGTTCTTTTCTTAAATTATATTTAAATGGTTCATATTGTGCGATGATGGCGCATTGCTGTCCGTCCTCAAGGCAAAGCAGAAGTGTGATACCTTGGCACAGCTTGAGTGCATCACTACTCGCAGCAGGCGGTGAAACTGTGATTAATAGTCCAGTTGATCACAAAGTTAAGGAGCGCTGGAGCCTCATTAAACACTTAGTTATTTGACATTCATGACTATTGCCAACATACAGCAAAATCTGCACTGTTAACAATAAGAAAAAGGAGAATACAAAAAATTATAATAATGAAAGGAAAAATACAAAAAAATAAATAAAAATGTTAAATCAGAGTCTTTGCTGGATATAAAACCTATTACCAATGATTAAGTAAAATAATTAATAATATTAACAATAAATTAAATAATACAAATAAATAATAAATCAGTTTTGCTTGACAATAAATGAACTAATATTTATAATAAATAAACAATAAATGTATAAATAAGTAAAATAACAGTAAAATTAAATCAAATTAATACTAACATCATAATATAATAAAATACTGTCTAATCTTATCTGACATGATCTAATCTAAAAATAAATAATAATAAATAAAGATAAATTAGAGACTTTGCTGGACACTACATCTGAAATAAAAGCTCCATGTTTTAAGCTTTGTGATAGGACTGTATTTTTTATTTTTTGGTAAAGTTATTCTTTGAACACCGAGTTGAGATTTGTTTACCTTGATGGTCATGTATCCCACGTAGGTATCATCTGCTCCCTCCATGAAGACGAACGTCGAGTCTCTTGTGTTCTCGATCACCACCTTGTCTGCGACTTTACCTGAAGCTGCAGAGACACCCAGCGCTCATTAACACCCTCAAACCTTAGAGAGGGGGCTCTCTCTGATGGGATATTGATTACCTGCAGCTCAAGCGTCATGAAAGTGTCTAAGGCGGCTTTCTTACCTGCGCCGATCATGGTGATGGGGGACTCGATGTAAATCCACTCGTCTGTGTAGATGCCAGAGTGGACGAAGATAAGACCCTCGAAGTGGGCTTCTTGTACTCCACCTAAAGCATCCTCGATGGTGTCATAATACTGCAAAAGGAAGAAGGAAACACTCTGAGGCAGGACGCACACAAACTCCAAGTCATCCGAGGGCAGCTTACTAGAGAAGGTGTTGCATCATGGACTTCTCTTTAAGTTTGACTCACCAGCATGTTCTCTCTGCCTTTGTATCGGCCGGGGTTACTGTAGAAATGCTCTGCAAAGCCTGGTTTTACATGGGCACCTTTATACTGCAACACAGAAAACAGCAGGTGTTAAAGGTGATACACAGGCATTTAGAGTCAAACCGAAAGTAATGGCATCAACAATTTACTGCCGTCTTAAATCGAACTTATAATATTCACAAGAAAACAAGATCAGACTCTTATTGCTTGCTCTTGTCTGACTGTTACTGATACATTTCTTCTGTGAAAAAAATCAGACTTTTATTATCATTTCAATCATTGCATAACACCAGTTACTAAATATTCAGACTGTAAAGAAAACCGAGACGATGCTGACCCTTGAGCTCACAATTGCACTTCCTTTGGCTCAGTTTCTAACAAAAACCCACTCAGATATACATATACGTGTTTGCATCTTACAGCTTGTGCTGATCCATAAGAAAGATCAAGATGAATATTCAGAAGATTTGTCCAAAACTTACTGCCAAGGTCTCAGCTTTTAAATGTTTTGGACATCTCTGCTTATTTTTCAGAGCAGATTCAGTGACTTTTAAGACCTATTTAAGATTCTTTAAAAGGAAACAATAACACCAAAACAGACTTAAAGTTAGAGGGTGGAGAAAAACTTTCGTCTTCTAAATTATAAAGTTGATTACAGCGAGCTTTATATATTTTTGGACTTTCCAAAAATATACGAAAAGGATTTAAAGTGCAGATAAAAGTAAAACAGAACAAAGTAGAAAACACCCAGAGAGCACAAACCTCCACCAAAGCAGCTCACATATTGCTGTTACATTTACAAATTTTGATCCAGGAACATTTTAGACACCAACAACATTTAATAATTACCTCCACCAGGAGGTTATGTCATTGCCAGCTTCTGTTTGTTTGTTTGTTTCTCTGTTAGCAACATAACTCAAAAATTTGTGAATGGATTTCGATGAAATTTTCAAGAAATGTCGGGATTGGGACAAGGATCAAATGATCTTAGGAGCGATCTGGATCATCGTGTGGATCTGCCATGACAAAAAATGTGATTTTCGTGAATAACTATTGAATTAAAATAGATATCATTATGAATCCAAAGGCTAATGGTAATTTTTAATTGTCAAGGAATCTGAGTATATAAACGAAATCAAGGTAGGACTAATGTTCATGCTGAAAATCACACTATGGCGGAGGTCTGCGCTCTCCGAGTGCTTTCAAGTTTGAACTTTAGCACTAGTGTTGGGAAAACAGACCATTACCCAGCCCTATGGAAGAGCAGTGAGTAATAACGGAAATGATATCATATTCAAAAAAACATATTACCAAAGTGTTTAATAAATAATGACTTCATCAACAGAGATGTTGCCAACTGTGCAGGAGTTTTCTTCAAATTACGATAAATACTAGGGATGGGATGAAATATCATTTGGCAATATATCGCGATACAGTACGTGACGAAATGCATCGACTTTGAAAAAAATGGATCACGAAATAAAGATGTCCCGTCTGGTAATAGCGCATGTGACCAGAAGTGACGACAACAAACATTAGCACCAACTACCAAACCATTGCCAAAGTAGCTCACACATTACTGTCACATCTATAAGTAATAGCTTCATGATAAAGTCACCATCATAATATGATTCATGACCCTGAAAACCCACATCGAGCACTCAGAATTATGTCGATATCATTATTAGGTAGACAGTTATTAAGCAAAGACAATTGTTTGGTAATAGCGGTTATCTGGATCACCACCAAATCTAATCGCGTTAAGACGAGCCATTCCCAACATCTCCTGAAAATTTCAGCAAAATCTGTCCAATAGCTTTCATGTAACCTTGCTAACAAACAAACAAACAAATGCAGCAGAAACAAAACCTCCCTGGTGCAGATAACTTTAAGTGCCCAGAGAGCACAAACTTAAATAAAGACATTTCTGACACTGTAAGTCAACTTACTGTCAATATTGAGGAAAACTGCACAATCCTGCAATGTCAGTACTTCCTTTAAAAAAGGTCCTTAAGCCACATCAAATCTAATCACTTCTCCTCTGTGCTATGACCAACATTCACAGAAAATGTCCTCAAACTTTTCTGAGCAGCTTTGGAGTTATTAGCAAAAAGTATAAGCTGTCTTGCAGTGTAAACAAATCCTACACAAAAAATCATGAATCCACATCCATGTTTTGATCACCACTACGATCAAATCACTTCTTCCTTGTGTAATAACAAACATTCCCTCCAAATTTAATCACACTAGGTTGAGAACTTTGAGTTATCTTTGCTCACAAGCAGGCCAACAAACACAGGCGGAAACTAACTCCTTGGAGAAGGTAAGGAATAAATAAAGAAACATTGAAGAAAATATTTCTACATCTAATTTCATGTCATCACTTTATGGGGGAGATATTAAATATATATTAGCTTCGCAAACAATAAATCTGATTTGTTTTCTCACAAGATACATCCATGTTTCAGGGTTAAAGGGTCCAAATGTCAGAAAAATTAAATCTTTGTTTGTGTAGCAGTGACAGTTGTCTGTCTGGTAGCTGTTTGCTCAGTGTCTGAACTTAACCACACAAACTCTGAACTAAGTTAACAACCACAGAACAGCAGCAGGATGGTTCACCTTCATTCCAGAGGTGTGAAACAATTCAACAAAAATGAACAAGGTGCTTAAACCCAGAAGAACGTCACTGTTGCTGCTGCTCTGAAATGAACTGAACGCTGAAATAAACCAAAATGACAGTCGCCCATTAGCTTGAGGATCTTATGACAACGTTAAGTCTATAATAAGCTTCGTATAGACATAATCAGTTAATGAGATTAACAGCCCATCAAGGAATACTACACCGGCTATTATTGACACAGCATTAGGACGACACTGTGGACACGGGTAAACAAAACAAATGATAATCTGCACAGGAGAGAAATCACTCATGAACTAACTTCTAAAAAAAAACTTAGATTTAGTTAAAAAAATAGACAGGTTCAGAGAAATACCAGAAAATAAAGTTAAGACAGAATTTCTCCAGACAGACTGAATTTGAAGGATCGTCTTTTCCTCATAACAGTATGTTTAAGTAAAAGTCTGATTGTTGTGTCAGTTCAATATATGTCTGGCTTCAGCCTCACCACAAGCACAAAGGATGGTTTTCATGACTCTTGAGACAAAAAGGAAAAACAACAACAGCCTATGTATAAATAAACCTGTGCTGATTTAATACACAGGTCTCACTGGCGGTAAATTGCTCCGCTTTACTGCCTGTGACAATTAGTGCTGGTCTTTGGGGATTAAGTGGTATTTGTAATGAGGCTCATTTGCATAGGAAGGGGGCAATTTTGCGCTGAATTTATGAATATTCCCTAATTTACATGCATGCAAATTGGACCGGTGCAGCGAGGAGTGGCAGTGCAGTTTGTGTGCATTTCACCCTTTGTGTATGCTTTGAGGATGGCACACTAATTTTTTCTGTCATCTGCACAGGTTTAGCGGTCGCAAAACCAGTGCAATCCTTCTGGGGAGCTGGCCCACAGTGTAAAATAGTTGATACAAAAGATCCTGGGTCAGTCAGGAGTGCTGCAAAAAAACGGCAGATTTGACAATCACGTGATTGTGTTGTCTGAAATTGCGATTTCGATCCGAAAATGATAAATAGTCAAGTCCTTGTCGATAGGCTTGTGAAAGGGGGCGAGAGATAGAAGGGGAGGAAACTCTGCAAACTGGCTACAGGCTGGATTCAAACCTGGCCAGCAGAAGCATGTATATGGGTCATACCTGGTCGCTCCCCTAAACACAGGCTGCAGTCGAATAGTCCTTTTTGCTTAGGAAGGTTCCTAACAGAGTGAAATGATCAGGAAGTAGTACGTGATCAGAGCTGTTCGAATAGACTAAATGCTTAGGAAAGGTGGCGCAATGCTTCCTTTAGCATTTCATTTAGCATAGGATACACCGGACCATCCTTTATGAAAGGAGAGGAGATTATTCTGTCCCACAATTCTCTGCGGCAACAGCATTTATAAACAGTGTGTTATCTGACTGCTTCCAAATTCAACCGAATAATGACAAAAAAAGCATACAGACGATGTGAGTTACCACTGCGGTTTGATCGTTTCAAAAGTTTACCAAAATGTGCCTTAGCTTTCCAGTTGTCTGATTCTTTGAAGAGAGCAGGATATGAGATATTTGATGTTGATTATGCTCTAAACAATGGTTTAATAATTTGTACACTATTGGATCGTGGGCTTAACAATTTCCACCATTCTTTCATTCAGTTCCCATTTATTTTCATGCACTGATTGGTGTTCATGTTGATAATGAGTGGACATATTCATTTAAATCCTCACTTCCACCATCGGTTATGCAGACGTAATTTTGATAATGTTCAAATTGTCTGAAAGGAACAACGTTGTCGTGATACACGTGCACTTCTATTATGTGTCTTTTGTAGTCCTTCTGAATTCTCCTTTCTCCTTTCCTTAACCTCATGCCGTTCTCCATCCGGGTCAAGGAAAAGTGGTTAGGAAAGGGCTTAGGAGGTGACCAGCACCCCGTCATCATATCATTTAATATAAATCCTGCCCCTACAGAGTCTGTGCAGAAAAAAAGTGTAAACACAGTTCACGATCCCGTCATGCATGGAGAAAAAGCCTGCAGGAGACTCACCAGCTGTTGGAAGCTCTCCTTCCAGGGGTTTGGGTGTTCATACTCTTCTGGGCTGACCTGGTAGAACCTGCCGGGCTCCGGGTGCATCATGGGCCGTGTGTACTCAAACACCTCCATGTAAAGACGCTTCCTAAAGTCACAGAAATCAAACCTTTCAGATTTATCTTCATCAAAAAATGAAATTCACACCATGAGTCTGGACTCCTCTGCAGCACTGACCATAGGATGGGGTCGTTGGCGAGCTGGCTGAATCTCTTGCATACACAAGCTGCTTGACAGAGATCCTGTTCCAGTAAATAGGAGAAGATCTTCAAAACAACTTCATCTGGAAGCTTCTGCTGCAGATACTGCTCTGCTGGGGCTGCTGCAAAACACACAAACACATTCACAGTTTAAGATTTATCCCTTCTCTAAAACAACATATGATAGTGTTGTGTGTAAGGTTTTGGGAAAAGAAAAAAAAAGATTTACTGGCACTAGCAGAAAGATCAAAATCTAACAGTTAGCAATCAATCCCCAGCTGTGGAGATTAAACACACACCTGGCAGGTCGTGGCTCTTACCGGACACTCGTGCCCGTTTGGCTCGATGGCCAAAGGCTTCTGTTGATGAAGTGGAAGCTCCCTGGAAGAAAATAAAAGACATTTGAATAAAGATAATAGCTTCATGCCAAGATTAAAACACCAAGTAAGCAAGTGCGACGCAGAGTGCTGTGTCACAGAAACATCATCCCATTAAGAAAAATCATCTTTCTCAGCACTTCTCTCTCTCAGTCCAAACTAAGATCAGCAGGCGTGTGTCTCAGACTTACCTCCATCGGGCCCTTGCTGGGGCAGGCAGAGGCGGTGGCAGAGGCAGCGGCGGTTCTCTTGGGAAGCAGGGTTTTGCGTCGAAGTTGGTAGGGACTGTTCTGAGCTCCTGGACCGGACTCTTCAATGGCCATTTCTGCTGCAGCTGCGGCAGGAGCCTCCTCATCTGAACAGAGAGACAAACACATTAGGGTCAAATACACCTTTTCCTCTATGAACACACAGAGCTAGAACATGGAGCATGACATATGTGGAGCAGAGATTAAGTTGTTTTGCCTTCAAGAGGGCAGAAAAGGCTGTTTAGTTCTCTTAACTCTGACGTATAATTGATCCAATATCTGCATTCAACAAAGGCTTGTGTCTTTACCGAGGATGTGAGGAGCACATCTTTAAATGACTGTTACTTCAGTCGTCTAGTGGATTGTTGAAAACAGAAACCAGGCAACAAAATATTGCAAAACAAGCTATGGCTAAAAAGACATAGAAGGTCTTTATTGATCGAACTGAGACAAACAAGCAACGCTCTCTCCTCGCTTATTTGTACATTTTACACACTTAAACCATTTTGACTCAGTACAGCAAGTCTCAGGTTGAATACTCAAACCAAATTGTGCAAATTCAGAGGGAAAAAAGCGTCAATTTTACTGTAGATTTTCCAGAAATATGTTGCACCAGCTCTTATAAATATGAATTATTTGACGTGAGATTAATCATCAAGAAGAATTAAGCTATCCTATAGAAAGTAATGATCAACATCTGCTATGAAAATGCAGACAAAGGATAAGGAAGGATTTAAGATAACACATTTTAGACACTATTTGGCAAAACGTCCCCCTTGTCCTATCAGAATATTATCACAAGAAGAAAGTTCACATCAGGAAAAACATCAGCTTTAAACTGCAGGTCCATGAGAGAGGGACCAATCAATCAATCAGTCAATAAAACTGCAAGTTCACTCATGTTGAGTGTCAAAATTACACAACAACATGAAACAAAACATTAGCAATGGAGTTTCATTTACTGTTTATCAAAGCAAAAAAACTTAAATTAACACTGATTAGATTAAAACAGATCTGGTTCAGATACCTCATCAACTTCTTATGGACACCCTGTATTTTTTTTTTATTTCAAACTAATAGTGATTGATTAAGGTAAAAACCATAATCACAATTATCTTAATACATCGACATGATTTTGAAACATGATTTCTCACTGATTTGCTGGGGGGTTGAACAGTGCTGTCCTTGAACATTTATGCTCTTGAAATGATTGTTTTAAACACCAAGGAAAAGCAATACAAAGAAATATACTTGTCAAATTGAAAAGAAGGGTTAAGATTGGAAAAAGAAAATCAGTTAATCTACATTAGTCTGCTTTCAAACTCTGCAAGGCAATAACTGTGATTGAGATTAAAATCTGACTAATTGCCTCGCTCTATTTTAATCCTTTGTCTTCCAAACTAAGACACACACTTGCAATAAATTACTTGACGGTAAAATCATGTTACTTTCTCTTCATTTAGTAACGTTTCAGGTTTTCTTTTTCAGAAAGCAGATATGCAGGTCAACCATCTGGTTGACTTGCTCATTAAGGGTTATCCTGGGCATTAATGGATTTTTTTATTTCAACATTTTTTTTGTCCTTTTGAACATAAACATATTAGAGAGCGAAATTAGATATGCAGCAGATGACCCACTTTTCCGAAGAAGAATTGATACATTTTTTATTGTCCAATTTACTGCCATCAACTTAATTATGATTGTTGGAGAATGTGGAAATGTGTGAAAAGATTTTTTCTTACTCCAATATACGCTCGTGCTGTTATATTTCAGAGTAGCAATGCAGCAAGAATTCACTTCAGATGTTTTTCTAGTTTTAAAAAACTATATTGATATACAGCATCACCAACCAGTGGATAAATATAGGTTTTACAAACACTATTCTGAGAGGAGAATTAGGAAAACAGACAGGGTTGGGCTTTCAGAGTTTTAAATACAGTGATATAGCAGCAAAAAGTCAACCGCATGGTCACAATGCCAGTCAAAGGGTTGAACTGTCCAGCAGACAATGTTATGTTAGAAGGAGGGCTGCGTTAGAACTGTGCATTCTCAAGTTAACAATTCAATTCAATTTAATATCATGATGCATCTTAGTATCTAAGTATGATATTTGGTCCTAGTAATAAAGATGAAAATAAAATCATCAATATGGTACAGTAGTAAATGCTATAAGGCACCATATAAAAAGGTTTTAAAAGTTTCACCACCATGTCTGTAAATTGCTGCTCCCTCTCTCTCTCTGTGTTAGTGTTGCTTTTTCCTCAGAAAGTCATTAAGCTATACCCAAATCTCAATCTTCTTTTCACAGTATAAATGAGGAGGACAGTGACATGGACATCAATAGCCAGCATCAAGATACACTGCCAACAATGCATCGATTAAGCATAATATTATTTGTTGTTCAGACTTTGTTCAAATAAAGGAGTGTGTGTTGAACTACAGGAGTTTTTTTTATTTTTACCATGGTATCGAATGGTATCGAGTATCGAAGAATTTAAGTGGTATTGGTATCGACTACTACATTTCTGGTATCGTGACAAGCCTATTTCAAACTAATAGTGATTGATTAAGGTAAAAACCATAATCACAATTATCTTAATATATCGACATGATTTTGAAACATGATTTCTCACTGATTTGCTGGGGGGTTGAACAGTGCTGTCCTTGAACATTTATGCTCTTGAAATGATTGTTTTAAACACCAAGGAAAAGGTATGACAGGGTCTTCAAATATACTTGTCAAATTGAAAAGAAGGGTTAAGATTGGAAAAAGAACATCAGTTAATCTACATTAGTCTGCTTTCAAACTCTGCAAGGCAATAACTGTGATTGAGATTAAAATCTGACTAATTGCCTCGCTCTATTTTAACCCTTTGTCTTCCAAACTAAGACATACACTTGCAATAAATTACTTGATGGTAAAATTATGTTACTTTCTCTTCATTTAGTAACATTTCAGGTTTTCTTTTTCAGAAAGCAGATATGCAGGTCAACCATCTGGTTGACTTGCTCATTAAGGGTTATCCTGGGCATTAATGGATTTTTTTTTATTTCTTCAACAAGTTTTTTTGTCCTTTTGAACGTAAACGTATTAGAGAGCGAAATTAGATATGCAGCAGATGACCCATTTTTCCGAAGAAGAATTGATACATTTTTTATTGTCCAATTTATTGCCATCAACTTAATTATGATTGTTGGAGAATGTGGAAATGTGTGAAAAGATTTTTTCTTATTCCAATATACGCTCGTGCTGTTATATTTCAGAGTAGCAATGCAGCAACAATTCACTTCAGATGTTTTTCTAGTTTTAAAAAACTATATTGATATACAGCATCACCAACCAGTGGATAAATATAGGTTTTACAAACACTATTCTGAGAGGAGAATTAGGAAAACAGACAGGGTTGGGCTTTCAGAGTTTTAAATACAATGATATAGCAGCAAAAACTCAACCGTATGGTCACAATTCCAGTCAAAGGGTTGAACTGTCCAGCAGACAATGTTATGTTAGAAGGAGGGCTGCGTTAGAACTGTGCATTCTCAAGTTAACAATTCAATTCAATTTAATATCATGTTGCATCACAGCAGGTAGTACCCTCAATTGTCCATTTTACTGGCCCAGCTAGTTTTCAGATGAAAATAAACAGCGGTAATAAAAGTAAGACCTTGTTTTACTAATCAGAAATGGCTTTTGTTGTTTTTTTTCCTCAGAAACAAAGCTGGTGCTGCAGCCTCTGCAAGATTAAACGATTATTGACTGTTTCTGCATCAATATCTACGTCCACATCACAATGCATCGATTAAAATATTATTTCTGACACCCCTAGGCGGCATGTGGTCCACCCCTGATCTGATATAAAACGTTTTTATGAAGAGGTTCAAATCTAGGCAGCATGAAGTGCACCAAAAATATTAGATAAAAAGTACAATCTGTTGATCCGTGACAACGTCCAGAAACTCAAAACTGGCTGTATGCTAAAGTTCTGCATGGTACGACATCTCCAGTGAATGATTTTATTAAACAGAAGGTATGACAGGGTCTTCAAGAAGGATCACAAGGGCCACCTTTTGAGGTGACTGTGATGTTTCCCTTACAGGTGAAGCTGCTTTAGTCTAAACATCCTGTCGTTCAGATGGAGCAGTTCACCTCCATCAGTCAGAGATGCTCCAGCTTTGCAGGGGTCAGCTGAAGGGTTGGCTCAGGACAAACCAAATCTGTGACCATTCATGAACATCCACCTTTAATGTGCATCGATACACCTCTGTATGTAACTTAGGTGTAGTTTGGCATATCTAATCACATCTATGTATGCTGAAATGTGCAGAACTGTGCTGTTAATTCAAAACCTGTGCAAGATCACTGAAGTGTGCAGTTATAAATTAGCACTTTTACTATGATGTGCAAATATATCAGCACCTTAACACTCTGCATTTCACACATTTAACAGCACATGCACTTTAACTCTGTTGGTCTTTTTCTTAGGGTTTGTCTTTAGCATACCGTCTGTACTGTATGAGTCTAGTAAATTAATCTAAAGTCCATGTTGTTCTGTTTATCTACCACTTTGCTGCTCCCTGTTACTACTGCTTTATGTACTACATTTATTTTAAGATGACACACTTGCACGGTGAAAAAACCCATATCTAAGTGCACTGCTCCAATTTCAAGACAAAAAAAATCACTAGACTTATTCCAATCCAGAATTTCCTTACATGTCTGGATTAAGATCTTATGTGAAGTTATGAAAACTAAAAGGCATGAGTTGCTTGTAATACTAAGTGAAATAATAAGACAACTTGAGCAGATCTTTAACTTCAATTTTAGACCCTCACTGAGTCAAACTTTGCAGATATTTCCTCCTCATTACAAGCATATCCAATGCCTTATTTTTGTCTTCCACCCTAAAAGTAAGACATTATTTGGACTGGTTAAGTGAAAGAGGATTTAATAAGTGTTTTGGATATACTAAAAGACAAACACACTTGCCTGGATGTGAGTTTCTGCAGTGCACAAATGCATTACATCAACCCCAAGACCTGTCATAATAAAGACTAAAAATCTCCAAGTGTCTCTCCATTTTTTGTTTTTTGCAAAGAAAACACCAAATAAGAATAATACTTTCATGTCAGTGTTTATAAAGGGGTAAAGGCTAATTTTTGCTGATATCTGATACGTTAATATTTTTGTTTCATTATCACCAATACTGATACTGATATTTCAAGTCAGGAGCACAAGCTCTGTGCTTATTAAAAACGGACTCATTTATTTCAGTGTTACAGCATATTATCACATGAACAGTTGTAAAACAAGAAAACAGCTTTTAACTCTTGCAAAAATAAAACCCTCGATATTGAAACTACCCATGCAGTGAAGAGAAGGTGCATCAATTTTGAACATTTGTATATTTTGCAGATATTCCAGCTGATATATGGGTTGTAAATATCTCCAAAAAAGTCAATATCAACCAATACAATAATTTACTGTTTAGGCTGATATCTACTGATACCAATATCAAACCGATAATATAGTGCATCCCTAGCACCGTCCCCCATTTAAAGAAAATAAAAAATAATAAAAAAGAGTTCACTTGCAATACAAGGTGATTTAACAAACTAATCACTAGTATTGGGTAGAGTCATGTATGGTTGATGCTGCAATGTCAAACTATTTTTTGTTTTGTAAAATAATATCAAATTGAAGTTTATTATCTGGAAAGTGTGACCACGTTTGCTCATAATATTGGCTTTTAAGCACCATTAAATAAAGCATGTTTTGGGCTTGCATTTAATTCCATTGTATTGTATTGGTATCAGGGCAGTTTTATAATAACTATTACATGTTTGCAGGTTAAAATTGCTGCATAATGTTAACCCTAGTGTTCACTATAATGACACAATGGTGTTCATTCATCTGTGCCCAGTGCGCAGGCTAACAGACCGGGTAATATCGTGGGTAAGGCAGACAAAGGTTAGTGATTGATAATGGCAGATGCACCCCCTGCAAACACATTACGTCTTTCTACGTCTAGTCATTCCCAACACGTATCAGCCCGTGTATTTATCTTTCACTTCTGCACAATTAGCCTCATGTTTAAGGAGGGCTGTCAAATTAAAGACGGAGCAGACGTGCGGCTAATGGCTACAAACTGAACTGCGTAGCTGGCAAATCCGCGGTGTAAACAAATGGAGCTGCTGCTAACAAGGAAGGGGCTCCGAGCCTCGTATGCTAGCGACGTTAGCTTCACAGCGGCAGCCACAAGCGCAGAAAAATGGACACACGAATATCACACAGTATCATCACAGCTGATCGGTGTGGCCCTCCGGTATCCGGGGCAGCCAGCTAACGTAGCCTCCGTTCGCTGCTCATGTTTTTGTGAACGTTACACCCCAAAAATGGCACCGCAGATTTACACCCTGTGAATCGTTAGTGACAGCTGGGAATGCAGCGGCCGAGCGGACGCGCAGTTTTTCTACCCCGGAGCAAGTGAGGTCGATCCCGTGTGCCTCCGATACGAGCCCCCTGATAAAGCCCGTGGAGCTACATACGCATTACGTTAGGGCGAAGACAACCCCCAACATCCATATAACCCGGAGAGCTAAGCTAGCAGCATTAGCTAGCACCGATCACTCAAGCCAAACAAAGCGCGGCCTGCCACAGAGCGAGAAGCCTCGGTGTTTCCTGAGCGGCCCGTGTGTTGCTTCAAACTGTGATCGTGCTAGTTGGTGACTGGCAGCCGGATGTTTGTGGCTGTCGTAGAACTATTGATGTTTGTAGAAATCCTACACCCCAATTAGGGACATGTATGGATAGTTATTCATGTAACATAAATATTCGAACAAATAAATAGTCAATTAATGCATTTTGAGATCTTTTAGGGCAGGCTGCCACTGTTTTGCTATGCACTTTTTTTTTTTTTTACTATACTCAAAAAGGACACCCTTAAGCCTTAAAATTTAATGCCAAATATAGATTTTGGTTGGGAAAAATGTTAATTCAAGTGGATTAATATCAATACTACCTATGAGATATTAAAAGATGAAAATATCAACCATTTGACATCACTTCCCAGAGTGCACTGCACAATAATTGCCAATTTCATTGATGTTTTGTTTCACATTTAAAATATAATACTTTTTATTGCACTTAGCACATCTTAAGACAATAATGTTTGTTGAATTAGGCAAATAGGTTTTGCATGGTTCCCTGTTTGGCATAAAGTAGCCTGACATAATGCTGTTTATAGGCCATTTAAGACCTTTTTTCAATATTAAAATTGCAAATCTGCACCCCAAGACCTGTCATAATAAAGACTAAAAAAATCTCCAAGTGTCTCCATTTTTGTTTTGCAAGAAAACACCAAATAAGAACAAGACTTTCTTGTGAGGATGCAGAGGAAAAGCCAATCCCCTGCATGTAAATTTCATTGACATATCCCTGTAATATAGACACCTGAAGTGTCTTTGTGCAAAGTACGACTTAAGATGCAAACATTTATTGAACTGGGTCAACAAATTTGGCATTAAGTGTCTTGACTACTCTGAGTTATTGATAATTTAAGACCCTTTGCACTGCTGCAACCTTGCACTCCTACAACTGTCATAATAGAGGGAAGTGTCTGAAAAATCATCAAATATCTGCATTTTTGAGATTGCAAAAATGAGAAAAAGGTAAATAAATAGATCATAACATGTAAGGATGCAGATGAAAGATTAGCCTACATAATATGTAATTGATTTTTCTAAATTTGACTCCTTAAGTGCCATCGCTCCAACAAACTTAAAGACTAATATTTATTGAATAAGCTCAGAAGGTTTTGCATGTTCCCCTTTTGACATAAGTTGTCCTGACTAAATGCCATCTTCTTGAGTTTACAGGTCATTTGAGACCATTTGCACAATTTAATTGCATCTCTGCGCCCCTAAAACTGTCATGACAGGGACAAATTTCTTCCCAGACTTTTTCAGATTATGACAGAAAGTACAGTATAATGTTCCATTTTAGTCTACAAATCGAACATAGTGCTTCCATGGCAGGTTGCAGAGGAAGAGTGATTATTGTGCATGTAAATGTTAGTTTCTTCTCCAAAAAGTGATTTCTGGTATGTTCTATTGTGGGCTTTTTGCACCATTAAATTGTATCTTTGCATCCAGTCACAGCAGGGCCAGGTTTCATCCCAGACTTTTCCAAAACATGACAAAAATGAATCAACTGTGCCTGTTTTAGTTTTAGCAAGCAAAACACTAGGAGCTAAATGATACATCTGTCAGGAAGCAGACAAAAATCCACCCCTTTCTCTAATGCTGGCAGAAACCCTGGTATTACTCATGAAATTAATTTATCCTTTCTCCAATTTCCTTAAAAGCAGTGTTATTTCAAGGCTGGAGTTGGGACTTGAATTGTTTGCTTAAGAAAATGGAGATGCAATAAGCATAAAGGGAGACTGGAGTCTATACTCATAGTGTTGTTCAATAGTAGAGGCTTTTAAATTAACATCACAATGGGCTGTTTTAGTCATATTAATGCCTGCAGCATGATAACACTTGAATCATATATTTTTTGAGTGCTGTACAAAGGGATTTGCCATTAGCAAGCCTCTCTACATGTCACAAGGTCTTTAGCAGCCCTTAATATATTTTAGAATGACAATTAAACGAGTTTATGCGATTTAAATGTCATATATATTCATCAAGTACGTGTTAAAATCACATATGTATATACAGAAGCAGATACAACGGTTGGAACGCCTGACGTCAACCGCAGCACGTTCATCTGGAAGTCACCAGTTAGCACGGTCACACTTCCAGCCACAACACCGGTCGTATTTGAGAGCAAAGAACGCGGCGGTGGTATTAAGCGAGGGTTTGGTGTCGACTGTTACGACTCGTCACAGCTTCGTATCAAGAGCCCCAGCTCCCCGCGGCCCGGCTTACCTCTGTCCCCGTTGTTCCGTTCGGGCTGCACCGGGCGCGGCCTCGACACTCGCCTGGGTCTCCTGTTGGTGGCTCTGACGGAGTTCATCTGGGGAGTTGGTTGTTGGAAAAATAGCCCGCTATCCTCGACCACCCGCTGCTAAATTTAGCCCCTCGACCCGAGCTACCACCCGGACAAGCCTATTTCCCAGCTACGCCCAGGCAACTGCGATTAAAAACCCGCTGGTATTTGGGGTGTAATCGCTTTTTTCTTTCCTCCTCCGTGGTGTTACAGCTCCCCCCGTATCGCTGCTCGGTGCCAGCTCCGTCTCAGTCCGTAGCAGGAGGAGCCATTAACCCACACGGGAAACAATCGCGAGAAAAAAAAGAGACGAGTGTTCTGTCGGCCAATCAGGAGGGGCGTTCTATAACCCTCTTCTACAGTGGCCAATCAGGAAGCTCGTATCAGACGGCATGACAAAAAGCTTTCTGTTGGGGTTCGGGATCGGTCAAGCGGCGATTTAATCAATGCATAGGCTCATCAGTGGACTCAGATGATTAAAATAATGTATATTTTGTTGTTGACATGCAGGGGCGGGCTTAAGGATTTTTTTAAACTCTAAGTAAGGGCCAATGCGAGGCTCCTCATTGATATAAACGTCTAATTAAAGGGCCTGTATGATGACATTTTGAGGCTTTTATGTTTCACAGATGGTGTGACAAAGTTCACCAGTGTAAGGAAAAGTGCAAGTTTGCGTCATTTATTTTTGCACATTGATTTTGTTCATACAGATGATAATACTGACAGACAAAGACAGCAAAGGATTGTGCACTAAGCACAATTTTAGTTGGGGATGCAAAATATTGATTTTTTTCTGTTTTTTTCTTCTTTTAATCAGTTTTTTTTTCTTTCTTGCAAACCATTATCATTAATTATTATATTACCATTATATTTTACTTATTGGATTTGTATAGATGTATGATACATTTGATATCCTCCTTAACAAGAAAAACATTGCATACCTTAAATGTTATTGTTTTTGATGTTGACATTCAAAGGTGATGAGGTGAAGTATCACATTCTGCGTGCAATGAAGCATGTATCAGAGAGACAGTGATCAACAGATTTATTAGTTCACCACATGATGTAAGGTTTATGCCCCAGCTTTCCTAAATTGGTAATAACAGAATAATGTTTATGTCTCTGTAATGGTTAATAAACCAGTGTGTGGAAGCTCTTAACAGAAATTGTTATCTATGAGTTTTTAAATTCACTCCTCTACAACGCTCCAAAGAGAAAACAGTAAAGCTCATTATTGTTTCTTGAGTAAGATGTCAAATAAGAGTTTTTTACCTTCATTCTTGAACATAACAAATAGTTTTAGTGGTTGAATGTGATGTCTGATTAATTTCTGACTTCTCAGAGAAGCTCAGCAGCTCAGATTTCAGAACAAAAAGGTGACTTCAGTTAAAAGTTCGCAATCCTGTTCAAAATATTTGTCTAACAACCATAAGATTTTCAGTTTAAACACGTTTTAAATGATTTCACAAATGTTTCTTTTCTTGTTTTTATGGTAGGTTTTCTAATAAAAATGTTAAGTTCTGTAAATAGTTGATGTTTGGCCAATGGCAGAAATTTTCATAACGAAAGATTCATATATTGAACTTTTAAATCACCCGCCAATACCAACACTGATGTTATGCATCCTGTTGTTGGAGCAGGGAATCATTTCATTTGTGTTACCTCAGTTATAACGTCACTTTACATTTGTGACCTGCCAGGATTTTAAGTGCATCATTGAAAAGATGAAATGGAGCAACATAAATAAATATTTCTGTGTAATGCAGTTGATGATCAAATATGATTAAGTGTTGACGTAGACATAAACACAGATACGGTTCTGTGGCACAAAAGAAGATAGGAGATATTATCCATGGTTTAGTTTAGTCTCAGGTGTGCCTTTGACAAGAAATGTTTCAAAAACAGTTTTAAGGCCCCGTGAGAACAAAACCTCCCGTTTCTTCAGTCATAACAATAAAAACTAGAAGTGCTCTTAGAGAACAAGCCTCCGCTGAGGTATTTCTAACATTGTGGAGCGAGTTATTGTTAAAAATGTGAAAAGCTGCCTTTTCTTGCATTGTTCACAAATCATTTAAGCACCAAAATCTGATCACCTCTTTCTGTGCCATGACCAACATTTTATTTAGATGTTCTTAGAGAAAACATGGAAAACTGCCCACACACAACGTTAACAAAACATAAAAAAATCTTGGATTCACATCTAGATTCAAACAGATAGATTAAATACTTTATTAATCCCTTTGGGAAATCAAGAATTACCACTAAAATCCAATCACCTGTCTCGTCTGCGATGACCAACATTCATGTTTAAATTTGATCTTTAGCTCTTGAGTTATCCTGTTCACAAACATACATGAAAACTAATGAATGCCGGCAAAAATATAACCTCAACAGCAAAGGTCATAATGACAATAAGAAGAAAACACTGTCTTAATATAATACATTAGAAACTTTTTGATAAAAGAACAAACAGTGAATAAACATTACTGAAGATGTCAAGAGTTCAGTAAACACTTACAGCTGAATTCTCGGCCTTAAATATCAGCCCAAAACAAACATTAATGTTTGAATCGAAATCGACAGACCGACCAAAGCTTCAGTTCATTCTGTTTTCATCCTGATTATTAAAACTCTAAAGTTGGATATCAGAAAATAAGTTCAAGTCTGAATTTCAGAAATCAGTCAGCAGAGACTGATGTTTTTTATTTAATTTGTCTGAATAAAAGTCCCTTTTCTGAGCTACAGATCACAAACTATTTGGTGTTGTTTGTAGCTCCTGGGATTTTCCTTAAGTTTTATTTTACAGATAAAAAGGTTTGTCGTCATCAGCATTGATATCAGTGTTGGCTAAAAGGAGTTTGGAAGCATTAGCAGGTTGGATATTGGCAAAAATTCTGCATTGTTCATCCCTAAGTGGGAAAATAAACAAACAAACAAACAAAACTAATTATGATTATTTTAAAGTATTTTTTTGGCCTTTTGCCTTAGTCATAGTGGAGTGAGATGGTGAAATTGGGAAAAGGAAGAGAAGGCTCCAGGGACCCCAAATATTGTCCTTTTGAAAAAAAACAAACAAACTACAAAACAAAAAAACTCTCAAGACTGAATAAACTGTATAACATGTCAGCGATGAAACCCTCACTCCTAATCAGTTCACTTCTACAAACATTGATAACACATTTACTTCACCAAGGAGGTTATGTTTTTGACGGTATATGTTTGTCTGTTTGTTTGCAAGATTAAAAAACCACTGGACAGATTTTGCTGAAGTTTTCAGGAGATGTTGGTAATGATCCGACTTAAAAATGAGATTCTGTTTTTGCTCAATAACTGTCAAACTAGTAATGACATCAACATGATTCTAAGTGCCAGGTGTGGGTTCTCAGGGTCATGAATCAGATTATGATGGTAACTTTATCATAGAACTGTAGGTTATAGATGTAACAGCAATGTGTGAGCTACCTTGGAGGAGGTTTGCTCTCTCTCTCTTTCTACTTCTGCAGTTTAGACAGCAGATCCTTCTCAATACTCCTCAGGGTTGAAAGAAACGGTTGATACACAAACATGCTGAATATGCATTGGTGTAACACTGAATTGTTTTTTTAATCACTTAATTGGAATTTTAGTTGTTCATAATCTTTTATTTTTGTTTTGTCATTTTGCTTCAGGCATTTATCGTTACAATTTTGAAAAAAAAAACTTCAAGTTTATCCATCTTGCAGAGGTCATGCTTTATAAAAGTAACAGATTAAACTTCAACTTTATTAATGTTATTGTCATGACCATTTGTTTAAAAAAAAATCAAGGAAAAAATCAAAATATCAAACTGAAACTTTAACCAAACTTAAAGGATTACTGATGCACAGTGGGGATGTGGTTTACGCAGGCAAAAGAAGTCCAATGCCCAAAAGTACTGTGATTTCCAATGGTTTATTTTTTGGCAAACAAGCAAACAAAAGAACAAAGGAGATCACGACTCCTGCTGCCTCTCTTACGCTGGTAAAAAACCACAGGCCCACCCCGGTGCATGCTGGCTGTCTGTCACCTACTTACCTAAATAACATCCAGTGCCCACAGTTTGTCATTACCAGACAAACAAAACTAATAATATACAAAACATCTAATTATAGTAAACAAATGACAATATATATACATATATATATTCAACCCCAAAAATCCAACTTACATTTATTATAAGAAAGGAAAAAGTAGCTAAATCTAATACTTCAAATTACTTCCAAATTAAAATAAACCACTAAATACATAAAAAAAAACTCCAACAAATTATATTGTAGGTAGTGAAAAGATGTTCAAAAAGGAGACTGTTATGAACAGAAAACGTCATAAGGTCTTTCCCCCAATGCAACATGCATCATTTCACCAGTTTCCTGCCGTTCTAAATCCTTTCTCATCTTAATCATCCATATTCCTCATATTTCATGGTCACACTCTTCATACTGAGGCCATAAATTCATGAGACCCTCTGCGTCATCATAAAACAGCCGGTGCCTCAATGTCAGAGTATATTTCAGTATATTTTACAAACAGGCTGTATTTCAGTATATTTCATATTTCAGGCCGTTTTACTGCCAAACTTGTCTCTCTGTCTCAGTAAATCAGAGAGAATAGGTTTGGATTTGTCTTCTAGAATTTTCTTTTCGCTGAATCACTAAATCACTGCTGTTTGGAAAGCTGCTGCTCCTAAAGAGGAGAACTGACGTGACGTGAAATCATGATGTTAAAGGAGACTCCAAGCACCATGAGCAGAAGAAAAGGATCGATCACTGGAATAAAACAAGTTTTCTAAGTATTTTTTATATTGTTAAGCTAAATGTTAGAGTAACTCACTGTTACAGAAGTATCCTGATTACTCTGGGAAATCAAACGTGTGTCTGTATCATGACTGTACATTTCGTTTTCTTGTGAACGCCTACATTTTTAATCATCAATAGTGACGTAATAAAATGAATCAATGAAGTGATGATTAAACACCAAAAGACTTTTGCCTCTAAATTTGCCTCTTTTTGTTTTTATTTGTTGATTTTAGTTAACAAAAGTAATGAATGTTTTTCTTTTTCTTTCATGGAACGACAGAGGGAGAGTTATCAGCCTGATAACTGGATCAATACTCGATTAGACCTCCTCTGGTTAATTATTATCACTTTATAATTAGACCACCAGAGGGCATTATTGGCTACAAACTGGAAAGCTTGATCTCACACCAGAGAACTGCTGTTACTTCAAAACGGATTTTTAGAGATGGTGAAAATGTTTTTAACGTCTTTTTTCTACTTTGTTTGTAGAAATCTGTTTCCATGTTTTCTTACCACACAATAAAAGAAGTGAAAGATTGAAGGGGTAAAAATACCCCAAATCTTCTCTGCATTAAACATCTATAATTAGGGTGGACCCTGAAGATATTGTGCTCAAGTTAAAGTAGTTACGCTGATTAAATTCTACTTGAGAACAAAATAAAAGAGGCTCTTCAAATACAATTTAAAGAAAACGTACCAAACTAAAATGTATTTAAAGTATTTAAAGTACATGTCTGTGTGACGTGATTTTTCCCAGAGTAAAACGTCATAGTTTAAAATCAAATGACTCAAATGTGAAAATTTGCTGAAACAAACTGAAAATGACATTGGATATTTAATATCAGTTTAATAATGTTTTGTAAACTTTGACCGAATAAAGAAAATAATGAATGTCAATAATCAAGTCATCTGTATAGGTTTGAATAAAGTAGGCCATGTTTTTGCTGGTATTTGTGTTTTTGTGCAAGACAACAAAACATATTAAAAGAAATGTTTTGAAATTGATGAGATGTTATTCATGACACAAGGATAGTGTGATTACCAGATCCAGGAGCTTTAAAATGTTTTCATCTTGAGATTGTAAAGGCGGTACTTAGGACAAAAGCGTCTGCCAAATGAAATTGTAGAATTGTAGGTACTCGACATTTTTGATACTAACTCGGCTCATAAATCTCTTGGAAGAGGATTTTGCTCTCGAAGCACCTCTAGCATGTTTTACTGTTTTTACATTTAGTGTAATTAAGTAATCTCAATTCAGAAATGTGACCAGCTCTGAGCACATCCTGTTATCTATACTTTAGATAAACTCATATTCAACAGAGATATGATGAGAACAGACTCATGATCTGGACTCTCAGTTCTTACTTTGGTCCTTTTGACCCTTCATTCAGCCAGACCCTCATGTTGGATTTGGATGTATGTTTATGTTTTTATGTGTGTATTTTATATTTGTTTAAATGAATCTATCTGTGTGCATCTCTAAATGAAGAGTTTGTCTTCAGCCTGCTCTATTGTAAAGTGTCTTAAGTAGGGCTGGGGAATATATCGATTAAATCCTTTCATTCATTCATTTTCTATACCCGAATATCTCTTTCGGGGTTGCGGAGGGCTGGAGCCTATCCCAGCTATCATCAGGCGAGAGGCGGGGTACATCCTGAACCGGCCGCCAGTCAATCGCAGGGCTATCAATTAAATCAATTACTCCAAATTATTTTCTGCAGAAGTTTTAAAAATCAAAAATCAAGATTTTTTTTCATTCATTTACTTAAATTGTAAGTGGTTGCAAAGTTTGAAAAATATAAATACTGAAACTACAGTTTTCATGATGGTGGCCCTGTCAGGTTTTGCACAAGCACTTTTATAGACTTGTATTTATTTTTTAATAAATTAAATATTGATCAGAGAGAAACATGTTAACAAGCTGTGATAATCCCTCAGCCTTCAGTGTTGATGTAGGCAAAGCTGTCCGCATTAGAACTACATAATCAACATTTTATAACACACATTAATTTTAAGAGGGAAATTCTAATTGGTTTAGAAATATATTTTGACAACATAAAGGTAGAACTTGACTCATGACATTTTTGTGCCACTTGGAGTTTTTTGCTTTGAGAGGGAAAAAAAAATCACTAAATTATGTAAATCGAGTTTTGTAGGGAAAAAATCAGGGATTTTATTTTTAGGCCATATCGCCCAGCCTTAGTCATAAGATCACACTTGTTAAAAGTTGGTGAGATACAAATAAAGATTGATTGATAAATTCAGTGTTATTGACTTAAAAATGAACTAAATGACAATAAAACTGTTTTTTTTTTTTTTTTGCCTCAGAAAGGAATTAACTTTATAACATAAAAGTTCAGTCCCCACACAAACTAAAGTTATAAAGGTCTTTGCCACAGCAAATGTTTGTGAACTCTCGCTGTAAAAGACTAAATTATGTGTTTCTCATTTTTTAAGTGCAATAAATAACTTAGTTTATTGCCTCACTTTGCAGATGGTATTCATTTTTTCCTCCATAAGGAAGTCGCTATAGCTTAAAGACTCTGCATGTTGCAGCCTGCTGTCTTAATTTTTTATGCTCGTGTCTATTCTAATATTTATTTAATACTCCTACTGCTTTACTGCCTATAAAATAAAACTGAAACAAACAAATTTCCCTTTGGGGATTAACATGCTAACAACCAGCTCAACTGTTTGGCAGAGGTCATCAATAAAGGGATATTTAATGTTTTAAAAAAACGAATAAATCAAATCCATGTTTGATTCATGGATGTCTGACTTTCTTAATATTCTAGGTATGGAACGACTAACAGATACACTAAATGACATTTGGAAGCAGGTGTGGGGACACATATCATCGCCACCAATGTTGATTTGACTAATTCCGATTTGATTGATTGTTTAATTTGGTCAATATGAGAAATGTTATTTCTGTTTCTGCCCTTCTCTCTTTTTTCTCTCAAACCGATCCTTTCATTGAATAAGACATCTTCAGACCTTTTCATAATGAATTTAATATCTATTTAAGTATGAGCATGCACTGATTACCCTTCTATGTGATGTTGTTGTGTACATGTTAATTTTTGACTATTTGTATTTGTCAATGTGTGAACCTGAGTGTATTGTTTGTTATATAGAAGAATTAAAAGTATAAATAAAATTAAAAAATCCATGTTTGATTATGTTAACACTTCAGGGAACAGAGAAAACTACAAACAAACCAAAAATCAGAACATTTCTTGGAGTGGGATTTAAAGGTTTTAAAAGCTAACAGTTGATTAGGTGATGACATAAAAACGCACAAAAATTGGGACAAAATAAATCTGAAAAGGCAGACATGCTTGTAAATATAAAAAGGAAAAATAACTCAAAATAGATGATACTGAGTTTGACAAACACACAAAAGTTTTTATGAATAACAGATTATATAAATATGAATCATCATAATAGTAAATATTTAAGATTACAGTGTGGAAGGACACCCATGTACAATCACTTATCCCACGTGCAATTACTCAGAAAAAGTGGATATAATCTTTATAGGATTTGCTTCTACTTTTGTTTCCAAGCCCTTTGTATATTTTAAAATTTAATTTTTTAAATATTTTATGTCTTATTTGGGTAGAGTAATGTACATGTGGCTATTTTTTATACTTAAGTCTATTTTTTATTCTATTAATGCTGTCCGCTTTGCTGCTGTAACACTGTAAATTTCCCCGCGTGGGACGAATAAAGGTTTATTCTGTTCTATTCTATTCTAAGTATTTTGATAATAATGACAGTAATAAGAGTAAATTTAGCTTTTTAAATTCTACACACATAAAGTATTCGTTATTTTGGTTTGTTTGCAGTTATTTCTGTATCCCTAATCATTGACAGAAACAAACAATGATGTGTTATGTTTTTTAACAAATGAAATATTCCTACATTTATTGACCTCTGCAGTTGAGCTGATTCTGATTAAATTTTTTTTATAGTTTTTGTATTTGACTACTTAAAACATTTAACTCAGTAGACTGAATGGTGCTATAAGACAATGCAGCTGTCATAAACTGTGTGTATTTGCAGATGTTTACACTTGTGTAGGTTGGTAAGTGAATACATGCTTGAGTAGATTGAGACAAAAATGTCACCTCTGACATTTATTTAAATACTTGTTTAATGATTTTGAATGACCAAATGAGCTAAATTTGACTGTTATTTCATATATAAACTGTTTCGTAAGGACCCTTGTTGAAATAAATAGAGCTAAAGCATCCACAGAGGTGCTCAGCTTAAATCAGGTGTGAAGTGAACAAACCCTGCAGCGGTGGCGCCCTCTGCTGGCCACAGAACAGGCTGCACTCACACTCTCACTGTTGGCATGTAGGAGGCAGTGTGTCCATACCAATGAGCCGATCCCCTCCCGCTGCTGCAGCCTTGAGAGCCGAGTGTGAGCATTATCAAGGTGCTTTATCCTTCGGCCTCCTGTAATGAGCAGAAGGAGCAGCTGCGCGGTCCGCCCTCACTCACAAACACTCTGGCACAGCGAGCAGAGGTCGGAGGGTCATGCCGTCCTTGAAAGTTTTTGGATGCTGTGAAGGACATCCTGATAAAGACAGCAGGAGTTAGTGCATCCAGTGTTGTTCTTTTACTCCTCTAAAAATGACTCTCCGTCCAACGTTAAAGATCCTCAAACCTGATCTTACATCCAGGTTTTTAAAGAGAAATCAAAATAACAAATAGCAGTTATATGCACAGAAAGTGGCCCTTTTTACGATTTTACAAACAACACCAGTAAATCCTCTCCAGCTGAAGGTGAGGACGAGTTTTCAGCGACAGCAGACAGAGTGTGAGGAGATTATTAATGAATGAATCCCCGCGGTGAGCCTCTTAATGAAGATCATTCAATCCTGATGTTGAATTTTAAAAGGATGTTGATTTCTTAATGTGAATCATTGCAGTGTCCCCGGTGTACAACTTCTATTAAACGCTTTTAAAGTACTTCAGATTATCGAGGGACGGCAGATGGAGGCTTCACAGAAGCTGAAAATTACTACACCTCCTCGACTCCTGCTCTCACTTATCATCTGAAGTTTTATAATGCAGACAGCTCTTACTCGTCTGCAACTTAAAACAGACAGACGGAGCAAACTAGGACAAAAGTTTGACCCAGATTTGGCCAAAGTTTCTGCAGCTTCACTGATCGGGCACATGGATTCATGGACACAGTGAGAGCTGAGGAGGGAACTATACCTCAAGGTTGCCAGGCTCAGTGTTTGTCATTCGCTTTGGTGCAACACTGAAGTGAGAGAAGCTGTTTTTGAATCACTGAAGATCACAAATGTACTCAAGTGCAAAACCCCAATTCCAGTACTTGGAATGTTGTGTTAAAGGTGCTATGAGGAGAATCTATTACCAGCAACATTAAGACTCTGCTATCCATGAGCATGCACGGCGACTGTCGTAATGCTGCGTTCCAGTAACCTCGGAACTGGGAGTGACATCATCTCCGACTTATCTGCGTTCCAGTTGAAGTCGGAAAAAAAACATGCCAATCTACCAGGCTATTGTTAGCTGTTGTTAGCACGCCCTGCGTTGTTGTTCACAAATATCACATGAAGAATGTGATTATCACTATGGCAGCATTTTTGTAAATATAAGTCTAACAATACTATGTATACAGCTGATCTAGAGCGACACACCCCAGTCAGAAGTGCAAATAAATTGATTATGACAGGAGCTAAATAACTGTTCAAACTGGGGGCATCCATCTTCGATTGTAAACTCGGGGGTGGCGACCGAGTTTCCAGTAGGAAATTCAGACTTCAGGGGACGTTCCAGTTGCAGTTTCCTACTCAGAACTCGGAAATTCCTACTTCTGACTACAACTGGAACGCACCAAAAGACGTGACCCAAGCCAAAGCGTGCGTTTTTTGTGATGCTAATAAATGCAGTTGAACCTTCCTCAGAACTCTGCATTACTTTACAACTTCTTTTTTCAACAACTTACAGGATGCAAAGTGACGAGGTAATGTATCTCTTTCTAGTTACGTAGTGGTAGTTTTTGATGTGTGACAACAAGCAATTTTTGGAAAACTTAGTATCGTAGTTTTGTAGCCGGCTATATATCGCTACTTACAGCCCGGTGCTCTAAGACGTGTCCCAATAATATAAATTTGCTCCAGTTTTAATTGTAAAGTATCCAGGCCAGTCCAGCCCTGTCCAACCTGACCGGAAGGCTAAGGAATAGCATTTATAGATAACCTATTTTGATGCTATAAAACTCATCTTAAAGTGTGTATTTTGATCAGGCATATATCTAAAAGTGAGACTTTTTTGTAATTACTTAGAAACTCCTCACAGTCCCTTTAAACAATAAAAAGTCAGAATATGATGATTTGCAAATCCTTTTTAACCAGCATTCAGTTCACTACAAAGATATGCAATGTTGAAACTGACATTATTGTTTTCTTGCAAATAATCACTCTTTTTAAATTTGATGTTTGTAACATATTCCAAAAAAGCTGGAACAGGGAAAAAAACTGGGAAAGTTAAGGTTTGGAACATTTACATTTGGAAGCAGGTGAGTGTCATGATTAGGTATAAAAGGACCATCCCAAAAAGGCTTAGTCATTCATAAGTGAGGACGCTGTGAGGATCACCAGTGAACAGTCCAACAGTTTAAGAACCTTTCTCAATATACAACTGCAAGATTGCAATTGTATATTTTTCTTCATTTTGCTTTTCTTCATTCACATATTTGAGATTTTTCTTCGTTTGTATTGAATCTTTTATATAACAGAATAAAATAAAGACCAAAACCTAAGATATTTCGGGATTTCATAATCTATAGCTCATAATATCGACAGATTCAGAGAACCCATAGAATCCTCTGCACATAAGCATCAAGGCCAAAATCCAACATTGAATGCCTGTGACCTTTCTCAGGCTGTACTACATACAAACCAACATCGTTCTGTTAAAGATATCACCTGGGCTCAGGAGCATTTCAGAAAACCACTGTCAGTTAACACAGTTCATTGCTACATCTACAAGTGTAAAATAAAACTCCACAATGCAAAGACAAATATCAACAACAACAAGAAACACGGGCCCGAGCTCATCTGAGGTGGACTGAGGCAAAGTGGAAAAGTCCGCTGTGGTCTGAGTTCACCTTTCAGTGTGTTTGAAAATCCTGGATGTGGTGTCCTCGGTGCTGAAGAGGAATAAAAACATCCAGACTGTTACCAGAGCAAAGGTCAGAAAACAACATCTGTGGTGTGTCAGTGCCCATGGCATGGGTGACTTGTACATTTGTGATGGCACCATTAACGCTGAAAGGTTCAGGGTATAGTTCAACGTTTTTTTTCAGGGATGTCAAAACAACATTCTGTTTGTGTGGCTCCAGAGTAACAGAGTGCAGGTAAACTGACCTGCTGTAGGGATGGGGATTAATTAGATTTTATCCATACCAGTGCTATTAACCATCCTGCTAATCAATCCAATTTTTTAACGACTCCCTCATTGATCCTGCAGATTTTCCAGCATAGATAACTGCTTCTGCAGGCTGCTGGTGTTTCCATTCACTTAAGGCTGTGCAGTAGGCACTTTATGTAAAAAATGAAGCCACAATTCTGACGCTTCTGAACCCTGTCAGTAGAAGGAATTGATAAGGGAATTGATTAGCAAAAAGACTCATGATATCGATACTTTGATGGAGCTGTTAATGATTCTCAACTAGGGCTGGGTATTTCCAGCAACCCCACGATACGATACGTATCCCGATACATATCAATTGTGAACATTGACTACTCTTTCAATAGAATTCCCAGCAACTTTTTTTTCTTATTGCAAGAAGAAAAATAATGATGAGTTTTAAATAATTCTTCAACTTAAGAACTTAAATGCAGGTCCCCAGGTCCCAGAGCACATCGGATCTCCTTGGACTCCACCCACCCTCACCATGGACTATTCTCCCTGCTCGCGTCTGGCAGAAGGTACCGCAGCATCCGCTGCAAAACAGCCAGACTCAGAAACAGCTTTTCCCCCTGGCTATCAGACTGCTAAATACCACAAAACCCACCCACACCTACCCTGGATAACCTTTAGACCTTGTATGTGCGATATTTTGATTTGATTTTATCATGGGACAGTTCATACTACCTCTTCTGTGTGGTTCAGTGCAATATTTCTTTCTTCTATTTTATATAAATGACTGATTTTTCTATTCTCTAACAGTGCAATACACTTTATTATGTGTAAATATTTTTTCAATAGTCAAAGGTCACTTTTAAATGACAGTGTTAATTTCTCTTGCATAGCCCTTGTATTCATTTTTATTTTTTATACTATTTATTCTGGCACTTAAGTATTTCATATTTTTATACACTTATTTATTGACAATATCACTGTGTGTTGTTATAATCCAGGAAGCCAATGCAACGAAATTTCATTCCAAGTGCACTGCTGTGTAATTTGTGTAATGACAATAAAAGGAAGTCTAAGTCTCTAAGTCTAAGTCTAGTCTCCAAAGATGGTAGACTTTGGTTTAAACTTGGAACATGTGTTTAAAATCACGTGGCTTGGCTTCTACTTTGAACTGTGCCATTTTTAATATTACTGTCCAAACATTGAGGCCGTATCGATTCTGTAGAATCCGTATCTGTACATGTATCCCCAAGAAGTGCATGACGATATTTTGCCCCATCGATATTTTGAGCACAGGCCTATTCTCAACTGAAATTGGTTTTCAATTCCCATCCCTAAAAATGGGTAACACATTATGAAGCACTGAATATGACAAAAGAGACCACAGACTGATGAGCAACCCATCAAGCAGAAACGGTGAAAGCTTCCACCTACAATGCTTCAAAAGTAAGTATCCTCAGTTCTGAACCTTAATGAGTGTTTTAAAAAGGAAAGGTGATGTAGCACAGTCACCTTCCCTTAATCTAAAGCTTCCTTCAGCCTTTCAGCTTTAGTTTTCCTTGCAGCCTACAATCTTCTCTTATTTCTCGTTGTGATTAAAAGCCAAAGCACAGATTGTCTTCCATTGTTGCTTTGGCTCACTGTAGCTGTCATGATTTCCCAAAGTTATATAGCAGCATCATTTCCTGGCTTGGATTCCTGCACCTCAGCTGGCTGTGGATGTGTAAGTGGCATCAGGGCTCAGTGTGGGTGGACTTCACTGAACCAAACCAGAACACTTGGTCTAACGCAGCTTTAATATCACCCTCAGGTATAAGAGTGTTTTTATTAGTTTGTTTTTGACGCTGTCAGACTATATCTGTTTTTTTATGATGAGTTAAAGATCTTGCTTTCTCTCTAGACTCAGCGTATGTGCCAAAGAGCACAAGATCACATGGCTGCTCTTCGGCGACGTCCAGGCCGGCTGCTGGCACGAGGAGCTCTCCGTACGATAAATCTGCGCCCGTGTCTTAAACAAGCCAAAGCGAGCAGCGAGGAGGAAGAAGTCCCGTCTGAAAGAGCGGGTGAAGAAGGCGTAGAGAAAGGGGTTGGAGCAGGAGTTGATGGGGTAGAAGAGCACCAGCAGGAGTTTGGCGTCTGACACGGTGATGAGAGGGAGCTTGAGAGCAGCCGAGAGGGCGAAGAAAGAGATCGGAGCCATGCAGACGAAGTCGGTGAAGATGAGGACCGCCATGCGCTGGGCTACGCGGGTGTCGGCGTGGGCGGGGGCTGACGAGGGGTTGCGGACGGTCAGGTAGATGCTGAGGTAACAGACGCAGACGCAGAGGAAGGCCAGGATGTTGAGGAGGAGCAGAGACACGACATAGACCTGGGACAGCACAGACTCCACGTCCATGGGCAGGCAGATGCTGACCTGAATCAAACATCATTCACAAATTCAACAGTCAACAGTTTTTGTCTGCCATCTCTAGCTTGTAATCATAAATGCTAATGCAAATATTACATTATTAGTCTTTTCATGATTATTGTTGATTATACTTCTATAAAAAACTACCTCTACAATCATACCGACATGAGGACCCTCCTGAAAACGAGCTGCTGCATCTCAGGAGGCCAAATGCTAATAAATTTATATCCAGCAGAGACAAATATGATGAAGTCAGGTCTATGCTCAGGTCTACGAGCTTTAGTTCTTACTTTAGTCCTCTTGTCTCCGCCCACCTCCCCTCCTTCACCCACACACCCAACACAGCATAACCCCTCCTTCACCTCCCATCAGACATTTAAGGAAGCCAATCAGCACAGAGCTCATTATCATAGCCTCCCTGCCCCCTCAGATCAGAGTGCTTCCAAAAGGGAGGGGAAAAGAGCTGCATCTGATCCTCTACAGAGGACAATTTTTCCATTTTTCGATTAAATCTAACCCCTTAAAGCCTGTTGTATCTTATCTGATACATACTATTATGACACCTCTATCTAATCAATATGATCAATAAATTACTAAAAAAAACATCTGAAAACACTTCAGCTCCAAAACATATATAAATTTTCTGGCTATAATTTGTGTTTTCAGGCTTAAGGGTTAAGTAAAATCTTTGCTTAGAAGACACTAAAGCCATGATGTAAAGCAGAGGTGTGCAACTTTGAGTAGCAAGAAGGCCACATGAATAAATTTCAGTGCCTGAAAGATTCAAAAAGTCATTATTTTACCTCAAACACAATTAAAAGTTCACGATTTAGTGACACATAAGTAAAGCCAATTTAAGCTTCTATTCAGTGCAATATAAATAATGTTTGTTAGTTTTTAAATGAAAAATATATTACCTCTATAATATTTTTATAACATACTTGTTTGCTTACATTATATTTTATATTTTAATGCCACATAAAACATATTTAGATACAAAGGGGGTGTCTATTGGTCAGTAATCAGGAGGTTGCAGGTTCAAGGCCAGCTTTGAGCAACACATGGTGATGTGTCCTTGGGTAAGACACTTAACCCCAAGTTGCTCCCACTACTGTGTCAGTGGTGTGTAAATGGGCATGAAAGGGCGTGAATATGTCAGAGACACTGATGGATAACTAACATAGAAACTGTGAACCATCAGTGAGTGAATGTTAGAGTGAGTGGGTGTGAATTGGTAAGTGTGTCCTGAGGTGTAACGCAGCTGCGAGAAGTCAAAAGACTAGAAAAGTGCTATATAAGTTCAAGCCCATTAACTATTTACTAATCCTAGAAAAGTCAGTTTGTGAAGCTCTGCAGCCATCAGAACTATCAGGCTGGGTGAGGCCCCCTGTCTCTGATTGGACTCAATGTTTGGTCATCACTTAGTGTGTTTTTTGTTTGTGATCCTATGGGTCACAACCGAGTTGTTCAAATATAAGATAAATACAATTTAAATGATTTGACTAACTCTTAGTTTCCACCTTGAGATGTGTGCATACTAGATTTTAGTGTGGGTATAATTTTATCTTTATATGTGGTTCTCTTACTTTGTCAGGGTCTGAGCTAATTAGGGAGGGGTCGGGACGGATATAAAAGTAGCCTCAGGTATAAAATGGGGGGGGGGGCATGATTGATCACAGCAAACAGATCTTTATTTTAACTGCCTTGGCTTATTTTGTCTGTTTTTTATGAATTTGATTCGATATTCTTTACTAAACAAACAAACAAAAGCAACAAAAAATTAAAACATTATTTACAGAAATTCTTCAAGTATCAATGATGTTCATTGTTTGAAATGGAGTAGAAACAAGCTAGGATTATCTAGTCCTATCCTATTTGTCATTGTTTATTATGTAATCACTAATCAATCAGCAACACAGTATGAAAAAAATATTTTTTACTTTGAAAAAAGAGAAAAAACAGAGCAGAAGAGGACAGTTTTACATTTACCCTCCTGTTGTTCGTAAATATATATATATATATATATATATATATATATATATATATATATATATATATATATACATACACATATATATATATATATATTTACTGAAAACAAGGTTTTTATACATCTTTTTGAATTGTTTGATTTTTTTACTCACTTTAATGTTATCTTTAATATTATACCACAAAACCACCTCACAATGTGAAATGCACATACTTTTAAGATTTGTTCAAGCAAAGTGCTTTTTCATGTTTAGTGTCCCTCTAACAACTCCCCTCTCTGTCATAAATAATAACAGTAATAAATCCAACCCCTTATTTTTGCATCATCTGCTAAATCCTGGGCATGTTTCCACACATCACCAGTGCTAAACAGTCACACTTCAATCCCATTTCTTTTTGTTTTTAAACACTTCATTTATGTAAGATTTCACAGCCCAGGGCATGGGGCCTTTAAAGGGCCTGATGCTCAGCAGGTTCTGATGGAGACTTATTTGCTGTCAAATGCTTGAAAACAGAGCCGCAGCAGTCAGAGTATTTCAGTTTGTATGAAACACCCACCTTGCCATAGCTGCTGATCCCAACCGTGGGCAGCAAGGCGGCGAGCAAGGAGAAGATCCAACCAGCTGTCATGACGACACACGCGTGTCTCAGACGAAATTTACGGTCGAGCCTCAGAGCATGTGTAATGGTGTGCCAGCGCTCCAGAGTGATGGCTGTTAGCGTGAATACTGACAGCTCGCTGGCGAACACCTGAAACAAAACACAAACATTTCTGCTCAGACAGTTTTTGGGGTCATTTATGAGCTAATGTGGGAGGATCATTTGTATGCAAAGGACTCTCTGCCGGGACACACACCGTGAAGAAGCCCGCGGCGCTGCAGCCCAAGCCTGTTTGCCAGTCTATGGCGTGGTTGTAGTATCGGCCACGGGTAAGCATGTCCACAGTAGCTATGACGACCAGGTAGATGCCCATGCAGAGGTCAGAGAAGGCCAGGTGACACATGAGGAAACGAGGGACAGTCAGTTTGGTGCGGCTCCCTGAAGCAGACAGAAAAACACAAGTATTAGCTGAAAATGTTTTGAATGAGGACGAATGGATATGGAGAGAAAATGATTGTTGTGTCAGAGTGTGTGCAGAGGGACTGATGATGGAGCCCATAGCTCTGAGGAAAGAAGCTGATCTGCAGCCAAATCCACTGAAACAACGGCTACAGTTAAAGTCACAGCACTGCAGCTATCACAGACATAAACACATTTGGGAAATATGAAGAGATTTCTGCAAACTGTGCCTGCAAAGTGATTCATGGTTGCATCAACTCTCCGTATGAAATCTACGGGTATAATCCACCAGAGTAAGAAACAACATGAACAAACAAATCAGTTTGGCTTTACTTGACTGATCTTAAAAAAGTGAAGGATGAGAAAAAATACAAAGAGCAGAAACAAAAACAAGGCACATATAAGATACATGAAAAAGAATAATGAATAAGATTGAATGAAAAGAAAAGTTGGAGAAAGAAAGTAAGAGGAAGAAAAAAAGGAGGAAAAGACAGAAATCATTAATCTTAGTATTGTGATCATTTGCCTCTGATTGTTTTTGAGTAAAAGGCTTCAAGTCCCTAAAAGAGGAAAAATGGATACACCATAAATTTGTAATTAAGATCACACTAAAGAGATTACTTATCATTATGGGTAAAAACAAGGTATGCCTATATGTGATAGCTTGGTTTTTAGTGAACCTAACAGTCTGAAAACTGTTTTATCAACTAAGACTCAATATAGTGCAACACTTTGCAACATTTAAAACCTTTTTTATTCTGAACATACCCAACAACACCACAAGTACAGCCGCATTCCCGAGCAGTGCGAGGATGGAGACGATCCAAATAAGGACCCGCAGAGGGACGGCGCCCATGATGTCCTCACAGGGGTTAAAGACATCAGGGGTGGGGGTGCAGCTGATGGCGGTGGAGTTGGAGCAGAAGGTTCTGAAGAACAGAACGTTGGCCGGGGCGTCAGGATGGGAACACAAGTAGCTCCAGTTTGAAACCTGAGGTGTTTTCATTCTGTAAATAATTACAAACAGAGTTCATGGTCCAAACGTGCTCTATTTTTTTAACTTTTACAGTCAAAATTAACAGACAATGTTCATCAAACAATTATTGTCCTGAGACTGGGCCCTCACACACAGTTAGCAATAAACACTGCCTCGCCAAAAAAAAAGGCGCCACCTGGATTTAACTCAAAAGATACGTACGAGCCTCCTATTGGATAATTACTGCCTGGGCGATTATCTACCAGCTGGAAACAAGTTATTTAACTCCAGCTGATGCAATGAGTTCCCATTTCTTCAACAACCATGTCAAAGATACATCCTGTGGTCATGGAAAAGATGTTAGTCTGTTTAAGAAGGGTCAAATCATTGGCAGAAAAAACCTCTAAGGAGATTGCAGAAACTACTAAAATGGGTTAAATACTGTCCAACGCATTATTAACAACCGTAAGGAAAGTGGAGAACCATCGTCTTCAAGGAAGAAATGTGGACTGAATTATCCTGAATGATCGTAATCGGTGATCGCTTGAACGTTTGGCCAAATCAAATCAAAGAAAAACAACAGCAGAACTCAGGGGTGTGTTTAATAGTGAAAGTAAGAGCTTTTCCACACACACAATGTGAAGGAAACTCAAGGGATTGGGACTGAACAGCTGTGTAGCTTTAAGAAAACCACTAATCAGTAAGGCTAAGAAGAAAAAAGGCTTCAGTTTGCTAGGGAGCATAAAGATTGGACTGTGGAGGACTGGAAGAAGGTCATCTGGTTTGATGAGTCCAGACTGACCCTGTTTCAGAGTAATGGGAGCATCAGGGTAAGAGGAGAGGCAGGAGAAGTGATGCACCCATCATGCCTAGTGCCTACTGTACAAGCTTGTGGGGGCAATAATTAATGCAACGCTGGATGAAAATTAATCTTGTGACATTGTAGAAGCTTATTAAAACAATGTCACAGCGAATGCGTGCAGTAATCAAAGCTAAAGGCGGTCCAATGAAATGTTAGAGTGAGTGACCTTTTCTTTTGGTGGCGACTTTTTCTTTGGCCAGGCAGTGTACAATCACAATACAAAGAGAGAGACACAGAAAAGAAAGAAGAACATAAATACAAATAAAGGCATAAGTATCCTATCTAACAAGTCCAATGACTGGTCCCCATCACACGTGCTCTATTTAAAGTGCATGCAAACACTGCTGCAGACCTGCTTTGGTTTGTTGGCCTACTTTCAAGCACATCTGCTGTGGTTTGTGATGCACCCTGTGGTTTAGTGTCATATGTATTTCTTTTGGAAATTTCATAAAATGCTGATCTTAGTCTAAAAATGATAAACACTTAGAAAAAAAACCAACAAGCACACAGGACCATTAAGAGTTGCTGAAGAGTTTATCTGACAACTGTAGGCAGAGGCAGGCTCACACTACCCACTGATTCCCAGTGTTTGAGCTAAGCTAATTAGGTGTGGGAGATCCCTGTCCATCTCTTCCTTGTTACTGCATGCACCGCTGAAGAATGGTGCCTATCTGCTTGACATGGACTCAGGAGTGAGGCAAAACATGAAAACAAAAAATAACATGCTGCTGAAAGGGATGTCCTGGGAAATGGTCGCCTACCCCTTCAGTTGCCCTACAGATGCCATAACCAGCTTTGTGCAAAAGTAGGAATTGATGAAGGCTTGAAGTTAAAGGATGGTCACACCAAACATTGATTTAATTTAAAATTTTCTTCTGTTTTTTTTTATCTTTGCAATTTGTAGACAGATGAAAATAAAAAATTGACCGTTTAGCATTGACAGTTTTTTCACTAGTGGCACGGTGGTACAGCATGTAGTGCACGTGCCTCACAGCAAGAAGGTACCCGGTTCGATTCCCAGGTCTGGCAGTTCTGTGTGAAGTTTGCATGTTCTTCCTGTGCATGCTTTGGTTCTCTCTTGTCACTCCGACTTCCTCCCACAGACCAAAAACATGCTCATTAGGATAATTGGTGACTCTAAACTGCCCTTAGGTATGAGTGTGAGTGTGAATGGTGGTCTGTCTCTCGATGTGGGCCTGCAATTGAACCCCACCTCTCGCCCAATGACAGCTGGGATAGGCTCCAGCCCTCTGTGACCCCGAAAAGGGATAAGGGGTGTTGTTTGAGTATTTTCACTTTACATCATTTTTCACACCTGCCTAAAACTTAAACAGAACATGATGTAACAGGGTTAATAATATGTTCATTATTTTGATATATAATTACAAAAAATATACCTGTGTTTGTAAGTATGTATTTTAGAGTCTGCTTGTCAATTTCTGGGTATTTTATTTTGTAGAGCCTGGTCCTCCAGTCAATTTCTTCTTTGTTGCTTTGTTGTCCTTTATATTTTGTTTGACCCCTTTCTCCTCCCCTTTTTATGTTATCCCTGGGGAGAGGTAGGTGTCCGTTGTCTAACTTTATTTCTTTTTTTATCTATTTATTCATTTTAAGTATGCTTTGTATTGTTTGTGACACTTTAATGTGTTTCTGGATTATATTTTATTTTTATAAAGTCTGAATCTTGGATCCAAAAAGTTATTTTGTTCGTAGTTGGTCAAGCTAGCTGTACGAACACGTTTTTTTATGCTAGCTTGTGTTCACTGTGTTCTAAGTTAGCTGGCATGTATTTTGTCTGTACTAGATACCGAGACTCTTACTTATATTTTCGAACAGGTATGATTACTGTGATTTATGTTTATATGTATGTATCGTTTTGCTTTGTTACTGGCAGCTGCCGAGTGCCCCTTTCTATGTTATCCCTGGGGAGAGGAGCGGATACGGGCTGCATATTTGTGTACCAGATGCTGAGACTCTTGATTATATTTTCAAACATAATAAATCCTGAAGAGAGAACAAGATCCTGTGTCTGTCATCTCTGCAGGAAAGAAAACTACACAACGCAGAGTCACACCGATTATTAATTATTAATTCATACTGTTTTTTTCTGTCCTGTTTCTTCTCAATGGTCAACGCTCTTTAATAAGTTATAATATATATTTAAAAAAACATATTCTGTTTTTATGGTTGTTATTTGTAGACTGATGAAGTTAAGCATTTACAGTTTATCTTTGACTGTATTTTCACTTTCCAGCATTTTCACACTTGCCTAAAACGTTACACAGAACATTGTGCCCTATATTTCATACTTATAGGTGCCAAACCTGGTGTAATAATTTAAAATGAATAATATTTCACTTGGTGTTCTTAGGGTGTTGCTGTTACCTGCCCTTCAGGTATAAAGGCAGTTACATTACTGTTGACGTCAGGGGGTTTGACCCGGAAGGGCAAACGGTTTTTGAACGCTGTGGCGCTGAATGCTGGTGTATTTTGCTGTTCGGTTGTTAATGAAAAGGAACTTAAGGATGTTAATAGAGGTTATGAAAATAAATGTTCGTTATGCAGCATCAGAAGAACAGTGTCCGGACTCTTGTTGATTTTCAAGAACATGCGGTAGCAGTTGGAAACAGTTCCGCAACGCGTCGACCAGGTCACTTCGGGTCAAGCGGCTCGGTAGGCTAAGTAGGCTATAAACTTAGCTCCTACATTACTGTTTTTTTAAATTTCTTTCTATTCAGGCTTCTCAATGGTCAAAGCTCTTTTATAAGTTGTCTACTACCTTCATACTTGATATTTACCCCTGAAACAGACCTCCTTGTCGATAAACTTGATTCTGATTAATAATGACCAGCTGTCCAAACATCAGGATGGAGGATGTGTACCTGCTCCTGTGCACGTTGTCAAAGGCGCAGCAGTGTGCCGAGTACGTCAGGCTGGCCTCATAGAGTTCAGTGAAGAGATGCAGAGGAGGCTCTTTCAGATTGAAGGCAGACTCTGCAAACAGCTTCTGGATTCCACTGACAATGGAGTCCGGCAGAGAGCTGAGGGCGGTCTGGGAAACGTCCCTGAAAATTCAAAAGAGGCAGAGATTCAACAAAAGCAAATCACATATGAAATCATAGTTTTTAATGGTAGGTTTATAAAAGCTATCCGTTTTCTGTGGATGGTATTTAAGTCAGGAAATGTCCAATTAAACTTTGAATAAAATCCAAAGTCCTGGACAGAAAAATGATTGGAAGGGTTACAGTTTTATTGTCGTTTGTCTGCCAACAGGAAACAGATATTTTTTTTACTGATTCCAACTTCAACTGAAAAACCTTTCTCTCTGTTCTGGGAATAAACGGGAAAATCCCTACTCAAGTGACTTCACCTGCTCCCTGTTTATTTTTACCTTAAATCTGGCATGATTCTACATTTCCCACACGCGCCAAACTGTTTCATGTTTTCTCCTACATGCTGAGCTTAGTGATGATGAAGGTGAATCATGTAGGCACGAGTTACTGTTGGATGTTATGCTTACAGTACCACCAACTCACTGGAACCCACGAAGGCATTGGGATTGATGTGAGTAAGCTGCTCGTTGCCCTTCAGACTCCTGAAATAACGAGAGAGATATTAATTTATTTAGTTATCTACTAATTTCTAAAGCTTCTGTTTGCAATTGTGTCTCTGCCTGTGACTCACAATCTGTGCATCCTTGTGCCGTTGAAGGCGTCACTCGCCACCTTCTTGATGCCATTTCTGGTGAGCCGTCTGTCATCGGAGAGAGAAGCCAAATTACGATCACGTGGATCCAGCACAGAACAATCCCAGCAGACTTAATCCAAACAGTCAGAGCCGAGTTTAATGTATGCAGCTCTTTTGTTCTCAGAAAGAAAAGCAGTTTTTGTGTGCAGGATACACTGAATCAGTTATATCTGAAATGATGTAAGATTTCTTTTGTCTTCCCTTATTTTATCAGAGTATGATGACCAGGCAGGAGAAACAGACATTCAGAGGAGGAAGATGTTTCCTTATTAGTGGATGCTTTGAGAAAAAATGTTTGAAATTAAAAACTGAATTTACTTTTATTCTCTTACAACATCTATTCATTCTCATGGATGTACTTCAACATTCAAAACAATTTAAACCCAAAAACAGCATCAATCTTAAAACTTGACTCATTCTCATAGTTGTGTTTTTTTAGGTATTTCTACTCTTTCTTTATTCATCAAAATTCTTTTCATGTTTACTTTTCATTGTTCTAAAGACTGATTCAGATAGTTCAGGCCCAGCTACACAGGCAGGTTGCATCATAGTTCCCAGCCAATCACAGGAACACACAGACAGAAAGACAACCAATCACTCACTCAACCACACCTGAGTGCAATACAAAATCACCAATTAACCCAACAAAACCTTCATAAACTATAAACTATGCAGTTTATAAATCAGTTGATGGTCTTGGGCCAGGTTTACTCACTGTTCCCAGAATCAGGACTAAACAGGGTCTTTTACTGTTTATGCTTCTCACCTGTTGAACAAGGTCTTAGAGAAACTCAGACTCTTCATGTCTGTAAACTATTTTCAAACAGGTATATAAACATTTATATTTACTGCTGTCCTCTTCTAAGTTCAGCTTTCTGTTATAGTTCTTCTCTTTTTATATTCTATACTTATATACTACTTATTTAAATTTATATTTTTTGGCATATTTTATCTTCGAATTATATTTTACAGTCCACCTTTTGCAAGTTGTATGTCTTTAATGCTATTAATGTCATATTGTCTTTGCCTAACTCTGTAAAGTTCTGTGAATTGCTGTATTAATGGTGCTCTTTGAATAAAGTTGTCTTGCCAAACAAACATGTTTTTTATCTGTGGGAGGAAGCCAGAGTGCTCAGAGAAAACCCACACATGCACAGGGAGAACATGCAAACTCTACACAGGAAGGCCCTGACCACCAGAGGGCTCGAACCTTCAACCTGTAAACTAGAAAGACATGTTATCAACTGAGATTATTTTCTGCTGGTTTCAATCCGCCTTGATATTCACTGAAATAATTCATGCCGAACTGCTTCAAGCAGAAACAAGTTAAAGACAAAATTTAATCAGGACAGCCTGGGATGTCACATTATTTATGCTGCAATAATGTCAGATTGATGTGTTACAAATTATATGACTGTAAAGACAACAAAAAATCAAAACAAAATTAAATATTACACAAAATCATTTATTTTTCCATTATTTGGGCCATTCAGAAGCAATTTATGTCCAAAAAACTGAGTGTTTGAAATGCAAAGAAAGGAGACATACAGAAGTCTTCTCAGTGAAGAGGGATTGTGTTCAAAGAGCTATCAGCCGGTGTGAAATACGCGCTCACAGCTGTGTGAGGTCTGTGGAGATGAAAAAGTGATGAATTTCTTACATTTCTCCGATGGTCTTGGTGCAGAGGCCTCTGAAGGCGTTGGTGGGGACTTTGACGATGTGACTGTTCTCCTGTACGGCCCTAATCAGCAGCCAAACAAAAATCACAGGGGTAAGAAGTTTAACAAAATTGTGCAAAAATATGTTTACACTTAAGGTACAAAATCAGTGGTTTCAGCTCAGTTTTTCTCTGTAGTTAGGGTTTAGAGTTCAGTGTTTTTGCGAAACTGTTGTTTCTGGGTAAAGCAGTATGTAGATATACAGTCATGGAAAAAAATTATTAGACCACCCTTGTTTTCTTCAATTTCTTGTTAATTTTAATGCCTGGCTCAACTAAAGGTACATTTGTTTGGACAATTATAATGATAACAACAAAAATAGCTCATGAGAGTTTAATTTAAGAACTAAGAACTATTCATTTTCCATGGTTTTCTTGATAATAACCAAAATTACTTAAATTCTTACATCAATAGCTATGGCATTGTACCGCCAAAAACACTACTTTTAAGCATTCCATGTTTTCTTTTCTGTTTGCTTTAAACACATGATACACACAAGAGTTAATACTTGATTGCATAACCATTGTTTTTGATGACTGCAGCCATGCGTCTTGGCATGCTCTCCACCAGCTTCTGACATTGTTCTGCTGTCACAGCAGCCCATTCCTGTTGGACAAATTCAAACAAATTTTCTTTGTTTTTGGGCTTGTGGTTCTCCATTTTGAGTTTGATGATTTTCCACAGGTTTTCAATTGGATTAAGATCTGGTGATTGAGCAGGCCAAGGCATGCTAATGTTGTGGTTCTCCATCCAGGCTTTAACTGACCTTGCCGTGTGGCAAGGGGCATTGTCTTGTTGGAAAATCCAGTCATTCGAGGCAGGAAAGAGTTTTCCAGCTGATGGAAGAAGACTGTTTTCAAGGGTAGTCCTGTGCATGACCTGGTTCATTCGGCCTTCACACAATTGCATTTGCCCTGTTCCACTCAGACTGAAACAACCCCAGATCATGACTGATCCACCCCCATGTTTTACTGTAGGGGCAAGACAGTCTGGGTTGTAAGCTTCTCCAGGCTTCCTCCTAACCAGTAAGTTGGCTGGAGTGGGCATCAATTCAAAATTGGATTCATCACTGAAGAGAACCTTAGCCCAATCATCAACAGTCCAATCCTTGTGGTCTCGAGCAAAGAGTAACCGGGCCTTCCTCTGCCTTTCATTGATGAAGGGCTTCTTTGCTCTGTGTGACTTCAAACCAGCTTCAACAAGTCGGTTTCGAACTGTCCTTGCTGAACAAGTCACATTTCTGATCAGTGCCCACTCATTTTTAAGGTCCCTGGAGGTCTGACGACGATTCCTGACACAGGAACGGATGAGTGCACGGTCATCTCGTGGAGTAGAAAGACGTTTCCTGCCACGGCCAGGTAGCAATTTGGTAGTGCCATGTTCAGCTTGTTTTTTTTGTTGTAATGAACGGCTGTCTTGGAGATCTTCAGTTTTTTCGCTACCTGTCTCTCACTCATGCCAATTTCCAGCAGTGCCAAGATGGCTGCCTTTGTGGCTTCACATAATTCTTTTGTTTTAGGCATTATGTGAGAGCTGACAACTTCTGAGTTGTGCTACGGCTTGAATGTAAGCAGGAAACCACTCTAGGCCTTTGCATGTGCAGTGCTGCTTGTGACATGAAATGGCCTCTTATATACCCTGGGAATCAATTAAGCTTAAGAATGTCAAATAGGACATAAAGTATTATGTGACCAGCTGCATTTTTTGTTGTGTTCATTGTATTATACGTTTAGTGGTACCAGATATTAGAATGAACAAGAAATTGAAGAAAACAAGGGTGGTCTAATAATTTTTTCCATGACTGTATGTCATCGACCCATGCTTTTATTGAAGTTCTCAGTGGAATAACTTCCTAGGCGAAGCGTACGAGGAAGTATTTTTGGCCAGACTGGGTTAAACACTTTCGCGGCCCCTCCCCAGGTACACAGGGGTCTATCGCACTTTAAAGTTGCAGTGTGTGAAATTGGCATTTTAGTGACATCTAGTGTTTAGATTTTGGAATCAGCCCGTCTGTTTCTGAAACATCAAATCACTAAGCGATGAGAGCCGGTGAAGACCAAAAAGGATCATGAACAGGGCATCATTTACAACAGTTACAAGGTGAGGGGGTTTTTATTCATATTTTTAACTATTATTTTGATAGATTATAGGTCAGTGGAGATGATGATTATAGGTTTTGTAAACTTTTGTAGACTCATATTCAAAAATCATGTTTCGCTCTTTTTGTCCCCAAAATCCACCCGTAGACAACATGGCTGATCGCTACGTCAGCATCCACAGAGGGGAGACCTGCAGTACTCAGATATGAAAAGCTTTTTCTCATGGCCCTTTTCCATTAGCCCTACTCTACTCTACTCGACTCTACCTGGCTCTACTCTACTCGCCTTGTGCTGCTTTTCCATTAGCCCCAGTCGCCTGCCCAACGGGGTGAGGGGCACTGCGGTGACGTCATTTTGAGCGCGACACAACAATCTGTGGCTTTTTGTCACAAACCGAGTAAAAAAGGAAAGCAGAAGAAGGCTGCTGGTGGCAAGAAGAAATACCCCTTGAGAAGCACAGGAGAGTTTTGGAAGCTATACAACAGAATGAAGCCGAGGACGAGAGCAATCGAGCTGCAAAGAAAAGACGTATGAGGGTAAGCTAATGGTAGCTACCGCTAGCATGCTACGTCGTTGTGCTCATGACTCATTGATGATGACATTGTCTGACCAATCAGTAGCCGGCAGTCGGTGAAGTCATCTTTTAGTATCAACTCAGCTCGCTTGGAGCCAGAGCGGAGTAGGTACTAAAACTAGCTTGTTTTAGGAGGTACCAGGCTAGTGGAAACACGCTGCAAATCGAGTAGGGCCGAGTAGAGTAGGGCCAAGGCATGCTAGTGGAAAAGGGTCATAACTTAATTAAAAAAAAAACATTTGATGTGGATGATTGTACACCTGTTTTGACGGACTTTACATACAAATAGAAACATTATGTCCTGTATTGACTGTTTCTGTTTGGCGAAATGCTGCCAACTTCAACACACCACACCTTTAAGACATTTTGTGGATTTAAAAAGCACAGACAGTTAATTATCTTTGGTCATATTTTTTATAACTCACACTGTGAAGTCTATTAGTTGGTGGGGGTTGCTGTTAACATGTGGTCTTGTGTAAAGAAGAACTCTTGCGCCCTGTTCATATGATGTCCTTACATAATAATATGGACTCCTAAAGTGCAAAGCTCTAAAGTGGGCGAGTTCTTGCAGGAGGGACAGTACTTATAAGTTAGCTAAAGAAAAACTTCACAAACTCCAAAAAGCTGTTTTTCTTTATGGGAAATTAGGATAATCAGCACAATACTTGGAAACAGAACCTTGATACAGAAAATATAGATCAGGAAGTTTGCTTGATTTATATCATTTGCCACTTAAATCCATTTTTTCCTTCTTAACCAGTCAAGCATAGCTATTAGATTTTAAATTAGGCAAAGTCTGGGCTGCAGTTGTGGCTGCCATTGCTTAAGAGGAGCAAAGAAATTCATTTTGTTGAAGAGCTCATTTAGTCATCAGCCAATCACAGGGCAGGCACAGAGGCAGACGACCATTTACACCCACAGCTACGCAAAATTTAGTCACCAGTTCATCTTACGAGCATATTTTATCTGTTGGAGAAAACCAGAGCACCTGGAGAAAATCCAGGCATGCATGGGAGGAAATCAAACTCCACAGACAGGCATGGATGGACCTGGGGAGTTCAACCATCAACCTTCACGCTGTGAAGCAGGAGCATCTCCTGCTGCACCACCATGCAGCCCAGTTTTCTCTCCAGTTCTAACCAATTACTCAAATTCTACTTTTAAACTCTGCAGTAACTATTTTATACAATTAAAAGCAACTAATGACCCAGTACAGGGCAGTGTGGACTTTCTTTTTCATTCATCGCTTCATTTTAGGACCACATGCACTGATGGCTCATTCTTTAGTTACATTCAGACTTACAGCACAAACCGAGATGCTGTGGACTGTATCATGCTGAAGTTTGGAAAAACTCTCAGTCCGGTGTTGGAGATGGTCCTGTGAAGTGGAAATAAGCACCAAATGTTACTACATTCACACTGACACCTCTGAACAGTGCAGTGAGTCACAGTGATAAAACCAGACAATGTAGCATTCATTGTATTAGCAGAGTTAAATCTTAACAAGTGAAGCTATTCCAAGATTATTCAGCCAGAAGCTCAGGTGGTAGGAGGACAAATCATCACTTTAAAGAGCCTCTTCTTCCAAACAACTGTCTTGCTATTATCCAAAAACACTTGTTGAGTTCAAAATTCACTATCTGTGGAAATGTTCAACAGCCTGTAACACACTGATGATGAAGATCTTGGGTTTTATTTGGAATTAATACAATATAAGACAGATTTAAGTAGCATACTGCTTCAAAAAACATGATACTTTATACCACTGATCATAAAGTGTTATAAATTCAACATTTAAACCTCCTTTAGTTTTCCCTTTTTTTAGTTTTCACTTTAAACAAGATATACTCCTTCAAACAAAAACACTCCTATAAAATGGTCACCACAACCATTCAGACATGAGGACCCTCCTGAAAACGAGATGTAGCATGTCAAGAGGCTAACCTCTAATGAATCAGACGACAGGTCTGTGGTTCATGGATCTGTTACTAGCTTCAGTTCTGACTTTAGTCCACTTGTCTCTGCCCACCTCCCTTCCTTCACCCACACATCCAACACAGCACCGTGTGGATTTGCTGTTCATCATGAGACTGGGATCCACTTTCAAGATTTCCTGCTGCTAAACAGAAGGTTTTTTTTTGCCGTCATGATGGATTCATGTTGGGTTTTGGATATGTGTATGTGTATATGTATATGTGTATATGCATCTATAGATTGAACATTTATTGAGGGAGCTGAAACCTGCAGTCTGGAGAAGACAGCCTTCAAACCTGAGACAGATGGAGCAGTTTGCTCATGAGGAGTGGGTCAAAATACCTGTTGACAGGTGCAGACGTCTCATTGAGAGTTAAAGAAATCACCTGATTGCAGTGATTGCCTCAAAAGGTTGTGCAACAAAACACTGAGTTAAGGGTACCATCATTTTTTTACAGACCAGTTTCATTAGTTTGCTTTTTAAAATAATTCTGTTGAACCAAAATTCAAAAGCAATGTCTGATTTTTATTAGTTGATTTTCAGTAAATCTTTTATTTGTTATTACTTTAGTCAGTTTTAAGTTACTTCAGTGACCATGTGGGTTTTTAAAGGAGGGCTATGTATGTATATGTGTATCTATGCATATGTATCTATCCATAACATTAGAGTTTGTCTTCAGCCTGCTCTATTGTGAAGTGACTTGAGAAAACACTCGTTATGAATTGGCGCTTTACAAATAAAGATTGATTGAGATTAAAGTGACATACTGTTTCCAAAGATAAAAACCATCATACTTAACACCGTTCAGTGATCATAAAGTATTTTATATTCAACATGGAAATCTCATTTAGTTTTTACTTTTTAATAAGATGATCAAACAGCTGTCATGCTATTTCACAAAAACACTTGTTGATTTTAAAATTCACTATCTGTTGAATATTCAGCAGCCTGCAAAACACTGATAAAGTAGATCATGGTTTATATTTGGAAACTAATACTTCAACCAGACTAATATATAACACAGATTTTAATAACATACTGTTTCCAAAGATAAAACCATCATACTTAATTCCATTCAGTAATCATAAAGTGTTATGTATTCAACATGGAAATCTCATTTAGTTTTTACTTTTTAATGAGAGAAAGTGTGACGTTTGATTTCTCTTCCAGGGGATCCGAGCTCATTAAAAAGTCATGGCTGTGGCCGTGAGGGGCTCCATCAGAAGTAGGCCTGTCACCCATGACCCATTTCGGACTCACAATCAGATTGAAAACACAAACAGAGGCAGAGGGAAATCTCAGAGTACTCACAGATGCTGCAGCTTGACGATGTTCCTGAAAGCACCCGGGTCGATCTGTGTCAGGTATTTAGACCGCGTGATGGTTCTGTAACAAACGCACACCATCATTTTCTTATTAATATAAATGACCCGTCCTACGATTACAGGCTTTCAGCGCTGCCATTATGCTGCCACTTAGACTTACATTTCAGTGAGCTCAGGCAGATCAGAGAAGGCAGACGCTCCGATGCTCTGGAGGGCAACATTTTCAGAGATGTAGCTGAAGAACACGCACAGGCCGACATCATAACATGAGTTCTTAGAAAATCAACACTTATTCCTGGAGATATTGTGTCTTCAGCACCCTGAGCAGTGAACTTCTTATGTGTTTGGGTCATTTCTCAGAGTTTGGAGCTCTTCTTGTTCCACAATCAAGACTAAACACACAAGCTGGATGGATGGTGTCATGTCAAGTTCACTTTTTACTCACATATCAGAAAGGTTGGGGAGGCCGGCGAAGGCGAACGCTCCGATTCTCTCCAGCATGTCGTTCTCTGATATGGTGCTTAAGGTGTAGAGAAGGAAAAAAGAGGTAAATATAAAGAGATGTGAACATTTACGGTATTTTTTTTCAAAGCTTTGACAGAGGATGAATCATTAACCCTTTAATGCATAGTGTCCCCTATGTCCCCTTTGGAAAGCATTTTACACCATTTAAGTTGCAGCAGCATGTCCAACTAGGTGGTAACTCACAAACCCTTGTCTCAAGTCTCATTACAATATTATCTGTGCATATTCAAGTCATATCAAGACATTGCATCATAAATACAAAATTGACGACGAAGGCCAAATTGCACAAACCCCCTTCAATAATATGTGTTAAACCCTTCTATTATTGAAGAATCAGAAAGGTTAAAAATGTATATCTTCTAATTTAACAATATAATGGAAACAATTTTTATGCAGACTTAAGAAAAATTCTTCTATGTATATTTTTCTGGGAACAAAAATGAATCTAGATATAGTTTTCTTTCTTTTATCTCAAACATGCAGAGTTTTAACGTACCTTGACATGTTTCCGCCTTCCTCAGAAGTGTCACCAGATGATAGGTGTTAAATCAGCTGATGTTATGGAGGTGTGATCCTCCTGTCAAATTTTCTGACAGGAGGGTCACACCTATCATCTGGTGACACTTCAGAGGAAGGCGGAAACATGTCAAGGTACGTTAAAACTCTGCATGTCTGAGATTAAAGAAAGAAAACTATATGTATGTAATTTGAGGACATAATGAACACCATTCAAAAATGAATCTGTCCACTCCAGTGGATGTTACAGATTAAAAAGCATGTTCTGTGTATTATGCCTGTATTCTGATTTCACCTAATTTTGTTTTTCTTTTTCATTTGAATAATTGGTGCAATTCACAAGTGAACAGTTTGATTAAATAGCGATTATGCATCTACTTCAGATTTAGCTTTTTATATTATTTTGCATGTTAAATGTTTGTGGATCTCCATTAAATTAATGCAGGGTCCACTGTAATGGACAGGAGTATAACTCCCTCAAGATATAAGATTGCAAAAGAACGAAAATGGTTTTTAAGTTGTTTGAAAGTAAAAACATACATTTAAAAACAGTATTTCTTTGTGATTTAATAAATCATGCATGACAGGGTTAAAAAAACACCACAGAAAACAAAGAAAGCTGAGATATGTGAATATATGAGATCAGACAGGGTCTGTATGAACTCCTCTCCAGACATCCATCACTGTCCATAACGCTTGTCTGTTTTGGGGTTGTGGTGGGTTGGAGCCTATCCCAGGAGAAGGGGTACACCCAGCCAATTGCAAGGCCACATAGAGAGATAGACAACCATTCACACTCACACTCATACTTATCAACCCAGTGAGGATGTCTTAGACTTGTGGGAAGAAGCCGAAGTGCCCTGAGTTAACCCATAAACGCACAGAGAGAACAAGCAAACTCCACACAGAAAGTCCAGATCACCTGTGAGCTGATGCTGGTTGAGTTTCAGCTGATTGGCTGATTCTTCAGAACAAAAAAGCTCTCAAACAGCAGTTTCTCCATCTCTGTTCAGAGTGTTGCAGCTCAAGGACTTCACATTCTCACCAGAAAAAGCAGGAGTGACAACAAAGACATCAGAGATTTGTTCATGGCAGACAAGAAACAGGGCTGGACTCTTTTTATATATGAGTCTCTGTGAGTTTAAGCGAGGGACGTAAAGCTGTAGGGCTGGTTCAGCTCTTCCTGTTGGACAGGGTCTTTCTGTGTGAGCTTAGTATGGCTCTCTGATTTCTTCCTACAAATAAAAAACAACTCACTAGAGGAGGGAAGAGGAGTAACAGGAAGACTGAGGACCGGAAGGAGCAGCAGTAGCCAACCTGTAGACATATTTTAATCTTTATTTATATATATTTCTGTTTATATCCATCCTTTTTATCTGCTTTACAAACTGCTACTGTAATCTTAATTTCCCTGAGGAAGTCTCCCAAAGGGATTATTAAAGTTTAGTCTAATCTAATCTGATGGGCAACTCCAAATTGCCCTTAAGTCTGAGTGTGAATAGTTGTCTGTCTCTCTATCTGACCCTGTGATTGGCTGGTGACTGGTTTGCCCAATGTCAGCTGGGTAGGTGCTAACCCTGTGTTCTCAAAAGGTGACACTGTGATACAGATGATAATGGAGAGACACTGACTTCCAGAGGCAGTTGTTTGGGTCATATGGCATTAAATATCAGGAGATCAAATGTTTACATTTTGTCCTGAAAACCTGTTTATGTTCACTGTTCTCCATACGGAGAGGCCGCAGATTTATGAGGGAATAAATAAGAATCTTGATAACCAGCAGATTGATTAGGACATTGGTATCAATAAAATCTGATCAATTCCCATCCCTAGTGTAAATGGAAGTAAAGTTATTTCTTTACTTCACTCCCATTGATTCCCAAAATGAGTTTTTACTTCACTTCCTCATGCCAACCTTTCACACATCAGGATCATGTCACTAAAAAACAACCGAAATCTGCACTTAAGTGCTGGGAAACATGACATAAAAATAAAATCTCACATTGTTTTCCACAATACTCAATTTACGATTCTAATTGATTTTAACCAAAAAATGTTGAACTTTCCCTTCAAGATTATCCACAAGCAAATCTGTTTAGGTTAGTATTGAATGTCTGCTTCTACAGCATTTAATGTCACTAAAAAGCATCACAGACCTGTTATTTGGTGACATTAAAGGATAAGTTTGGTTTCTACAGCTTTCACATTGTTTATAGAATGAAGTAGAACAATATACTCACCCAGAAGGCTTTCCTGATCCAAACAGTGCTTCAGGAGATATTTAGATCCAAAATCGAGTGGCGGACATCCGTATAATGGTTGCACATAGGGCATACAGCGCCGCTCCTAAAACTGCATTAATCATCCAAAAACTCATCAGTTTCACCAATATTTCATCATGGTCCACTCAGGCTACTCCTCCACGACAGTCCGAGGTTGCTCTACCCATGTTTTCGTGACTGTGCTGACCTCTGAACTGAAGACTGCTCTCAGGCCAGCTGTTCTTCTCTTTGCCTCTGCGTCCTCCTTTCGATGAGCTCCTCATCTGTAAACTCTGGCTCGAAACTGTAAGGACACCCATCATATTCAAAGTTCTCCTCCACAACATCTTCATCCGATAGATATTCGTCCATTTTGCACAAAACTGGAAGAAGAAAGTTGTTGAGTAGCTGGCGGTCACCCCTGAAACAATGAGCTGTACTGCGCATGTGCGGCACCCGGAAACAAACTTTTCAGTTCAGAGGTCGGCACAGTCACAAAAACATGGGTGGAGTGACACCAGACTGTCTTGGAGGAGTAGCCTGAGTGGACCATGATGAAATATTGGTGAAACTAATGAGTTTAGATTATACAGTTTTAGGAATCATTATAAATGTTGAACTTTAAGAGCATAATTGGCCTGTTATGTAGTGACATTAACAAACTAATGATTGTTGTTTTTATTTCCTATTCATCTAAACTAATGTGTGTTTGTTCAAAATATGTTCCAAAAGTTAAAATGCATGCAGTAATTTTGTCATAAAATGTTGAATATGTAATTTGAACCTATAGAGGCCTGTATAAACACTCTTTTAACATTTTAATTAACTTGGAACGACCTGATCAGTATTTAATCTCAACTAAGACACAAAACAGGCCTAAACATGTGCTTGTGTAAAACCTGACAAGGCTACCATCATGAAAACTTTACTTTATATTCTCGAGCATTGTAACTTCTGATTGGAATAAGTTCAGGAAAAAAAATCTGGATTTCTGATTTTTAAATCTTCTGCAGACAATAATTAGAAATAATTGATTAAATTGGTATATTTCCCAGTCCTGGTGCACATTTATGAATATTTATTCAGAAAGCAATATATTTATACAGTGCAGGCCAAAAGTTTGGACACACCTTCTCATTCAATGTGTTTTCTTTATTTTCATTACTACATGTGGAATTATGTTCTGAACAAAAAAGTGTGAAATAAATGAAAAATTGTCTTAAATTCTAGTTTCTTCAAAGTATCCACCCTTTGCTCTGATTACTGCTTTGCAGACTCTTGGCATTCTCTTTATGAGCTTCAACAGGTAGTCACCTGAAATGGTTTTCACTTCTCAGGTGAGCCTTTCCAGGGTTAATTAATGGAGTTTCTTGCCTTATTAATGGGGTTGGACCATCATTTGTGTTGTTCTGAAGTCAGACTAATGCACAGCCCACAGCCCTATTAGACAACTTTTAGAATTAATATTATGGCAAGAACCAATCAGCTAAGTTTAGAGAAACGGGTGGCCATCATTACTTCAGAGAGAATCTACAATGTAATTAGTGATAAAACTAAGAAAAAACACATTGAATGAGAAAGTGTGTCCAAACTTTTGGCCTGTACTGTATATGCCACATTATAGCCACTAGTGCTAATTTACATCTGCAGTACTTTGGCAGGTGACACAAAAATACAATACCAAAGACAATGCACTTGCACATCACAGACAGAACATTTCTAAAAACTCAAAAGTCAGTGGTTATAGGACTGGTTTGCATTCAGCCACTGCTTGAGATGCATTAGGAAAGGTTATAATGTGGGACACTCCCTTATGGTGAGTGGGAGACTGTTCCAGATCTTTCTGACCTTTACTGGCCACCCCTGCTGTTTGTTTCAAACTCAAACTCCTGAAACAAAGTATTTTCTTTGTATTTACTGTGAGTCAAAACCTGTTTTAAAACACTTTGAAAGGAGGTTAAAATAAAGCCTAAGAAATTCAGATTTTTGGCTTTAGACTTTTCAAGCCTTCATGCAGAAGATGACTTAACCTTCTATTTTAAACCACTAAATTCCTTTTATTACAGAAAAAACTTGAACAGTGCATCCTAACCTGGCTGCCTCCTCTGCACTTCTCCTCTGTTTGGATTATCCATATCTGAAGTGTTGTGACCTCCTCGGTTCATTATGTTCTACATCAAAGAATAAACACGAAGACAAACACACTTACAGTCGCTCGAGGTGCCGCAGGCTGCTGAAGGCGTGCTGGGGAATCACTCTGATCTGCGTCTGCTTCACTTCCCTGTTGATTCAAAAACAGAAACACTGATCACTTAAAATAGTCACTACTGAAATAACAATGTTATATGATTATTTCTCATGCTTGAAGTGGAGTGAGGTCGCAAATGCTGGGACATTTTTTTGCCAGTTCAGCCTGTGATTGCTGAGAGTTCATATCACATCTGGCTGCTGTGGATCAAATCTGAAATGGCCGTCCAATTTAGCATACTTGTGTTTTTTCCAAATGTCCCTCAGCCTTGACCTTCAGGAGGACAGAACAGATGAGAACACACACGACGCCATCTGCACGCCTGGGATTTTCACAGTACGTCTCTCGGGAATATTCAGTTTTTGCCACAAAGTAATTCACATGTCGTATTTGTGTGTGCGTGCTTCTGTGGGAAACATGATGTATATCTGGACTCTGCTCCTGTGTACGTCTGCGCTTGTGTTTTCGCAGTGGCTTTAGACCATCCTCGCTCTCTCCTCCCTCCGTGCGGCCTTGAGATTCCTCTAGAAACTTCACCGTCCAAAACAACGGGTCAGTGTTTACTCCGTGTGGCAGTGACCCTCAGATGCTTCATGCAGCTCTGTTTCAGTGTGGCGTAAACAGTCGCAGGACCTTTAAAACGCACATAACACCTGCAGGGCTAAAGGACAAAATACTTCAATTTAAAAGAAGAACAAGAGAAAAAAAAGTAAATTTGAAGTTTTAGGTTTCTTGAGTTATTTTAACCTCTCTTAAGTAAAGAAGATGTGAAATAATGGCACACTGAGTGGTGGAATTAGACTTTTGTCTTCTGTTGTGGCCCCTAAATTATTAAACACCCTTTAATTCAGAATGTCCCCCACATTACCTAGTTTCAAATCTCGTATTTATTTGTTGGCTTTAAAGGTGCTATGAGGAGAATCTATTACCGGCGACATTAAGGGGCCGTTTACATGACGCCGAAAACGGTCAATTTCGCAAACATTTCGTTGCGTTTTTGCCTTCCGTTTAGATGAGACCACGTTGTGTTTCCACCTAAAACGCAAACTTTTGAAAACGCTCCCCAGAGTGGAAAGATTTGAATCCGCTCCTCCATCCAGCCTCATGTAAACACAGAGCAGAGCGTTTCAGGGGGAAACGCTGACGTCACCGCATGCGCAGTACTCTTTCACATGGAGGCTGCGCACGCATACCAGGAACATCTGAGCGTCCTACCGTGCTCAGTTTGTTATCCAGAAAAAACTATCCAGACAGATTTGTTGTCCGAACTGATTTGTTGTCCAAAAAAGAAACTCCTGCTTCTCTGTGCGTCTATTCGCCATTGTTGTTTGTGAAAGGTTTTCTTCTTCGTTCGTGTGTGGTAGCAGCGCTGCATCTCTGCAGACCTACACCGCCATCTACTGAACCGGCATGCACACTACAGCGGATTTACAGGGGATTAACTCGTCTCCAAGCGTTGTCATCTAAACGCAGAAGAATTCGAAAACGCAAAGGAAGAATCTTTGCGTCTTCAAGTCAGGAGTTTCCATGTAAACAGCCCCTAAGACTCTGTTACCCATGACCACGCGCGCTGGCTGTCGTAATGCTGCGTTCCAGTAACCTCGGAACTGGGAGTGACATCATCTCCGACTTATCTGCATTCCAGTTGAAGTCGGAAAAAAACATGCCGATCTACCAGGCTGTTGTTAGCTGTTGTTAGCACGCCCTGCGTTGTTGTATGAAGAATGTGATTATCACTATGGCAGCATTTTTGTAAATATAAGTCTAACAATACTATGTATACAGCTGATCTAGAGCGACACACCCCAGTCAGAAGTGCAAATAAATTGATTATTACAGGAGCTAAATAACTGTTCACACTGGGGGCATCCATCTGCGATTGTCGAGGCGAGTTCCCAGTAGGAAATTCCGACTTCGGGGAACGTTCCAGTTGCAGTTTCCTACTCGGAACTCGGAATTTCCTACTTCTGACTACAACTGGAACGCACCAAAAGACGTGACCCAAGCCAGAGCGTGTGTTTGTTGTGGCTGTAATGCAACTCGGACCTTCCTCAGAACTTTGCATTGCTTTACAACTTCTTTTTTCAACAACTTACAGGATGCAAAGTGATGAGGTGATGTGTCTCTTTCTAGTTATGTAGCGGTAGTTTTTGATGTGTGACAACAAGCAATTTTTGGAAAACTTAGTATCGCAGTTTTGTAGCCGGCTATATATCGCTACCTACAGCCCGGTGCTCTAAGACGTGTCTGAATAATATAAATTTGCTCTAGTTTTAATTGTCTTGTCCCTGAAGTTGAGTATCAGGCCAGTCCAGCCCTGTACGACCCGACTGGAAGGCTAAGGAATAGCATTTATAGATAACCTATTTTGATGCTATAAAACTCATCTTAAAGTGTGTATTTCGATCAGGCATATATCTAAAAGTGAGACTTTTTTGAAATTACTTAGAAACTCCTCACAGTCCATTTAACTTTGGATGAGAGCTGTGTGGTCTATTTTTCTGTAGTCAAGTTTTTTTATTGTTATTTTTGTTATTGTTATCATCTTCTTAATTCTTCTTTAATTTTAGTTCATTTTTATGTTTTAAATGTTTCTTGTAGTTGTTCCATTATTGTTCAGTGGATCTATGCTTTTTATTTCTGATTGTAGTGATTATGGACTTGATTAGTAATTAAAACATAATGACAGTCTTGCAAATATAATTCAAAGTCCTCGGGGTAAAAAAAAAGCCTCTCTAGGCTTTTGTCAAAGCACTCAAACATTCTTTAGAATAGGAAAATTGTCATCCAGAGACTCTTCTTCATTGAATATTAAACCTGATCAGGTCATCTATTTTTCATGGGGGTGAAACATAATGCTAGAAAAAAAAAGCAGTTGTTACTTTTTTTTTTTTTTAAAGATAGTAGATTTTTAAATCTCCTCCATCCATAAATGTTTAAATCTCTCTTTCTAACAAAAGTTTGATGGCACCGGGAGAGCTTACTCAACAGATTAATGTAACCTATACAATTTTTAAAGTCTGAAGGGGTTAGATAAATTACATCAAAATAACATAAAAATAATACAAAATATGCTCAAACCTAACAGTTGAGCTGGGTGTTTATGGCCAAACAACAGAACTAAAGTAATTTCCACGAGAGGAAACAAATGTTATATTAATATCTTATTAGAGAGGGGAATTTCTCCGATATGTAGCATTCAATAAAACCGGTCATAAAAACAAAAATGATTTATATAAAATGAATATGACCTCCAACAAGTTAAAAGAGTTTCTCTAAAAAAGACATTTTAATTGATTTTTGTTCTCTTTTCACTTTTACAATAGAATTACTTTCTCAACCTGCTCAAACATTTGGTAAAGGTCAATTATTTAGAAATGTATGAAAATTAAATGTTGCATTAGTGTCCCAGTTTGTCAAAAAATACATTTTAATGGCTATTTTTGTGGGAGTTAAAGAGTTAAGCTTTTTTTATACTTAGATGCCATTTGAAATGATTTTTTAACCCTTACCTGAATCATATTTAGTTATCAAGCAATGGACTGAGTTTTCTCGATCTAAAACACTAAAGTTTGGAAAATCAATGTGGCCCAGCCTCTGTATATTTCTTTGTGTGGCCCGCGGTGAAGCCTGAACATCCCTGTCTAAATCTGATTAATTTTCCTTTTCTTTTTTTTTCTTTTTTAATACTTATTTTGTATTTGATTTTTTTTTTGTAACAGCTACAGTATCAAGGCAAAGCAAAATCCATCTAATTTATCAATCCTCCTCATGTCAGTGTTCTTATTGTCCAGTGAAAGTGCTGGTGTCCTCTTCGAAACTCCTAAAAACTCTAAATTTTTCCCACTTTTCCACAAATTGGGTTTCCTGTAATCTTAATTTGTGTGTGAGTTTCTCCATTACACATATTTCCTCGACAGTACACACCCAAGTCGGTTATACTTTATAACACAATCTGATAATTACTTTTTTACTTGCTGATAATATTTTAACAAGATACTCATCCTTTTTTGTATTATATCACGTGACAGATTTCCCAAATACAAGATCTTAATGTTTTAGTTATTTGATATCCTTTTATTTTTTTGCAAACTGGCCGTATTCCTTCCCAATACCTTTTGAATTTTAGGCATGACCAGAATACATGAGTGTGGCTTGCATCAACGTGTTGGCATGATCAGCACAGCTGCTGTGGAGATACCAATTTCCTCCTAATCATTGGACTTATAAAATATCTGACAATATTTTCCTGTTAAACTCTCTCCAAATTCTGTAAGAAGTGACTGTTCACTGCAATTTACACATAATAAACCATTCCTCTTCTGCTATTTGATCTTTCATCTCTTTTTCCCATTTTTCTTTAACCCTTTCATGCATGAATTATTAAGTCTCACAGACATATTTTTTTAAATATTCGTTTTTACTTTCAAGTTTTAATTTTTTTTTTGTGGGAGTTAAACATCCGTCCATTACAGTAGTAATTTAGTGGAACTTGATGAGGATCCACAAATAAGTCTTTGATGAACATTTATTGACAGTACATAAAAAAGTCTGAAGTATATACGTGTTTGCTGCAATCAATATTAACCTTTGACTTACACCAGAATGTAAAACAAAAAATACAAATGAACCATGTGAAATCTGAATGCAGGCATGATTGCCCTTTGTTGGTTGTTTTGGATTTATGATGCAAAATCTCAATATGGTAAAAATAAGCAAAGATGATTTCCTTTTTTTTAATTTGAGACACAGGTTTTAGAATTTTCCACCTGGTTGTTGGACATGGTGCTGCAACCTAAAGGGCATACAGTTTATTCCAAATATCTGTCTACTGTAGTGAACACCATGCATGAAAGGGTTAACCCTTTCATGCACAGTGTCACCTACAGTGGACAGATATTCAATTTATATTTTAGACCATTTAGGCCAGGGGTGTCCAAACTGTGGCCCGGGGGCCAAATGCGGCCCGCTGTCCATTTTGAATTGGCCCCTGTAACAGTTGAGGAATCAAGACATTTTGATTACAGCAGCAAATACCATCAATCATGCACATTTTCTGCTGTATTTACTTTAACACAAGGTCTCATTGACAAAGTATTTTGCAATATTCATCCTCAAGCACCAACATTATAGCAGTTTACTCTTGATTTGTGTCTGAAAGTGAAGATAAGATGTCAGTGTCTCCCATCTCTGCTGCTCAAAAGGTCTTGTTCGTACTAGGTGTGAATCTAGCAATAGCCCAGGGTGACAAAGGCCCCTTGACAGGTGATAACACACCCATAAACCTTAAAAAATTAACTTCAATACACTAAAAGTGAGGCGCAGAAAGTGGCTCAGTTGTCCATGTGTTCCTCTTTATGTGGCCCTTGATGTCAAAAGTTTGGACACCCCTGATTTAGGCCAACCATGTCCCAACTATCAGGTAGTAAACACCAAAACTACATTCTCATGTTTCATGAAAATATGATCTTTGTGTCCTATTTTTCATTTTGAGATATTACATCATGAATCCAAAATGTCCAAAGAAGAGGGATATGCACCACACCCTTCAGGATTAAGTGTTAAATCCTTCTATTCTCAAAGAATTGTCAGGAAAAACATATACTCTTATTCAATGAGATGTAAAGAATGCTTTTATGCAGATTTTGAAAATATTTTCCTTTTCTATTTTCATCTGCGACCAAAAATTCTGTTGTTACTTAGCATGAATTATAAACAACATCAGTATTCAAGACTCTAAAGAAGTCTAATTTTCAGTCAAACCATCAACAAGAATCTGAATTATTAAAAACAAAGCAGGGTGATTGTTATCTGGAAGACAACAAAACATCTCAGTGCTGAATCTTTTCAGACATTTTGCTTTAAAGTGTAAACAAAGTTGCACATTTGTCACCAGAATGTTGCAGCAGATGAAACAGTAAGGATGTGTTGTACTCACATGCACCGTGTGTCTCTGGAGATATTGGAGGGGATTTCTGACACCTCGCTGCTCAGCTGGTACCAGAAACACTGGGTTTGGGTGGTTTGGATGACTCTGCCTTCATGTTTGAGGTCCAGCTCAGAGGAGGACGGTGCTGAGGCCGCCGTCGTCTTCATCATCACAAACATCACCATCAGAATCATCATCATTGTTACTGGTTCAAATCTGTTCTGTTTTATTCTCTAATCACTCTATGCTTGTTTCCCACGGGGTGTATGAAGGCCCTCCTCGTGAGCCCACACTCAACATTTAATCAGGGTCTGTCTTTCTGTCTGAACGCTCCGGGTTCACCTCCAGGTCGAGGAGAAGAAGTGTGAGGTGCCTCAGTGCTTCCTGCCATGCGGTGGTGAGCGATGGGGGCGTGTAAAAAGCTTTATGGGTGTATGAGGATGTAGGAGGTCTCTCCAGGGATGTGTGTTAAGTGGGTGTGTAAAAATAACTACAGCAGAAGAACATGGCTCTTGAAAGGATTTTTTCTGTCTTTTTTAAAAACATGGTCAAAATGGTCTTGGTCTTCTCTTTCTCTGCACCAAACTTTTAACCTTATTTATTAACCTTCACATGACTCTGAAAGGTTTAATGTCAAAAACAAAAGTATTTTTACTTTTGTAAGCAAATGAAATGTGCAGTTAAGTCTTTATTCTTGAACAGATTAGCTCTACTTTGTTCCTTAGAAATAGTTTTACATTATTTCACATTTATCATGGGCCAGTCAGATGATGGAGATGGTGCTATGTAAGTAGCCTTGCAGAGCAGACGAACTTGCTGAATGCTTAACGGCCCAATCAGGGAAGAGAGGCGGGAGCTACGGCAACAGGAAGTGACTGCACGTTTGAAAACAAACGGAAGTGATCTCAATAGCTGTGTTCGAAATTGTCCACTCATTCACTTACTCACTATCCCCTATGTAGTGTAAATGAAATAGTGGACTACATAGGGAATGACCAAACGACATTTCAGACACTACACGGAAATTTTCGAAACGTCGTAGTGTCAGTAAGAGCCGGATATTCCTGTGATGGAAGTGGGCGTGCCAAAAATCACATAAACAAACAGGGCACTCGGGAGGATAACTAGCAAATTGTGAAGTCGTTTACAGCTGCTAAAAGACGTAAAAGAGCTAGGCTATAAACGTGTTACAGATACGTTAACGTTTTACATTTATGAATGAAAGCAGCGCCTACAGCTTTCCTTCTCTCTTCTTCTTCTTCTATGGAAAAACACGACCGCATTGCATTGTGGTTATACGGGAGTACAATATAGGGTAATGTTTCCTCCGTGGGAGCAAAGTCACATACATGGTGTAAGGCGTGTGTTATGTGGCACGCAACATGGCCTGTGCCGAGAGTAGACCAGGCTGGAGCAGGCGAGCTTTCAGTGCACCTTCCGCACAGTTTTTTTGGCACGAAATTGTCACTGTGCCAACCTGCATCTGTCGGCACCTCCTCCTGGTGCGCCGTCACAGCCATCTCGGCGAGGCCTGTCTACCAAATTGTCAAATTGGCTGCGCACGGCGGTGTGCCGGATAAAAACATTACTGCGCGGGAGACTGCCGATCATGAATATCTAGCTCGGTCACTATGACTCAGTGACCCGCCTCCCACTACCTGTAATGGGCTAAGGCATTGCCTTCCTTCGGTTGGACTGGTTTGATTGACTGACATAGATGGCATTACGTGAAGATGGCTACTCTGACGGAAATAACAAAACCCAAATAAAACAGAAACCTTTGCTGTCAGTCCAGGGCGGGCACACCTGACTCCGTGGGCGGGCACTGAGTCAGGTCTGGGTAGGGTACTCCAGGTTAATCTGGACTGGGGGTGCAAGAAGTCCAATTTGGGGGGGCAGTGCCCCCTAGTGCCCCCCCATGACGCCGGCGCTGGGTACATCGTATGTACACTCACATTTGCTGTGCATTGTTGGTATTTTGTAGTGCACTATATAGTGAAAGAAATTAACTGCTGAGAATTCAAACAACACTACAAAATGGCGAACACACTATATAGTGCACTATATCTGTGATAGTGAGCGATTTTGAACACAGCTAATATCTGTGGTTTTCATCAGAAATTGACTCAATTTATTCTTTGAAAGAGGAGCAAAGAACGTCACTTGAAGCTTGTCTTACGAGAAATCATGTTTTTACTCTTCTCCTGTCCTGGGATCACTGCTGGGAAACTGGGAGAGAAAATGGAAATCCTCCACGGACATGCCAGTTAGTCTATGGTCGACATGGTTAGTCAGTGATACATCTGTGTGGTATGATTCAATGAAAGACAATGATCTAAGGCAGTTTAAGCTTAGGGGTACAGCGTGAGGTGTCTTGATGTGGATTGGTCTGTTAAGAGTGTGACAAGTCAAATGATCGTCCAATCACAAGCTGCTATTGATTTTGAAGGTTCTGCCCCTGAAAACATTTTCGAACAGCTCTTTCCCAGATGGATTAGTGAAACATTTCTGTTGATATAGGAAACTGTCCGTCTGACGTGTCAAGTTAAAGCCAATTCATTCAGCAAACTTTCACCAAAAGCTACCTGATTACAGATTATAAATCAGGATGATCAAGCTGCTGTGCAAGGTTACAAATTACCCTGAGAGGTAAGGGAGAGCGTGAAAAAGGTTTTCTGTCCCTCTATGTGGCCCTGTGCTTGGCTGGTATACTCCACCTCTTGACTAGTTTCATTTGGGATAGGCTCTAGCCCAGGGGTGGGCAACTTTCATTACCAAGAGGGCCACATAAAACCATTTTTCCCAGCCTGAGGGACGCAAGAAATTCTCCAGGGGAAAAAGGATGTTGGATAAATACCATTAGAGAATATTAATTAATCCTATAATTAGCACACCAATATTCATGTTACATGACAAATAAAAGTTATTATACATAATTAAATGAACTTGACAAAGAATTCAAGCAAATTTAGCCAAAATATGTGGAATTACAGCCAACAAAGCTTTTTTCAAATCAATGAAATGATGAGCATTCCCAAATTTTTAAAGCTCAAAGATTTTACTGCTGCCATGTTTTGAATATAGTCTTGACTAACACTTGATATAATGTTCCAGTGCTTGATGAAAGAGATTTAGAGACACTACAATAGCAAAGTAAGGTTGTAAATAACTTACAAAAGCCAATAAATATCATAAATATCAGTCAAGATTATACATAATTAAATTTGATTAGATATTTGAGTTTTCTTCATATTTACAATTGTTGATTTGAAAATGACTGGCGGGCCACATTTTATGAGGCGGAGGGCCGTACATGGCCCCCGGGCCACCAGTTGCCCACCCCTGCTCTAGGCCCCTTAAAAAGGAAAAGTGGAAAAGAAAATGGATCGATGGTTCGATGAATCAAACTCAGCTCAAATGGAATTGTATTTTGTTTTTAGTTATATTTTGCACAGCGTCCCAACTTCATTGGCTTTGGGGTTTATGCTTTAATTGTTCTTAATGTCTGGGACATTTTCCCAGATCTTGTTAATTACGTGATTGTTTTGATGTGAAGGACAGTCACAGTTTGGGAGCACAGGCTGTGGGAGTATCTTCCTTTACAGTCTGATAATTGTCTCTCAGATTTGAACAGTGTAATTCTTGGTTAAAAGGCGTGAATATGTTTTGTCTTCTGCTTCATATTAGTGTTGAAGTGTGTGCTCCTCTCCCCGCATGTCTGCAGGACTGCCAGGCAGCAAGGACACTACCTCTGTATTCATGTGAACACAGCCGCACACAAACACACAGAAGCTTATGTAACCATCTTTCTCTCTCGTTTTCTTCTTTTTGATACACCTTGGCTTCTCCTTTGTGCACAGAGAACATCTTCTTTTTTTCTTTTTTGACACACTGATGTGTGCAGCATTACAGCCTTTAAACGCAGAGGACCAGAAGTCTTTATGATTTATTCCAGAAGGAAAAATGCAGCCTTGAGCTCCTGACATGACCACACACTCTCTTCGGAGGTTTTGCTCACCAAAGAAGCAGAAACATCAGGAGGGGGGGCGGAGGAGCAGGTGCACGCTGGAGTGAAAATGAAGGGCTAAAACGATCCATGTTTTCTGTGAGCATGTGTGTGTGTGCCGGTGCATGACATGAGGTAAAGATTTTATTATTAAAGATTGGACTAATCTGCAGATTGTTCTGCACCTGGAGGGAGGTGTGGTGTAACAAATGTGGAGAATTTTTCAGCTCAGCAGAATGAGACACTGTCCTTGCTCAACAAGCCGATAAGTACACAAAATGAGAAAGTCAATAGTCTCTTCGCACAGAGGAGGTTGTTGGCTCTGAGGAATTTAACACAAGTACAACTAATATCATTTAGGAAGGATGCACTTGATCAAAGTGGTCAAGTTATGGAGCTTTACATTTGATACTTTAGTGTGCTGCTTTAACCCACTGTTTTTTTACCCACCATGAGGAGCAAGCTTTCATCGTTAAATCACATTAAACAGCCTCACAGTGCACAGCAGGCAGAAACAAGCTAAACAGCAAACCTCCACCAAGATAGCTCACATATTACTGTTACATCTATAAGCAAAAGTTTCTATCCGTGGATCATGTCCCCACCTGCGATCTTTGGATGGGTGAAATGGCCAACACTTTGCATCTGGAGAGACTGAGGCTTTATAACGAAGACAGAGGGGATGTGTTTGATAAGACTTGGGAACCTTTGCTGAACTTTTTTCATGGCAAAAAATGAGTCCTGATGATCTGCACTGACGTTGCATAACGATGCTGATATCTAATGTCGTCAGTTCATTTATTTTTTTAAAATTAATTTTATATGTGTAATAATAATTTGCCTGATTGGTGGCTGCAATTCTACACTCTTCAAGTTGATCTCAATCTGGTGTGCTGTTTTGGGGGTTAGTGTTTTGTCTGGTTATGTGAAATTTGTTTGTATGTGTTCCTTTATCTGTGATAATTTTTGAAAATAATAAAAATAATTATATAAAAAAATAGTTTCTATCCATGGTTCATACATCTGTAGTAACTTTCTTTAGCACCACATAGGCTATTGAAAATGAGATGTCACATCTCAAGAGGCCTTTGACACATTTATACTTAATGGAGACAAATGTGGTTGGGATGCACTTGTGGTCTGGGCACCCATGAGTTCGTCACTACCATAAATTCTTATTTTCAGTAAGAATATCATCGATTATACTTCTATAAAATGATCACCACAACCATTCAGACATGAGGACCCTCCTGAAAATGAGATGTAGCATCTCAAGAGGCTATACTTGAATGAATAAAATGACAGGTCTGTGGTTCATGGATCTGTCACTAACTTTAGTTCTTACTTTAGTCCACTTGTCTCTTACCTCCCTTCCTTTGCCCTCACACCCATCACAGCATGGTGTGGATTTGCTGTTCATCATGAGACTGGGATCCACATTCAAGATTTCCTGCTGCTTAACAGAAGGTTTTTTCTTTCCGCCATGATGGAGGGATTCATGATTGGCTGTATGGATTCATGTTGGTGTTGGATGGATATATATGTGTATCCATAAAATGAAGAGCTTTATGCTCTATTGTAAAGTGTCTTGAGATAACACTTGTTATGAATTGACACTTTACAAATAAAGATTGATTGACTGATGATAATGTTACCATCATAATCTGATTCATGACCCTGAAAACTCACACCTAGCACTCATAATCATGTTGATATCATTATTAGTTTGACAGTTCCTGTGCAAAAACGATTGTTTGCTTATGCCTGTTCTCTGGATCACCATCAAATCACCTGAAAACTTCATCAAAAGCTGTCCAGTAGTTTTTGAGTAATCTACATCGGCAAAGGTATATGCACCTTTTAATTAAGGAATGTTTGTAAATTGTGATTTCGTTTGAATTATATATCAGTTTTGAACAGAATTGTGACCCCAGAATCAGGTTACCGATTTACCTGAAGATTCACATCTTATTTGTATCTTAATGCATTTTTATGTTTGATGAAACAAACTTGTACAACACCCCATAACTCTTGCCTGATTGTCTCGTACCTGGAGATAAAGGTTGGGTTTGTCTTCTCTTGTTACTCTGGTCAATTTTTCAAGGGGATTTCATCTCAGTATTTTTCTTTTTGCTTTAACTTGGTTATATAACTGTCTGGACTTTGTTCTGTTGACTCCACTTGATCAAGAAAAGACAGAAAGTCAGAGGAGAAAAAAAAAAGTATGTTCTTTAAAAAGTGTTCAAGGCTAGGACTCTGCTCTCTGTTGGTGAAGGTTTATTGATTCGTGTGCTGTGGTCTCGTCTCATGGTTCATAAATACTGGATCCAGATTCACTGTAAGACTGTCAGTTATCAAACACATTTTGTGTTGGGTCGTTAGATATATACAAGGTATGGTTATTAAATAATTAGCCTGTTTTAAACCATGTGCTTCCCACTGGGGCTGATGTCCACACATAGGCGGGTATTTTTTAAAGATGTCTGTGTAGTTTGAGCTTTCGCCCTCATGTAAATGGTCTTTTAAGGTAATTTAAATGTGTTTTGGAAAACTCTGGCTGAAGTGATTATTTTTGAAAACCTCACTTTGGGTCTGAAACGTCCCACTCTGCTCCGCCCTCTCCTCCAGGTGATGTCACACTGTGCATTATTCTGTTGTTTAGCATTGCAGCAGATGATACTGTTTCCCTTTTAAGAATATTTTTTAGCCATTTTTCACCAAAAACCACTGCCACTAATCACACCGACACCCAAAGACATCTCCAAAACTTACATGCTTGGCTCCTACTGCATGAACTTGACATTTTTTATTAAACTGAGTGAAACAGAAGCTAAATTTATTCTTACATATCACTTTCTGAGATCTGTAGACCACATATTCATGTATAAAAAAAGAAAAATAAACCCAACACCAGTGGTTTCCATATTGTAAATGCCATCTCAACCTAACTATTGGTCAGTTTAGAAACTGAGGGGATCGTTTTAAGGTCAACCTGAAGCCTCCAGCTTTTCCCCAGACAGCCTAATGATGCCTGAAACTGTGGAAGTTAATGCATGAATCTCACTCCTAATAAAAACAAAACAGATGAGTAACCTCCCACACAATGTGAGGGAATAAAGCAAAGAGTTGTTTTGATGAAAATGTTATTTGTACCAGGCTGTGGATTTGTTTGTTTGTGCTGCAGGAGCAGGATTCTTTAATATGGGTCTTAATTGGGCTTCTGGGGCCGGCCTCAAGTCCCCTCAAGGAACTGAAGAGTTTAGCATTTTAGTGTTTGTTTCATTTCTCAACACCAGAGTTTGCTGCCAAATGTTAACAAAAAAGGAGACAAAAGTAAAGAGGGAAAACAAATGTGCTACAAAATGAAGGGAGAGGATTTGGTTTCAACATTGTAAGGAGAATGTTGATTTGGAAAGTTGATAAATTAAATATAAATACAGACCAAAATGCAGGCTGTGAGGTGTTTTTGGCTCTACTTTTGTCCATCTCATATTGATATCTCAGTGCTTTTTAGTCTTTCAGCGTCAGCAATAATTAAATATTCTGCACATTTCACAGTTTATAAGGAACACTGGTTGGACCTCTTTTGCCTTCAGAGCTGCCTTAATTACCTCCGACAAAGAGGCCATGTTTTTGCTGGTGTATGTTAGTATGTTAGCAAGATTACACAAAAACTGCTGAACAGATTTTGATGAAATTTTAAGATGTTGGAAATGGCCCAACTTAGAAATGATAACCAAATGATTGTTTTTGCTCCATAACTGTCTAACTAATAATGATATACACATGATTCTAAGTGCTAGGTGTGTGTTTTCAGGGTCATGAATCATATTATGATGGTAACTTTATCATAGAGCTATTACTTATAGATGTAACAACAATATGTGAGCTACCTGGAGGTTTGCGCTCCGATGCTTTCTCATTCATGTTCAAGATTCAACAAGGTGCAGTGGACATTTTCCAGAGACTTTGCCCCACAACAACATGAAAGCATCACACAGTTGCTGCAGATTTACTGTCTTTACATCAATGAGGCAAAATCTCTTGTTCCAGCATATCACAAATCATGTGCTATTGAACTGAGATCTGGTGACTGTGAAGTCCAGTGGACTGAAGGAAACTCACTGCCACGTCCAAGAAAACAGTTTGAGTATGATGTGGGATGTTGTGCATTCACTGCTGGAAGTAGCCATCAGATTACAGGTGCACTGCAGTCATAAAGGGATGGACATGGTCATTTTGGTATGAAGGGGCCCAAAGTGCCAACCAAGTACCACCCAAACCATGATGTCACTACCAGCCTGAACTGTTGATACGCTGCAGGATGGATCCATGCTATCATGGTGTTAACGCTCAAATGAATGTGGCAGCTGGAATTAAGACTCAACAGGCTTGGCAACATATTTCCAAACTCTACTGTCTGATTTTGTTGGTAGCCTCAGTTTCCTGTTCTTAGCTGACAGCTGTGGGACCCAGTGAGAGTGTATTCATTTATTTATTTTCTCGTGTATTGAATGTTGGACTTTGTAAATTCTGCAAAACTCAATGAACAAGGGAAAAGCAACTGAATGGGTGTACAGCATAAAGGCTTTTGTGTATAAAGTATATTAATCCCTCTGATGTTTTGCACTGTCTGTTGCATTGTTTTGTCTTTATACTTGTTTTGTGCCTACTCTAATGCACTTTTTATCTTTTGATCTTTAGTGTCATGAGAGGCGCCCTTAAATAAAATGTATAATTATTACTAATAATAATTAAATGTATATTGCTATTTCAACATGTGCTGTGATTTTTGGAGTGTTTCACAAAGAAAAATATTTGGAGGCAAAAGTACCCTGCAAGTCTCACTAGACTTCTTTGTGTAAATGTGAATTTTGGAGGTTTGGATCAGGCATTAGTGAGCTCTTGAGTAGCTCTCTGTTTACTCCAAAAATACGACTGCGCTGCCTTTATCTGTGTGCGAGCTGGCTGTGGTCAAGGACAGCACAGTGGCAGATGGCTTCAGACTAACACAAGCCTTTTGTTGAGCACAGACTGTTCAGCTGAAGACAAACAGAGAGGGGAAAACTGAGAGGCAGTGACGGAGCACAACAGTGAGATTTGGGAGGTGTTTATTGAAATAGGGGGTCCTTGTAGCCCCTCTCACCTGAGGACGCAAAACTCAAACTCTGCGGTCTTGGGGATCTTTCATCCGTCAAACGGGAGCTCTGCAGAGACTTCTGTGTCTCCTGCTGCACTGAGTCATACTTCAAAGCTCTGCTCGCTTTGCATGAGGGGGTATTTATGTGCGTATACTGTCCCAGTTAGATGCAGTGGGACTTGAAGAAGAAGAAAAGGTGCGGCATCCTGACTTTGATGAGGAAAAAAAGGTGAAAAGAACAGAGGGAACGTGGTGGCTTCTGCTGTTTGTAGAGTTTGTTGAAAAGCAAGAAGGTGCAGCTGCTTTCAGGCAGATTGTTAGAAGAGACGATCGACATCGACTTTAATGTGTGATTGTTAAACATACAGTTAAGGCCAGAGCTAAGAGGGTTTACAACACTAACAGGCCAGGGCAGGAGACAAGCTCCAGGTTTGTTGTCTGCTGTTATATTTAAAATAAAGGATAGTTACAGAGGAAATGATTGTGCTTTAGATGTTAATATCAGATTGATCTCTCTATCCATGGTTGTATTGATAATACTTAAAATGAGATGGTACATCTCAAGGGGCTTATCTTTAATAAATGCATATTCAATAAATATGGTGCTTTACAAATAAAGATTTATTGATTTGGTCCACATAAATGGGATTTAGCTACTTTGTCTCTGCCTGAATGTATCCATCTCTGAATGTACGTGTATGAACAAATAGATTTATCTGTATTTGTTTATAAGCATACATGTGCATCTATAAAATGAAGAGTATAGATTCAGCCTGCTCTATTGAAGAGTCTTGAGATTACTCTTGTTATGAACACATAGACTGATTGATTTACAATTTTTTGTATCTTTAATTTACATGAGTATTACTGTTTTCTTTGGGTTTTTTGCACATTCATTTCTTTTGTTTTGTCCTCCCTGTTTTATTTTTGAATCACTAACCCTTGGCTCTGTTACAGGTTTGTTCCCATCTACTAGTGTTGTTACTCAAGTCCAAGACAAGACCAAGACCTTCAAAATGTGGTCCACATTTTGAAGGTCTTGGTCTTGTCTCGGACTCAAGAGCATTTTTACTCTGTCTCATCTCGGTCTCGGACTGGCCAGACTTGAGATTTTCCGTCAAGACCGATCAAGACCAGCACTGATTTGCTGTTCTTCAACTTCATTAATGTGAATAAGGAGGAACACTTGGCAACACTTGTCTTGGTCTCTGTGCATTCTGATCTTGGATTGTGTGGTCTTGAGCACAACACTACAATCTGCCCGTCCCCTGTGTGTTTCTCATTACCCTTCATTATTACCTCTTGTTTTTTAACCACGTCTCCCTCTGCTCTGTGCCAGTTCGTCGTACCTCATTGTCTTCATTCTAGCTCTTTTCATAGTCTTGTCTTGCCGTTTTGAAATCTTGCTTGCTTTATTTAACCCTGCCTTTTGTCTCATATTTTGGAAACCTTTGCCTGATCTGAGTGCTCGACTGTCACAGATGTAATTTATCCTTTCCATGTGGTCATGTAGATATGTGTTAAACGCTGGTGGAAAGGTAAGCAGGACCTGCTTTTTCTGCTGTTCTGTCTCTGAATCTCACTCTAATATTTTACTGCTTACCTGTGATGGACCCCAACTATTCTCTGCCTGCTGTCCGCTCTGTCACCAAAAACCTCCTGCTGTAACTCCATCCCCCAACTCCTGCAAAATAACAGCCAAACTGTTTTACATCAAGTTAAATGGAGATCTGCTGTCAACCTAGTCTGCCTTTAGCGTGATCTCTCTTCAAATTGAGGACTGGTCAACAAGATCTTCACTCCATCAGGTGTGTTCACTACACATCAAACTAGAAAAGCACTTGGAGAGCGCAGACCTCTGCCAGCGCAACAGTCTTCTCCCATATTATGATTTTCACCATAAATATTAGTCCTACCTTTATTTCATCTAAATATTTAAATTCCTTGACCATGAAAAAAATACCACTAGCAATTGGATTTATAATGATAACTATTTTCAGGGTTCCCACTCTTTTCTAGAAATCATTTTCCAGGACTTTTCCAGGACATTTTTCCAGTGTCACATAACCAACTGAAGTTACATTGTTTCTGTGGGCAGTTTTCAATTCAAGTTAGCCTTCTAAAAAACAAGATTAGAGGTTGATGAATATCTCTAGCTATTGATCTTAGAATTTCTTTGTTTCTAACTCTCCTACACAATACCTACATGTATTTTTTGATCTTTATTTACTCTGCTTTTTTATGAATAGATTTTTTAAATCTAGCCTAAATTTTAATTGGTCATTTTTTTATTATTTCTTTTTGTCCCCATTGTTTTGAGTTTTTATATTTTATGCCTTAACTTGCATTATTTTACCTACTCACATTTTCTGGCCATACGTGTACATTAGTTTCCTAATACATTTTTACTTCATTTCCTATGTTTCAAGCTAGAAGGAACAATTTAAGCTTTACCAGGACATTTCACTTTTTTCCTCATTTGCCATTTGTTTTCCATGACTGGAAAAGTGGGCAGTCATTTTCCAGGTTTTCCAGGTACCCTGATTTTAGTTCAGTAGTTATTCATGAAAATCGCATTTGTTGTCATGGCAGCTTTACGCTGATCCAGATCACTTCCAAAATCGAATCATTTGTTACTCGTCCCAATCTAGACATTTCCTGAAAATTTCATCCAAATCCATCCATAACTTTTTGAGTTATGTTGCTGACAGAGAAACAAACAAACAGACGCTGGCAACAACATAACCTCCTTGGCAGAGGTAATAAACATTTTTAACAACAAGGGAAAATGCAGCTCTGAAATTGGACTTCCTGTTTAATTTATCCATTAGGAACTCAAGCTGTGCAAAAACCGCGATGCAGACACAAGGCTTTAGATATAATAAACAGGAGACATAATGTGCATGTTTAAGAGCTATTATGGATCAAACCACTGATAAAGACAGTATAATCCAATAAGAAAAAGCTAGAACTGGATGACCATGAATGAATAAGTAAGTAATTGCATGGGGCGCCTGTCTGATGGAGGCTGGTACAGTTAGACATCACTGACAGTACAAACCAGAAAGTCCAGTTTTACAGTGATGACATGACATTTTTCGTCTGTATTTATGATACTTTCAGCTCATTTTTAATAATCTTTAAAGCCTTCAAAGGCCTCTGTACCTGTCTGAGCTGCTGCATCGTCACTCCCCAACCAGGGCTTTAAGGTCCTTTTACCAGCTGCCGTTGGAGGTCCCCAAAACCAGACTAAAGTCGAGAGGTGACGAGGCTTTTGCAGCAGTTGCTCTTGGACCCTGGAACAGTCTCCTCGTTTTTATTAGAACTTCCCAGACCCCAGAGACTTTAAATCTTTCCTACAGTTCCACCTCCTCTCCCTGATGTTTCAATCACAGGCACTGCAGTTTTTCAGCTTCTAACATTTCTGTATCAGTTTTTTATGATCGTAATCTATTAATTTATTTACATCTTGTTTCATGTATTCTGAGTACAGGACTTTGATCGACTGCTGTCTTCTTAAAGGTTATTTATAAATAAACTTGACATGTAGTGGCTCCAAGAAATGTATCTTGCCATAAACATTATCTTAAATGCACCATGGTCTATCGACTACAGCTGTGAGTCACGTATCTATGAACGGATAACATGTGTAAGAGTTGTGTGTCTGTGCTTCTGTACTTATTTCCTCAAACATGTCTATACACGTTGAATTATTACCACCACCAAGGAGGTTTTGCTTTTGCCGGCATATGTTTGCTTATTAGCAGGATTACACAAAAACTGGACAGATTTTGCTAAAATTTTCAAGGGATGTTGATAATGGCCCAACCTAGAAATGGTTATAATTTGGTGGTGATGTGTAAATAGAATTGCTTCCAATTTTACGGGAAAATATCAGGTCTATGTCTCTACCATCAAGGTAAATTTCATCTGGATCAGATCCATACTGTCACACAAAAAAATATAAAATCAAAATATAAAGTGATGTTCCCAAAATGCGGTGTTTTCTTACAACATAATAAACTCCATGTCTGTGCCGAGTTTGGTCTGGATCCTGGCTCTTTACTAGATCTGGTGATCCAGAACTCTATCTTTTACAGGCACTGTGGAAAGCCACTGCAGGAACTGAGCTGCTTTTCTAGTTTTCTGTTAGCACGTTGGTACATGATGCTTATGTGGTATATTGTGGCATAGAGATTATTACTTATAACATCTTCCCAACATAGCGTGGATTAGATACTAGTAGCTGCTATGATTGTGTGAAATGTCAGGTGCAGACAGTCATGTCATTTGCAGGTAGAGCAAAAACCAAATTGACACAAACTCACTCCGGGGTCACTTGGGTAATATTTTATTTACTCGTTAATCTTCAAAACTATTTTTCATAATAAATTTCCACTTTATGTTCATCAAAGAACCGTAACAATAAAAATAAAAGTAAATACTGTAGAAAAATTGTACATATAGAAAATAAACATGGTTAATGAACACCTAGATGAAGAATCCCATTGGTTGAGACACCTCCTTTTGATTCAGATGGCAACACAACAGAGAGAGAGGGAAAAGAAAAACGACGGACACGGAGGAGGTCGAGAGGAGGGGAAACATACCGAACAAGGGGAAACGAGAGAAGGAAGGAAAAGGAGGTCATAAAGGCCAGTTAAGGATGAAGAGATTAAGGGAATATGTTTAGTTAAATTTGACATTATTCTTTGAAATCGTACACACAGTCCTCTTCGTGTCCTTTTTTTTTTTTTTCGCCCTGGTCGGTTTGCATGCATCTGACTGGTTGGAAGAACTGGAGGGGCTTGTTCGAGTCATGGCACTGTTTGTATCGATATATCATGGAGCTACAATTCCTGGGCTCAGACCAAGTCCATAAACAGATCATGTAACCCATCAGAGTCCCATCAGTCAGTTCTGATGAACCAGCCAACTTAGAGCATGAAGGCGAAAAGGCGCAGAGAGAGAAAGAAAGGGAGAGCCAATGAAAAGAAAGAAACTCTTTTAGCCAATGGCGTCATGATTTCTATCTATCAGCAACACATGGTAACATTTACGGTTTTTCTTTTCCTCGGCTGGTTGTTGCTATAAAACGTGGTCGGTTAGAGCGGGTATAGTGGGCGTGGCTTCAGGCCCTTTCCTCTTCTTCTCCTCTCACGAAAACACCACCTTTTGGACTTTAGTGGGACACGCCACCACTTTCACAGCACAGCTCGGACTCAGGCATGCAGCACACTCGAGTTGGTCACGATTTTTTTGAACTGAGATTATTAAATCATTGCTGAATAACCCTGCACACGCACACACACACAAACGCGCTGCCGGGAAACCGATTCGAAGTGTTTTTCGTAATACTTGAAGCCAAGGTGGTGGGGGATTTATGATGTCGGTGCGTCACGGTGTAACCTCTGCAGTTTCAACGCGGTATAAATCACACGGAGTAAGATAATTCACGTGCAATAAGACCCCTCCCTCCCCTTCCCCAAAGAGTCTATACTGCCCAAAATGTTCTTCGTATTCATCTTGATCATCACCACAAGTATTTTCACCATTCTCTTCTTGTATAGTCTCCAGTTTTTTTGAAGATATGGTGGGTCTTAAGCGTAAGTGTGTGTGCTGTTTGTGTGTTTGTTTGTGTGTGACGCCGCTTGTCTAGCGTCTGTAGGTAGCATCTGAAGTCTCAAGTATCCTGTCAAGGGAAACACTCGCAGTTTTTCCACTGATTCCACCTATTTTTGTGATTTACAGGGTGCCGTAAAGCTCTGCAGCGTAAAAACAACCGCAGCGCCAGCCTCGCCTCTCGCCAGTCACTCGTAAATCTCTTCCCGACACCCTGATTTCCTGCTCGGGGTTGGACTTGGACTGTAGGTGTGCTTGTTGTTTTGGCGTCCTTGCTGCTCCGTCTGCTAACTGTAAGGAAGGCCGAGAAGCTTGGAAGAGACACTTGGTGCTTTTTTTTAATCCTCTTGGTGCTTTTACATCATCTTTGTTCAGTCTGCCGTTGTGTGCTTCGCTTAAAGGCTTCCTCGACCTCTCGGAGTCCGACAGGAGAGGTCGTTCGGTGGCAGGGGAGCGACTGGACTTTTAATCTGGCTGGCCCTGAAATTCGGTTCTTCTCTGGGAGTTAAACTTGTTCTTTTTTAAATCATCTGGAATGGTGTTTGTTCATAAAACGAGCTTCTCTCAGAGGCTCTTCATTGGTAAATACTGTACAGTAAGGGTCCGTGCCCTCGGGCCAGTCTGTGTGTGCTTACATGTGTGCGTGTGTGTGCTTGTTTGTGTGTATGTTTGTGCTTTGCAGCGTGTGTGCAGGTGTGATTATTGGAGAGTAAACATTAACATCAGCATGTCTATGTCAGTGTGTGTATTTCTTTTGAGAATATATCTATTTATGTACATATACCGTTATATATAAAGGTGTATATGTCTGTGTGTCTCGTGCCTCTCAGACGTAGTACTCCTTGTCTTTGTTCTTCTTGTTCTTGGAGATCTTGGCGATGCCCAGTGGCTTGTCCTTGGCGCTGCCGTTGGGCTGCGTGGCCGAGTTGCTGATGTAGTTGCGGCTCTCGTCCACGTGGTAGGAGCCCTCGTCTCGGTTGCGGTACTTGTACATGGCGTAGAGGAGGATGAGGATGCAGAGGGCGGCGGCCGCCACGATGCCCACCACCATGCCCGTGGTGCTGCTGCTCTCCCGCACCACCTCGGACGGTCCTGGGAACACCTTCACCTCTGGCAGAGGAGGGCGGGCTGAGGAGGCAGAGGAGAGGACACTTTAGAGAGCATCATTTACACCAATATGCTTCACTGTTAAAATCACACATAACTGCATTAGAAGGCCTGATAATGGGAAAGTATTCCCAAACAAAACTGGGCTGCTATTTAATAGTTATGAGCTCTTTTGCAGTTTGAATGCACCATCGTCAAGGCTAAATCATTTGTCTACAAGATCTAAAAGGTACTTTTTGACCCACAGGCCAAAAGGAAAAATAAACTCACTGGACAGTCATTTCAGCCATCATGATTGGTTGCTTTATGCATATGTGAAGAAGCATTTAATCAAGTTAATTAAGTATTGTGGGTCAACGTTTGCTCAACATGTTTACACATGTCTGTTAAGATACAGCATTTTCCTGCATTCTGGTGCACAACCTCTGAGATTTAGCTGTTGAATGGAAACTGAACTTTCAATCATGTGTTTGTTGGTGTAAATTGCAGACCCTGTTAACACAGATAAGTGCAGAACCTGTGGTCCTTACTCTGTGTATTCATTTTGTTTTCCAGTGTTCTTGGAAGTACTGAAATAAAGCTGGCAATAAAATGGTAAGTGTGCACTACTACTAGTTTCCCTGGAGAGACAATAACCTGTGGCAAAGGTTATTGTCTTTTGCAGACACTTCCTGAGTGTTTGGTGCTCTGGTGTCGCTGTAAATGGTCTGGCTTCACTGAATTATTTGCCAGGACTTCACCGTAAAAGAAGCACTGAGGCTGCGGAGGGTCCACAGATGTAGAAATGAGTCCAAATAAACCAGGTAGATTAGGTTCTACTTTCAAAGAATCATAAACATTTATGAGCGAGGTGGTATTCATGATATGAAAAAAGACTCAGGGGTACACAAGATAAAAAAGGTTGTGAATCACTGTTTGTAAGACTAAAGATACAGAAAAAAACTTACAGTGCCAGGACTAAACATCAAGATTATCTTAACAGTAAGTCCACTTAAAGTGACATGCAGAATCTTGTAATAATCTTTTTGAAACATTTGAACAGTAGTTCTGTTCAAATTTACTGTCTAAAGTGGAATCATTCATTATAGAATTGTGTTTTTTTTTACTTTATTTCTCCATTTAATAAAAACAGGGAAAAAAACACAAGAACAATAGTACAGGGGGACAAACACTACTTTGTAACATAAAGATGCCATTTTGTCCATCTTACGGTATAAAGCTCTGTTTTAATTCATAGACTTTAGTTCATTTGTTCCATCGATTGGGTTTCTTCTATAATGTCCAACCAGTGCCTCAATCCAGGTGTGATGGCTTTCTCAGGCGAAAGAAAAAGGATCTTAAACAGGTATATATCTTCCTTACCTTTAGCATTGTCTGGTATCAGTCCTAGATATGTATTTACCGGGGATCATTAAGAATATTAAATCTAAAAATTTCACCCATGACTGTCAAAACTCCATCCCGAAATGTCTATATTTTCATACATGAACAAAATAAATCAGTTTCCCACATTGTCTCCAACAGTATTATTGGTGACCTATTGTTTATCTCTAATTTTTGGCATCATTGTAGAATTATTTCGAATCCAATTTTATTAATTGTACATACACCCTGATCTTTGGGCATCTAAGAGACTATCACTGTGACTGTCAGATGGTTGCTGTTTTAATTCCCTTTTCTTCCTTGTTTAATTTTTAGAGTAAACTGAATGTCACTTTATGGATTGTGTTTTGATGTGTGGACCCCAGAAAGAGCAGCTGCTGCTTTGGCAGTAGCTGATGAGGATCCAAAATAAAATAAAATAAAATATAATTGAAATGTCCACAACTTTACCTTTGGAGAAGATTACCTACATTACAAAGGGAAAACCATCTATTTCAAAACAGATCAGATTCCTTTTATTGAATATACGGAGAGTGTGAATTAAAGCATTGTGGGGAGTGAGGCAGAGGAGACTTAGTCATCTGTGGTCTTCTGCAGTTTCCTAAAATAATTTCTTTTACTTTGAAACTTGATTTCTTTATTCCACCTGAATTGTGAGTGTAAATTTGTATTTCTGAACCATGCACAATAGTGAAATAATCTGGGCTAACCCTTGATACAAAAGAGAAACCTGTGTTGTTCTTGGTGTTGTTGCCTTTTGTTTTTTTTGTCATTTATTTATTTTCTCTCTTTGTTTTCTCTATTTGATTTAACCAGGTTATTTACTTTGTACTCTCCCCTCGGTGTTGCTGTGTTATTTCATAAATACCTGACTTGCAAAGAAGGATAATTTAATGCTGGATAATAATGTAGCTGCCCTTGACACTTCCTTTGATTTGAGAGAACTCCTATTTTTGTGGGGTTTTTTTGGAAACATTATAAAATTTAATTAATATAATGTTGGAAAAAAACAATATAACATAAGCCCATAAAAATAGGGATGGACAATGCTGGTATCAGGTGTTACTAGCTTAAAAAGCTAAAAGGGAAAATGGGCCAACGTGAGGACTTGAGTGAGTTTGACAAGAGCCAAAGTGTGATGGCTCGATAACTGGGTCTGATCATCTCCAAAGCTGCAGCTCTTGAGGGATGCTCCTGGTCTGCAGCACTCAGTGTCTAAAGTGGTTAAAGGGGGGAAACAGTGGTGAACGGGGCACAAAGGGTTTGCTCCAACAGACCAAACTGCTGAAGTTAAAGCTGGTTCTGATAGAAAGGTGTCAGAGTACATAGTGCTACATAGTGTTACGCCTGATGGGTGTTTATCCCTTGTCTTGGGACATCGGCAGAATGTATGAATGTACCACAATGTTTAACTTCATTATCACTCAATGACTTCATTAAAAATCAACTGTCTCAAGGTAAGGAACAGGTGAGTTTTAGTTATGTGGAGAATTATCTGACTCAATAAAGGGTTCAGAAATATCAACATATTCTACATCAGTAAAAGTCCAATATTGTGCATCCCTACAGAAAAGCACAACAGAGGAGAATACTCAGGAAAAACAGGGATTGGATTGTTGAGCCGTCAGAAATGAGAAACCTTAAGCTCGCCTGCACAAACTGCCTGAACAGCTCGGAGAAGAACAGACACTGAAAGTCAGCTGGACAGCAAAGAAGGAAAGTGGAGGTCTGCGAGGGCGTCATCTGGTGGATTAATTTTCTAATGTCTTCCCCAACTTAGCAGGCATGCATGAGTGTATGGCAGTGATGGATGTACATGTTAAAAATGCACAGATCTATTCTGGAACATAAATGGGGGATAAATGAGCCTCAAGTTTCCTCCTGCTCTGGCAGTGTTATAAAATAAAGACCTTGTTTCTGCCTTGAAAATCTCATTTTCTTCTGAAAAGAAAAAAATCAGTGGACCAGTTACATTGCTTTCCCTCCTTTTGGCTAATTTCATTTACTTTTATCTGTAGAAAGTTTGTTTATCCACAGCTGATCTCACTGTTTTCAACAAGAGACTCCTCGTTTTAGTCATGGATATAAACAGGTTTATCTAGTTAGGAGGGAAAGAACATCAAGACAGAACAATTAAGTAAATCTTTATGAAAATCATACATGTGTACCATAACTGTATTTCTCTCATCGAGAAAGCAACTTGAGTAGATCTCCTTGAAAGAGCAAATACTGCAACAATAACAGGACGACTGGACATCAGCCATTTTGTACATGCATCCCTGGTTATTTTTGTAATGTATTACCATGTAAATGTTTGCATTTCATAAAACATGATGCTACAACAACAATAAAAATAACAACAATCATAATAAGGGATGGGAATTTATGTGATTTTACTGACACAAATGCTATTTATGATTCTGCCTATTCCCAAAACGATTTCTGTTTATAAGTTGGCCCATATTGATCTTCACTATAACAACGTCAAACACATGACACACCTGAAATTCAATGCCATGCTGCATTGATAAATCCAAGTGCAGTTAGAACCTTTTTGTTGCAGTTCTGACCTTTTTCTGACATGTTTTTGACGTCTTTATCACTGATTCTGACCGCCTCTAAAGAAGGTGTTACATCTTTAATATGCGAGGCATGCAGAAGAAGGTGGAAGGAACTGATAAGCAAAAAGACAAAGATGTCACTTCCCGGAGGGAGCTGTGATTGACTCTCAACTCAAATTGCTTTTCGAGTCCAATCCCTTATAATCATCAATGACAGGATGGATCAACACATTATTTTATCGGCTGATCAGCTTTTTATTGGTTATTAAGACTTGCTCCACATTGTCAAAGTTGATCATAAAAATGCTTGAAAAATAATCTTATGTTACTAAAGTAATGAGGAACAATTAACTCCTAAATTTTGGGCAATAATGACAATTTAAATTTTTGTTGAACATCCCTAATTAAAATAAGAGAAAATAAAAGCAAATACAAAGCAAAGCAAAATATTGTAGGAGGGGTAATTATTGACATTTTTGAAATCTCTATAAACAAATTCATTAAAAAGATCTGAAAATAATAATCTAAGATAGCTAAAAAAGCATCATTTGTAAACTCAATAAAGAAGTTATTTAAGTTGTCCAATTTTAAGCCTCTAGCATCTCATCTTATGCTAGCATCTCATCTAGCGTAAATGTTATAACTTGTCAACAGTGAATCTTAGTCTTTATAATTACCTGAAACAAACATTACAAATACAAGCGCTGTATGCTAGAACACGGGCTGAAACAGATCCTGAAATAAGAACCTTTTTAAAACAAGTAAGATGAAGAAGAAAATCAATTTGGACTCTAATCTTTACCCCCAGAATTGGAAACCTGTTGGAAGATACACATCCCTACAAATTAAATAAATACAAAATATGTAATATTATTCTGTTTTTTATGAGTTGGGTAAAAGAAAGAAAAAGTGACTATGAAAGGCAGCAGTGATTAAATGTATTCAAGGCATGTTTTAAGACACTGAACAGATGTAGAAAGTCTCCGTCCTCAGGTGGTCCACGAGTGAGAAAAGGGAGAACACAATGTTACATTACAGTTTACCGCATACATTTTTAATTTGTACGACATGTCAAGATGATGAGTGGAGAGCTGGAGCAAGAAGACACAATGCATCATCGTAATGAATTATTTGACGTGCACTTTGCATAATTCTACTCGCTGGCAAGGAGAGGCTGCAGCTCGGAGCCAAAGCTGCTCCCATATTATCACATAATGTGTAAACAGATTACATTACAGCATGTCGAGAGGAGGGCCGCAGCACAGGTGCACATTACATCAATTTTTATTACGCATACTTGACACTTTATGACACAGACAGACAGATAGGACTGCAGGGCGCCAATATGTGACAGCATATTAAATGATGGTTGGTGGAAGAATTTGCGTGGGAATTTCTTTGGGTTGGAGGGTGATAACGGGGGGGAGGGGAGGAGGGGAAGATGATTTAGGAAAAGGATTTATAGGAGGTGAAAAGAGAAGGTGAATGGAGAGGGAAGTAAAGTAAGGCTGAAAACCCACTGGACCATTTTTTAAATCTAAACCACAGACGTGAGGACAGCTTGGATGATTTTAACATTTTAATCTGACAAATGCACAGACTCGATGGTTTGGCCACACCTGCTGTGGGTAGTCACAGATTTACACCACTGATTATGCACAAAAAAAAACTGGTTAAAAGTTGCCTGATCAGCTTGACTTCAGCAGGAAAAAGAAATACAAAGGACAATGCAGATCATCAGCAGGCTGCCCAGATGTGCTCTCTGTTTGGTGCAAGGAAACAAAAACAGAGAGACCGTGGATGAAACCCTGGCTGTGGAGACGCATGGTTGTGTTTATGTTCAGTGTGCAATATTTGTTGGCTATAAAAGAATGCAGCAGGGTCCTGGTGTGATCGCTCTCATCGGCTCTGGGGAGTGCTCCGCTGGAGGCAGCCTGATTTGAAATCATAAAACTAAAACATGTTTGACATTGTGATTCCAGATCAGGGAGCTCTGACAGCACTGGGAGCAGTAAAGTAGTCGCACCAAACACTGGAGAATTGCTTAGATAGATCAGTGTTGCTGCACACATTCACAAATCAATGTTAAGACCTTTCAGACCTTGTAGAAACAATAACGCATAATGTTGGCCTTTAAACATCTAAATTAATTTAAAAAAATGACTGAACCTTTGCTGCACTTGGTGAGAAGATCTTATAACCTCCAGAGGAAGTTATACTTTTGCTTGTTTGTTTGTTGGCAAGATTACATAAAAACTACTGGACAGATTTTAAAAATGTTCAGGAGATGTTGGTAAAGGCCCAACTTAAAAATTTTTAGATTTTGGTGGTGATCCAGAGAAGCGCAAATAGTGAACAGTCATTTTTGCTCAATAACTGTCTAACTGATAATGATATCAACATGCTTCAGAGTGCTACGTGTGGGTTTCCATGGAACTATTGTTTTTAGGTGAAACAGCAAACATGTGAGCTACCTTGGAGAAGGTTTGCGCTTTGCGAGTGCTTTTTTGTTTATATTTGTAACAGGATGTGGCAGCTTTATAAATGGTCTCTATGAAAGCATGTGCTTCGTTAAGAGTGACAGCCTGACCAAGACCAGCAAAACAAAATGTGGTTGGTAAGTTAGCATACTTTTTGTATTTGATAGTCTGACTTTCAAAATTAAATTCTAACATTCTTATGTGAACTCTAAGGCTCCATTCACACAATGACAAAATGCTTAACAGTTTCCAAACGATCGTCATAAAGACGAAGGCGTCCCAGAAAATGTGTGCGTCTATATGAATGCACTCGATACGTATCAAAACGCTGTAAAACACATGCCAGACCTCTAGGTCTGCTTTAACGATATGACGGAAACAAGCAGAAACAGATGAAAAAACAGTGGGCATGTGCACTTGCGGCAAAAGTTGTAAACAGAGATTGTGATAAAGTGATCATAAAGTGCCGTAATGTGTCCTTGATAATTGTTTGTTCAACTCGGTGGCGATTGAGAAGAAGGAGATTTTGCTGCAACAGGGATAGTAGGGTCACTAGCTTCATCAGCACATATGCTTCACGTACGCCGCCATTGTCGTTGCTGCGTGTGGCGCATGCGTGTCAATGAAGATATGAAACAATGACGTAAGCCTATATGAAAACTTGCGGAGAGCCAGTAATCATGGAGCTGCGTATACGGCATTTCAAAATCTTTCCACTCTGGAACCTGGTTTCAAAAATGACCCCCAAAACGTATGGACGATACGCAGATTCAGCAAAAAACTTATGCATTTAGACCTCGGTTTGGCTTTGTGTGGATGGGGCCTCAATTCAGTCGTTAGTCCTTTTTTTTGTCCTTTAACTGCACATTTTTTAACCTCAAGTGTTGAGTATTGAGTGAGATTTTACTGAAATGGCTCAAAATGCTGTTACAGCGGTTGTAAAATACTTTGTTGATTTTTACCCATTTTGCAGTGCACAAAAATGTGGTGGCAGTAGAAGCCAAACTGCATGATGTTGTTAAAATACTTCTCGAAGACCAAAATTAAGATGTCTCAATCTCTCAGATTCCCTCATTCATGTCCTTGCTGTTTTTGCTGCCACCAAACAAGAACAAAACTTATCCGAAATTCCGTTAAAGGTGTAGTAAAAGTCAAACTTTTATGTGTATCGGGTTACCAATCATATCATGAGGAAAAAACCCATCCCTAGTGTATGGTTTCAGGATTGGGATGATAGGACTTGCACATTTATATATTATTTCTATTTATCTTATTGTTTGTTTGCATGTAAGTCTCTATATGATGAATTATTTTGTGAATAGTGCGGCCCAAATAAATAGTGATACATGGACTGTCACTACAGGTAAATTAAGTCCACAAATAAATGATAAAATAATAAGATTTTTAGATTTACTTATCATTTTCAGGCCCTGAACATGTGTATAAAAAGTCTAAATGATGGTATTTAATACATTTATTTTGGAGGAACAGCAGTTTGTGTTGGAGTGGTGAGCTACTACAGTACTACTAGTGAGCAGTCAAATCAACCTCATCCAAAGAAACAAAGTCACAGAAGATAGGACAAAAGATGAAAGTTATTCATATCCTGATCTATTTCAACAGAAGCTTCTTCCCCACATCCTAAGGCCAGACTGTTTTGTTGTGATCCCTAAATTGAAAACAAATGTCCCAAACTTAAGCTGCTTTTTAGCCTTGTTCTATTATTGGATTTTAACTCAGCATGATGGTTGTGTGTTCCCTGTTTGTGTGGTTTACTTTCTTAATAGGTTAATGTTTTAGCTCTTTCTCCATGTTTCTCTTTTAATAGTTTTATGGTGCTTTTTTGTATTGGCTCTTTTTGTTTGTTATCCTTTTTTTGCTTTGTAAGTCATTATGCAGCACTTTGGTAAACTTGTTTTCTAAATGTGATAAATTAATAAAGTTGATTGGAGTGGATCAAACTAGCAGCTAAAGGATTATTTTGATTAACTTTATCTATTTATTGCTAAAAACAGCCGAGCAGGAAACTCGAGAAAGAGCCACACAACTTGGCAAATGCCCAAAAGAATAAATGAACTGAGAATGAAAGCATTTGACGAGAATTCTTGTTTTCTAATTTCATAAGGATTACACTTTTACAGGTATACTTAAATTAGTATTACCAGTATTTGCTGTTTGAAAAGTGGGGCTTGCACTTGCTTCATTACCAATTTGTTCAGTTTTTAAGTCCCTCTCAGTTTGACAAGCGAGCACCCATCCTAAGACATTTTACTGACATTGTTAGAATTCTCTTATTGTTGCTTGTTTGGGTGTCGTTTTTAATCCAGGATTTGTTTGACATAAGAAGTGGAGGCGACTTTGGGTGTTTTGTTTATCCTCAGTTTCAAAATTGGTTATGATGCTTGATTAGTTTTTGGGGCTTTGTTTTGTCACTGTTTGCTTGACAGCTTATTTAACCATCTGTTCTCCTTGCTCGTAAAATTAGAAAAAGATCGACTGACAGCGTATCGACAGGCAGGATGAACCACATGTTCATGAATCAGCCTCAGCACAAAGAAGTTTTCAGCTCTTGTTAGTGCTCTGAGGACATAAGTGGTGGTTCTCTGTCTTCAGTTTTCTCATGCTCTCATTCATTCTCCAATCAAATAATTCAATGCAACATTATAATGTCTTTAAGGCTCAAGTCTGGCCATTTTATCTTCAACATCAACATCATTTTTTATTGTTTGGGTGGTTCCGAAGCCTCCTTTGGGTTCAGTTCACATAAATTTAGATTTTCATACTGCTGCATTAAAGCCTTTAAGATTTCATGTGACGAAGCAGCTTTAATTTCATCATAAAAATGTAAAGCCTTTTCAACTAAAAATGTTTGACAACCTTATGTTGAATTGCTTCCTGCATTTTCTCATGCTCTTTCCTTCCCTGCTTGTTGTTTTTAAATGCAAACATTATGTGTTGTCACTGGCTGCTGCAGTACTTGCAAAAAATGTGTCTAACCAACATGTATTAATTACCTGTAGGAAAAAAAAAGATTCATTTCAGAATTAGCTTTTACTCTCTCAGATTATGGATCAATCTAAGATATTAATAAGAGGAGATTTGTTGTCTGATATAAGGCATCTGTAAATGTACTGCCTGTATCGTTAGCCTGAACTTGTCTCTGCATTACACAATAGTAGCAATGTGCATGCTAGCACCAGCTGCAAAATTTTTCATTTTCACCCGAGATGCCATCGCTCAAAGTCTAAAGAAGCAGAAGAGCGGCCAGTAACAATACCAACGGCTGACTACTGCATGCTGCAGTTTTACCCTACTCAGAGTGTCAACCCTCCTGACACCACTGGATCACCATCACCCACAGACGATACCACTGAACTGTTTATTAATATCTCAGGAAACACATAATGCTTCCAAGAAGTTTTAAATCCAGCCTTCAAGAGCAGCATTTTATTTCAGACATTTCATATCTGTGGACCTGCAGCATCAAAATCCATAATTTGTGTTTCTTTAAACTTCATTTTGTTCAATATATTGGATTCCTGCTGATATCCGATATGAAAATATTTCTGAACTCATTACTTATAGCATAGAAACAAACAAGACTTTTTACAGTACAGTTTCATGCTGCTGACATAATAAACGTGAGTGTTTTACTTGGCAATACTATAAAACCTACACGTACAAGCCTGAGGGGTTTGCAGAAGGGAATAATCTACCAGGTAAGTACACATGTAATATGTTTTTTTTTTATTTTGAGGTAAATTAATTATTACTAAGTAACTGAATGGAAAATACTTGATTAAACACTTGGGCTGAGACAGTACGCTTTTCTCCCGATTCGTTTTTTTGATGCAGATTCAATTGTGATTCTTTGATACTGCCGGTTTTTGCAATCTTTAGTTAGCTTTTTTAAAACCAGCGAAAAAGATGAACAATGATGATGCCTAAAGACTATATCAGGAAAAATACGCATTGCATGTGAGTCCATTTTTGGATATATATTCAGCAATATATTTTAACCAGCTGTTTATACTCTCTCTTCAATAGCCTGGATTGCATTTAAAAGTGGCTTATTAACACAGAAGCATCTACACTTTGTAAAAAAAACAAAAAAATCCTGATACTTATGTGAATCGATTTTTTCACCCACCCCTATTAAACACAGCACTTTTCTTGAGAGTAATATCTAAAATCATTGATATTACATAAAACATTGGCTGTAGCAACATAAAACTTAGACAGCTAAAGTGGTACTCAGTAATGGAGATGTTTCCATAAAATGTTTTCCAAGTTTCATAGAAAATATACATTGCATTCTATTTTTTTTTTAAATGTATTTTTGGGCATTTTGTACCTTTATTGATAGGAGAGAGACAGTGGATAGGCTTGTGAAAGGGGTGAAAGAGTTAGGGGTAGACACTCTGCAAACTGGTCACAGGCCGGACTCGAACCTGGACAGCAGAAGTATGTATACGGGACGTGCCTGGTTGCTAACCACTCCGCCAAACCAGCACCCCGCATTCTAAATTTTGAAGGTGTCAGTGCTAGTAAGCATCTTTGTCATGGTTCCAACTATTTTACTTTATGAAAATCGACTTGTTGCATCAAATGTTAAAGTCTGTTTGTGTGAGGAACAGAAAAACATTTAACTCTTGAAAAATGAAACTTGATTTTTAAATGTACCCATGCAGTGATGATAAGGTGAAGGAATTGAGGTACATTTGTATATTTTGCTGATGTAACTGGCAACATATGGTCAATATTTATAAAATATTTGTAAATATCAGCAAAAAAATCAATAAAGGCAGATATTTCACTTTTTAAGCCAATATCTGCTGATACAGATATCATACTGATAATATCGTGCATTCCAATAAGACCTCAAACACAGTTTCATGTCAATCTTATAGACCAATCATATATGTCCATTTTCTTCTTCTCTTGTGTTCTTGACAGTAGCGTCCAATCAGACACAAAAATACTTCTACGAGACAAGAGATGCTCACTTTTTGATCCATAAATCTGACATCAATACAGCTAAAATATTCTGACTGCACCGGTTGTCCTGGAAATAAAACATCTTTAACTTGATTGTGGCTGATGGGGTTGAGGGTTCACATGCATTATTTCAGAAAAAGTCCAGGTGGACCAAAAGAAGCAGAAAATAGCTAAGAGTTACAGGTTAATCAGTACTAAACCCATCACGTTTCATGTCTAAAGACTAACACCCCCACAGCATTGTTGAAAACAAAGGCTTTAAATTTAGAAAACAGAGTATGAATCCCCTATTAAAATAAAAAAGCTTAATTATAATTAGCTTTCATTTTACTTGCTAATTTTGTTTGTCTGTGAAGTCTTGAATCCTTTTTTTTCCTGAGCTGTCTGTCAATCTCACCCAACAGATGGTAGTGAATTTTGAAATAAGCACCCTCTCCACCAAAAGGGTTTTAATTAAGAGTCATCAATCAATCTGAATCTTAAAATAGATTCTGTATCAAATCATCATTATAATTGAAATCAGATCAAATCAAGAAGTTTCCAAATCTAATAAATGATAACCAAACAAAACATTCTCGGTTTCATGAACTATTCAGAAGTCTGAGGGTGCCATTTAAAATTCAAGACAACTCATAGGTAAAAAGACTTTAACTCATTCTATCACCGTGGATTTCAACATTTAATTTAGGACCAAGGCAGGAACTCTGCAAGTAATGAGCTGCAAAAAGCCTGAGGGGGCCAAATCAAGTCCAAAATGGGGCTTAAAATCTTTCAGTGTGAAGCCAGCCCTGAGGGAGGGAGGGGAGGCTGGCAGAAAGTAAGAGAAGGAGATGAAGACTTGGGAATGATGGAGAGTGTTAGGTAATGCCTGGAGGCAGAAACCTAAGTGGAAATGAAAAATTCATCGCAGCGAACAAAACAGGAGGGAAAGACTGAGCGGCAGAGGCTGCTGAGGACACATGCAGAAATCCCAAGAGGGTGGGAGGTGCAGTCTCACCTGAGCTGGGGTCACAGGGGTCGATGTCTTCATCATCGCTGGGACACTCGGCTGACGCCACCAGGAGATCGTCTGCAGACTGCAGAGAAGAGAGGAAGCAGAAAACAGGAGGAACATTAGCACACAAAAACCTCACCATCCAGAACGGCTGCACCCCCTCTCTGTTTATTCATTTCATGTGTGAGCTCACGGCACCAATCCTTCGCCCACCTGTTTTTCAGTTTGCCACAAACACTTTCACATGTTACGGCCCCCAGTGATGGCAGGCGGCCAACGCTGGAGTACCGAGAGAAGAAGAAGAAAGGCGGAGGGAGGAGAGAAACATTGAATCTGTTTGAATCCACCAGGGGAAGCACGGATTTCATCCTCTGCTCTCGTCAGCCCTCCTCCCTCTTGTTTTCTCCTCTCTCTGCTCCCTCCATCTGACACTGGCTCATGTGTGCTGGAGAAAAGCTCTATTCTGTGGGAGGATCCTCTGACCGTGAAAACCAGGGCTGGTATTGATAACAGCTGACACCAGATCTTTTTAAAATGCCAGAAATGACTTTTGTTTGATCATAAAAATACATCAGAAATCGTCCAATTGTTTAGAAAACTTCTCTGAAACAACAGCTCGACGTGTCTGCCAGCAAACAACTGATATGACACAACATATGAGCAGCTGACATCTGTTCAGCCAACATTATTTACTGATGCAATGTCTGTTACAAAGGTTGATATCTGCTGATACTGATGTTAAACTGACGCATCTGTTCACCCCCCAGTAAAACCACATCTTGGTATTTCATAGCAGAATGAACACAGTATATATTTATTTTTTTCTGTAATTAAGCAGTAAATTATTATCACAACGCCAAGAGCACAAGCTCTAACAAGACATTTCTATCATGTAGAAACCTGCCCCATCCCACAATATTAACAAGTCTTCTACAAAATTTCTCAATCTGCATCCAGATTCAGATCACCACCCACATACCTGCAAACTTTTCCTTAGAACTGTTATCAAAATCTATCAAGAGCTTTTGAGTTATTAGCAGACTGTGGGAAATTGCTCACTCTTGCAATGTCTTGCAGGATCTGAGAGTTTATTTGGGATAAACCAAAATCACTGCTGTCCTGTGCTTTGATAAATATTCCATAAAAAATCCATTAAAATTTGTTGAGAACTTGTTTTTTTTTGCGCACATACAGATGAACAAAAACATTACCTCTTTGGCAGAGGTAATTATATACTTCAATATAAATTTTAGTCGGGGTGGACATTAGCTCAGTTGGTAGAGCGTCCACCCCATGTACGGGGGCTGCCAACCCCCAGCAGCGGCTGCTGGTTCAAATCCCGGCCTCAGCCCTTTGCTGCATGTCATCCCCCCTCTCTTCACCCGCTTTCCTGTCTATCTTCAGCTGTTCAATAAGATAAAGGCAATAAAAGCCTCAAAAAATAACTTTAAAAAAAAATATATATATATAAATTTTAGTAAAAATTAAACATATAGGGAAATTCACAGTCCTGAAACAGTAGTTCTGGACACACAGCTATATATATATCATTTTCTTAATGATCAAAATTGCATCATAACCTCTAGAATTGGTGTGAATTATAGTTACATGCCAATATATAGTGATGCATTTTGTGTGATACTGCACCGATATCTCTTAGTGTAATAACAGTATTTCAATACCATTTGTCCACAAAATTCAGGATATTTGTTATGTATTGTAATTCAGCCTTTTGATTTTGAGCCTCTCTGTTATATACTTTTTCTATTTATTCTATTAAATACAAAATAAAGTTAATCCATGTTTCAGGGTCTATGCTCTACATCAGTGATCACCAACCTTCCTCAACTGAAGATGTCCTACGATGCTGACAGAGAAAGCTGGATCTACCTGCCCAAATACAGAGAAGCCTAAACAAATACATTTTTTCAAGAACATTATTTGATTTTACCAAAATTTAGGCCAGTAGATACAACCTTTCACTCATCAATATGATAAGGGAAGAAATAAAAACAGAATCAGTGGATCTGAAGTCACATTTCCATTTTACAACTGAAGCAAACACAAAACTAAATTTATGAGTCATAAAGAGTTGAAGAAAGCTAAAAATGCATTTTCAACTCTTTGAATATGCTGCAAATACTAAAAAAAACTAATGGAATAAGAAGTCAGCTAGGCAAAATTAATCTTCAAGGAAAAGGATTTACCACCAGATCAAGTATGTCATGAATTAGTGAAAACATCCATTCAGTGTGTTAAATAAAGACCAAATTTAGTATTTAAGATCTAACAGAACTATCAAAAGGATGTCCCAACAGATTCAGCTCTACGGGTTGGTAAACCTCTGCTATACATTAAAAACAATGATTAGAAACTGCATTTTAACACATATAATAAGGTGAATTCTTAATACTTAAGATGTTTTTTGGAAATCACAGTACTATATCATATCTTAAATCCTGTATTGTCACCTTGCAAATACCCAGCACCTCTCAAAGTACTGCCTGATTGTACAAAAACATTTCCATATACCAAGGCAGCAAAGATTTCCCTACAATTATGCTTCAAAAATGATTAAATCTATTTTTTATGGAGTGCTACAGCAAAAATCCCAGATGTTTAAAGATGAAGGAAGAAGAACATTCACTGGAACTTAAAAGAAAGGTCAGATAATTGCGAAAAATTAGTTGTAATCCTTTGAAACCTCGTTTTTAATATAAAATGGTTGTTCACTCTTCAGCCAGCTCTGCTTTAATGGCTGATTAGCCAACTATTTGGTTGTAGAGTTTCAATTAACAGATATTATGGCCAGCCTTGGTGGTGCCACTGTGGACAGTTACTCACTCAAGTGTTACCAACACAGTACAACAATTTAAACAAGGAGCACAAGTTTACCCATAATTTCTGACAGTGGATAAAAAGGAACTAACCAAATTCAGCAGTTGCTCGTTCAGTAAGGACTTGGATTAGGGATCTGAAAGCTGCTGATTGTTAGGATGAATTTTAAGTCATCAATCTATTTTTTTTAGGTCTTGGATATATTCTTTTGATTATTCTATCCTTTTAGATTTCCCATGTATCTTTCAAGTTTGTTTAGGTTTATGTACATGTTTAAGTAATCTATGTATCCATGCTTCCACATGTATGTGACAGTCTGGCACTGAGCTAAGAATAAATGAACATGAACATGTATCTGGAGCTACACTGACCACACTTAGGACCTGCAAGCATGTCTGTTAGTACATAGAAGCAACAGGAAACTATCTCAGTGCATGTCAGTCCACCAGGACTGCTCCCGAAAAACCAATAAATTATCAAGATAATCCCATAATGTCTTGAAACCTTTCTTTGATGAACAGCTCTGTCACTGATTCAAGCTCAGAGAGGACTAGAAGTAGGCCTTAAACATTGCTTTCATACTAAAATTAGCGGGTCAACGCAGGTTCTTTCAATGTGGGTTAACCCGCTAACAATTAGCAAGTTACTCCTTCCCACTGCCAGCAGACCTGGGTCTAATCAGCAGAAGAAGAGCTGTTTTGCTTTCTCTGGTGCATTAAACTGATGTCATCACGTTGATGACATCATCAGCGCCGAAACACGACCATGTACACAATGGAAAGGAGCATGGAGACCGTGGACGCATTGGTCAGTGGTTTTCCATACTTTGTACTTTTGTCCCTCTTTAAAAACGTACAAACTCAGCACAGACTGAACAACATTCGAGCGCTGATGATGCAAAGGTGGATGGAATTGGCTGCTGAGACAGCAAAGACTCACTTAAGTTACCGACGGAGGGGACGGGCACCATATTATGCTGGGAGCACGCTGAAGCCAAGAAGTAAATTCGTTTACCAGAGACAAGCCGATAAAACCCTGTGACGCTTGCAGGGTCAGTCGACCTGGGTTGATATGCTAATTAAACCCTTTCAAACTGGCAGCAGGAGCAGATTGTTACCGGGTTTAAACTGATATTTTGGCCTGTCTGAAAGGGGTAAAAGATTGGAACATGTAAAGCTGCTTATACTCTCCACATCTGCATCAGGCAAATCTGTCCTGCAGAGGTTCAAGTTTAGATAATGAACAAGTTCTTCAGCGACTTAAGGATAAACAGGCTGCGACTTCAAGTGTAGATAAGCTGAGCTTAAAGGAGACATATCATGCTGATGCATGATTTAATACTTACATATAATATAATAAATTTGAAAACAAGACCTTACACCCCCTTAATTTTCAAAAAATTAGATATTGTATTTTTTCTGATATCCTAGAACGAGATTTGATGCCTCTGAAAATAGGTCATTGCGAGACGTCCAAGAGATTTAAATCGTCGTGACGACACGAGGTACCTTTCTTTTTATTGGAGTAATCTGATAAACACTTCCTCCTCTGTGATGTCCGTTAACCACAAAACCGTCACCGAGGAACACATTCGTCCAGCAGCAGTATATAGATCCCTAGCTCACACTCACTCATTACCAGCTCTGGCCTGTAGGGGACTACAGACTCATGTCTCCTTTAACGTGACTGCAGCCCCTGACAGGCCTGTGATGAATGTGACAGACAAAACATTCATTCAATCACCCTCCAGTTTTACTGAAAAGGTTTTTGCTCTTTAATCTCTTTCTATGGGATGCTGCATAGATGGACTGAAAATGTACAACATGGATGTGGGACTCAGTCCATTTGGTGTGCCAGGCTTGGAAGATGGAGAGATGCTGCCTCTTCCTGGGTACTGCAGACTTTGAGCAAGGCATGAAATTCTCCATATGCTCACAGAATGCTGATGCAAGAGCAGCCAACCATCCCTGATATCTCTCTAATATCGAAATTGAAAACATGTTTCAGGCAATATGTGCAAAGTATGTTTGAAAAAAAAACAAGAGTGTGAAGGAAAGAAATTATTCATGATTACAACATCAATAGAAAACCCTTCAAGAACTGAGAAAAGTGTTGCTGTGGTCCAAACTGGTGGCATGATGATTGTATTTTTACAAATAATAAATGCTTAAAAACTGATTCCCTATTTGGATAAGGACATTACAACTTACTGTAATTATATTATTATTGTGATTTAGAATTGAAAAAACCCGTTAGTCTGGATTTAACGCCATGAAAATGGCTTTTTGGAGTGGTCAAGTGATGCTGCTGGTGTAACAGCCTGCCTTCATACAATTAGATGTTGTTACATGAAGCTAAAGCTGCTGTTAAATTCATTTAGTCAGTTTAGAGGAGAAACGTTTCTTACACTTCAGTTGGATTAATACAAATAATGTTAAATCTGCAAAAGTCCAATGAAGCAGTGAGAATTACATTAGCAAAGACAGAAGTTATAGCTTATATGTCCTGTGTATATTTTTCTAAATAACTGCAAACCATATTGTCATTGTAATCTCAAACATGACTAGCAACTACCAAACATTGCAGGGTTTTTTTTTTTTTTTTTTTCTTTAAATCTCTCCCAAGGGCCAAGGAAGTATATGGTTTTGTCAGTGTAAGTACATTAGCTGGTTTGCTTGTCTGCGAGAAAGATAACTCAAAAAGTTCTCAAGGGATTTGGATAAAATTTCCAGGGGATGTTGATCAAGGAGAAGTCCAGGAAACTGTCAGCATTTTTGAGTCCCATGAAAAGTTTTCAGATCCAGCACAGTCTCTCAAACAAAGCACTTTTTAAGCTATTAAAAAACGAACAAACCACTAAAGACTGTGTCTTCTAACATCTTTCTATCAGAACCAGCACTAACTCCTTAAAAAACTTAAGGAACAGTATCTTCATCATGAGCTTCATTGAGCCTGGTAACTGGTTCACCGCTGTTCCTCTCTTGGTCCGCTTCAGAGAGATACTGACCACGGCACAACAGAAACACCCCACAAGAGCTGAAGCTCTGAGGATGCTCTGACCCAGTTGTGTAGCCATCACACCTTGGCCTTTGATAATCATTTTCCTTTGAGGACCAACTGTTCGCTTGATGCTCAATATATCCCACTCACTATCAGGTGCCAAAATGAAAAGATAAACAGTGTTACTCACCTCACCTGTCAGCGTTCATGATGTTAAGCCTGACTGGTGCAAACTGCACTGGATAAATGAAACTAAATCCTCAAAATTCCATGCACAAGTGCCATTTTTATGGCTGCTCAGCGACGCTAAATGTCTAAATATCCACTTTGTTGTTCTAAAATCAAGCAGATCATTGTATTTTGTAAACAGAGAGTAAAGAAGTCATACCCCTCAGAATCTTACGTACTTTTCCCCCCTGTTTATGGCCCCCAGAAGTGATTCGATATTGGTAGTGATACGAATCCACATGCAGGCCCAGGAATTTTCAAAGGATTTGTCATATTACTTGATAGCACACATTTGTGTAAATAACTTGTCCAACAATGTTGAACATGCTTTGGCATAGGTTTGCACTCTTTGATACCCTGTAGGCCTAGTAAGTTTCAGATTACAAAAACAAGAGCATAAAGCATTACATTTGTCTTTGAGGTGTTTATCTATAAAGGTGCACTTTAGGAATCTTCTAGTTATGTTTTGTGGCTGTGGTACCATACAGGTGTCATGAAGATTAGGTATTGTATAAATAATAGAAATATAGATAATTCTCTTTTTGGATTAAGATTTCACATTAAGCATTTTTTATTGTGAAGAAAAGCACTGGGCCTGTAATATGTCTTTACCCATCATAAACTATCCTGATATAAACAACTATACCTACCTCTTTCTTTTGTTTGGAAACATCCTGATAAATCGTAAAACCTGGATATTGCCCAGTCCTGATATGAAGCCACAGATAAATCGTAAAACCTGGATATTGCCCAGTCCTGATATGAAGCCACAGACAGGAAAAAAAAATCTCCCACTTTATACCCTTGATGATTCATTTAAATCTCCTTTATTTAACACCTCTCCATACGCAGCATGTCAACAGCCCACTTATATTCACCCTCTCACCTACATCCCGCAACCAGCGTCTCAACAATCCACTCTCTATCTCTGCGTGCCTTGCTCTCCCTCTCTGTGGAAAAGGAGCCCCCTTCCCCTCTCTCCTCTCCATCCTTGCTCCTCCTGTTGCCATGGCAACTCTTAAGTTCAGGCTGTTAAAAATGATGGGGAATAAAAAAAGTCCCTCAGTGGGGACCTGTACATTGATTTGCCATTCCTGCTCAAGTGTGAGGAAGAGGGAGAGACAGCAGAGGAAGGGGGGTTAGAGGATAGAGATTGTGCAGAAGAAGAAAATTTAAGGAGAAAAGGAGAGAGGGATAAGAGGAAGAGGAGGAGAAAGACTTCAAAGTGCTGCGGTCTGTACTTAACACCGTGCTAATGTGCCCCGCATATTCATGAACTACTGTTAAACATCGCCCGCCTTGACGCTTCAGTGTGAGAGATATGAAAGTGTGTGCGACTGCCAGTGTGTGTGATTTCACCACACTGGGTGCACGGTGCCAGTGCTAAATTAAAATTGGATTGTGATGCATTGCAGTGGATGTTAGTAACCCAGAGAATAAAAGAAAAGGGGAGAGAGCAGCACAGCTATGAAAGAGAGAGGAGCTCTGGAGGCAGATTACGAGCGGACCAGAACAGAAACTGAACCGAATCAAAGCGCTAAGTGGTCGATGATGTCTTAGCAAAGAGCTACGGGCAGGATTTCAAACAGAGGCTCATTAAAGCTCCCCTCTGTCCTTGTGTTTGCTCTGTCTTCTCGCCTGCCTGTCTTTGTGGATTACATAAGGTTACAGAAAGAGGCACTTGGTTTATTCATCTGAAAAAAGCCCTGCGCCGGCCTCAGTGTGGTGTGGTCCTGGTCCTGACAAGTGTGCCGTGGTTTGGTTTGGCCTGGGAGCATACATTAGGCTTATTGATGCTTGACTCTGTCTCCTTCCTCCGCTGCCTTTCCAATCAGTTCTGCTCACTGGGCTGTCAAATGCTGCTCGGGCTGAGCTTAGCCCCTGGAATACAGCCAGTCAATAAGCCCCTCTGCCTCTGCCAGGATCCCAAATAGCACGGGAACCAATCAGCCACCGGGAAACACATCAACCCAGACTGTCAGGGATTGATCCAGAGCCACCATGCTTGCTTATTGATCCAAAAACACCTATGCGACCTCAGCGGGGACCTGCTCTGAATCATGATATCAGCTTAAACTAAAAGTAAGACAAGGAAACAACAAAAGGCCCCTCCTCCGATCGGTGACATCCCGCCCTGTTCAATTGGGGAGGTGTCAATCACGATATCGATCCACCTATCAGTGAGGAAGTTAGAGGCATGCCAAACACAACTTAAATCACATCAATGAGTCGCAGAAGTTTGAAGCCAAGAAGACGCCCCTCTTCCTCGCCCTTGCTTGGTCCCTCCCTCTTTGTCCCAGCTTATCAATAAAGCATGCCGACACATTTATGGACACACACACACATAAAAAATACATCAAGAGACGGACTTCTGCATGCTGAAAGAGGCAAAAAAAATATCTCTACCTGAGCAGCCGAACAGTGCCAGCGACCGTCAATGCCTCCCTGACTTCCTAGTTCACACATGGCAGCGGCACTCACACACACTCTCTTGCGGAAGAAGATTCAACAGCTTGTCTGCTACTTTCACAACTGGAATATCAGGCACACATCGGCACACAGGAGCTCTATAACGGCCGGACGTGCTCCATTGGTCTGTTTCTATTTAAACACACATCTACACAGACGCACACGAGGATACAGAATCAGGCTGAAGTTGGCAGGCTGATGAATAGATCCTGAAGAGAGAGAGGGAGAGAGAGAAAGAGGAGAAAGCTCCACTACTGCAGATGGTGAGATAGACTCATACACCGCCTGCATTAACAGCCTATCACTGGAGAGAGAGAGAGAGAGAGAGGGAGAGAGAGAAGAGGAGGGGGGGAAGTGACGGGTAAATATGGAAAGATATGAGAGCAAAGGAGAGTGAGAAGAAAAGGGAGAGAGAGAGAAAAAGTGAGCCGGAGAGGAGGGAGAAGTGTCTAAAGAAGATGGATAGCAAGTGGAAGAAAAAGCAGGAGGGAGAGGAAGGTGTGAAAGATGTGAAGAAGATAGCTAGGTAAAAAAAAAACAGGGAAGGGAAGGGAAGGAGCGAATGAGAGATAGATGTTCAGAGAGCTTTGTGGAAGAAGTGTCAGGTCAGCTGGTTCAACGGTAGCCAATCCAGCGTCGCTCTGAGCCTCAGGTTGCATCTATCAGTCTTCCCATCAACCCAGGTGCACGCACGCAAACACGCTGGCGCAGACAAACAGACACCGAACATCAAAAAACTCCAGCTCCGAGAGTCGGAGCAGCCTCTAGCATAAACACTCGCACAATCTCGTCTCCTCGCTGCTGCTGTCATGCATTATTAATCCCCTCCACTTTTCAACACGCCAAAGATAAAAAAAAAAATGAAAAAATTCAATAAGGCGAAGACTTTACGGGCACGTTCTTGCCGTACAAAGTAATAAGCGCACAAGGGGGTAAAACCCGTAGGGGCGACTTAGAGCTCGGTCCACTTCGCCTCAACTTGGGCGTGTGCACGAAATCAATCAGCAGCTTTGGGAGAGGGGGCTCGCTCGCTGCCCCTCCTCTGATGCAACGTGCTGCAATTCAGGCCCATTGTTCTCAATCCACCTGAGTCTTTTTTTTTTCTCATTTTTTAGTGTGTGCAATCTGTGCTCTTCTCTACACTGTATGTGAGCACTGGTAGAGGCCAGGTTGGTTGCCTGGAAACACAAGGCGGCCTCGATGGAGGAGCTGTAGTTTTTTCTTAAACGAGACAAACAGACACGTACGCTTGAGCACACAGAAGAGTTTTGTATGGAACCACAAAAGACTCAATTCAATAAAGAATTTTGAGATAAAGACCATTTTGAAAAATAACAGACAACTATATAATATGGCCATTAAATTGTAAAATAAGGCAATACTATTATGAAATATGTTTTATTCTTTAATATCAAATTATTATACTTAAATACTTCATAATGATTATTATAACAATTTCCTACTTTTTAAAAGAATGTCTTTTTTATTTATTTTCCACGCTTTTATAAAAAAAAACAAAAAAAAAAACATTTTTAACAAAGTCAATTTTTATTTCATAATGTCCTTTTTCACCATGACCTTTTGATTTCATAATGTAGTTTTTCAGCAGAATTCATTGGCCTGTCAATCAAAGCACATAGGGCGGGGCCAGTTAAGTGATTGGCTGATCCTTTACACAGACATTGCAGCAATTACTTAATATATATTTGTCTGTTATTTATCAAAATAGTATTTATTTCAAAATGCTGTTTTTATTTATCTAAATATGAATCTTTTGGGGTTCTATAGACTTAAGGGCTGACAGGGGCAACTTAATTTGGGGGGGGGGGGGGCAATAAACAGTTACAATTCAGAGAGTAATTCTTGGATGGCCATTAAAATAAATGCTATAATTTTGCTGCGTTGTTTTGATACTTTCTCAAATCTCTTGCAAAGTTATATTTAACAATAACTGTAAGTATTGTTCCTTGTGAGTCCATGTTCTACCTGTCTACTGGTGTATTTATGCTCACTCTATAAACTAAAAATCCCGTGTAACATCACCTGACTCAAAAATAATGAAAAGTGTTTTAATTGGAGGAATATAAGGAGTTAAAATTAACAGTTCCAACATAATCAGTACCTGGATATGTTCAAGTGAACATCTAAGTCCAAGTTATAACTACTTTCTTTATGAATAAATAGATCTGGAATAGAAGTAGAGAAAATAAATGTTTAAAGAGAAATGTAACATAGTGTGACATCTGTGTCATATACGAGAGGATGAAGATGTCAGCGTGTCACCTGTCTGCCCTCTCTGACTGTCACAGTCTGTTGCATCAGGCAGAGAGGAGAGAAAAACTCTGGACAAGATTCTTTACAAGATAAGATGAAAACATGTGCTACATACAGAGCAAATTTATTTTTTGCTTAAAAATAAACCCTATTAGCTGCGTGCTGTGTTGATTTAAAACATGCTGGCAGACTTCGACACAAGAGTTGAAATTTTGCTTTTCTCGTTGTGCTTGTTTCACAAGTGGAGTAATAAACAACTTATCAACCATTCTGTTTTTGAATACATTTTGTCTGATCACCACCGCTTTGTCCGCCTGCCTCTGTTTGTACACCGCGCTACAGCAGCAGCTACGCCGGTCACCAGAACAGTTTGGACCAAACCACTGTGAGGAGAGGGGGGTTGTAATCTTTTAACGGTTAAAATTGTCTGACATTGGGCCTCATGCAAGAACATTTTCGTATTCTTATTCTAAATTTTTCTTACCTTTTTTCTTATGTTGCGTTCGTACAAACATGCTCCGTCAGATTCAACAAACACTTCTATCTTTAGAAAAGTGTCTAAATGACCCGCGGAAACATGATGAATGCTACCTGTGCGTACTTAAGCGTGCATGCACGAGGATAGCATATTTGCATAAGTAACACCCCAAGAATACCATATAAGGATACGTTTTCCACACCACAAAACAGGAGTGTTCATTCATTAAGATGGCGCCTAACACACGCTCTCTTCCAAGTGCCTGTCGTGCCAGGGCATCCAAAAGAAGAAGCTCAGCCATGAAGCAGCTGGTTACTCTCTTTTATAATGGCCAGCCTAATAAACCTTCAGTTAACAGATTTTAAAGTATTCTCTGGTTTGAGATCCTCAGATTTATTTCATCTTATGCTATATTTTATTAAAAACGCTTAAAATTAGTTAGATGCATAATCAATATGTAATGAACTTGATTTGAAAAGAGCAGACCAATTTGTTGTGATTTTTAAGACAAGTCTGTACCACTCGTGATTTGTGTTCATACTTGAAAGAAAATTCTAAATACGAAAAAAATGCTGAATGCGACAATTTCTCCTAAATCATACGTATGCAACACTTATGAACATATTTGTTTGTTCGAACGGTTCTTGCATGAGGCCCAATGTGTTTTCAAGTAGCGTTACTTGTATTGTACCATCAAAAAATGTGACTAACCAGTACTACTAGAAAAATCTTATTTGGACGGGACTTTTGGTGGGTACACGTCCCCTGCGTCTGCCCGCTTCACTTCTCATCCAAGAAGCTTCTTCAGTTCCAAATGGCCAGTGAAGGAAGCAGATATTTATTTTACTAGAGAGGAAGACAACAACAACACAAGAGGAGGAGTTGTATGAAGGACTCATAGAAACTCTTCACAGGGTAATTCAGCCCCAGAGAGTCGTTACCCTGAATGGGTTGTTAACTCCTCCTGTCATGTGAGGTGTTGTGGTCACATGCTTCCAGGTGTGAATGTTTGGAGAACTGCCTGAGGAAAGGGCTTAGCAGAGCCTTGTATGTGGCTGAGAGATTATGTCTGAGGGGCCATTTACACAAGGCCTAAAATGGTCAAATCCAATAAATTTTCATTGCGTTTCGTCCTTGCATTTACATGGCAACTCTATGCAGAGCGCCCAAATCCGGAAACTTTTGAAACCAGGCTCCAGAGTGGAGAGTTTTCAATACGCTCTTCATGCAGCACCGTGTAAACCCAAATCAGAGCGTTTCAGGGTGAAATGCTGATGTCACTGCATGCGCAGTACTATTTCACATGAAGGCTGCACGAGCATATCAGGAACAACAACAGCTTCGGCCGTCTGCCGAGTAACAAGCGTGCTGCCTACAGTGCTCGGTTTGTTATCCAGACAGATTTGTTGTCCAGAAAAGAAACTCCTGCATCTTTGTGCGCCCACTCGCCATTGTGAAAAGTTTTTCTTCTTGGTACATGTGTTGTAGCAGCGCTGCCTTTCTGCAAACCTACACCGCCATCCACTGAACCAGCATGCATACTACAGCAGTTAAATGTGCCCAAGTGTCTCCATCTGAACAGAGCTTTGAATATGCAAAGGAAAAGCTTTTGCATTTTAAGTCACAGAGTCTCTGTTAGTAGCGCCCATGCCATCAGTCTCCATGTAAACATAGCCTGAGTCCACTACTTCTGTTAAGAGAAGGTTTCTCCAGTCTGGCGAAGATGGCTTCTGTAACTCCTCTTTCAAACCATCTTTCCTCTCTTGCCAATACCTGTACACTGCTGTCCTCAGAAGAGTGTCTCATGTCCTTAAAGTGAGCGTATGGCTCTCCTGTGTTGAGCCATAAGCTTGTCAAGTGGTTGTGTAGTTTCTCCAATGTACAGGTCTGAGCATTCCTCACTGCACTGGACTGCATACACCACATTGCTCTGTTCATGTCTTAATGTTTTGTCCTTGGGATGGACTAACTTCTGCCTAAGTATGTTTCCAGGCTTGAAGTGAACAGGAATGTGGTATTTGACAAAGATTCACTTAAGGTTTCAGATAAACCTGCAACGTTACGGATCACAATGTTCTTGTGTCTCTCTAGACTAAAGAAGATGACCTGAGTGTGCAAACGAGGGCCTTAAAGCTGAGCAGCGAGATCCTAAGTCAGTGCAGCACTAACTGGGAGCCCGTGAAGTGGTGAGGAACAGCAGTGATGTGATCAACGGAGATAGCTCTGGAAATGAATTGAGCATCATTGAATTTTATGAAGGGATTTCTGAGGGAGTTGCAATAATCAATGCAGGATGTTACCAGAATGTGAACAAGAATAGCAGCAGCGTTGGATATGAGGGACGGGCGAAGGCGGATGATGTTGCGTAGGTGGAAGTAAGCAGACTGTGTGACATGACTGATGTAATCTTGAAAAGATAGAGAGCTGTCGAGGATGACATCCAGACTCTTAACCTGAGGGGAGAGAGAAACTATGGAGGTGACACAGCTGAGGGAAAAACTGTTTTTGTTCAGCTGACAAGAAGAAGCTCTAATTTGTCGCTGTCTGGTTGAGGAAGCTGCAGGAAAACCATGACTTGATTTCCTGTAACTAATAATTAAAGTAATCAGGAGGAAAGGTGGAGTTTGGTTGAGTGCCTTGGTTCCTAATCTGGGGACTATGAATAGAAAAATTAGCCCTAATTATATTAAAGTTCTAGCATTACATCTTGAATAAAACATTTAAATGTTGGTAGAATAATTGTTAAGGTAAAGTTTTTATTTTTCCCTTGTGAAATCAAAAGTAATTATAATTATCTAACTGAAAGTATCCCACAGCGTGCAGAAATTAGTCCCTGTGAGGCCCTCGGTAAAAAAACAAATTTGTCTGTCTCTGATTTGAACAAATGTACACCCCCATATTAAAAGACGTAAACCTCTAGGGCTTGGCAGCGTTTTAAGTTTTTAAGGTAAATCCATAATCGTTTTTATATCTAATTAAAAATGGCAAGAGGCTAGGCTGTCATTCAGTACTTTTTCAAATGTTGCCAACATACTTTCACAGTTACACAGTGCTCTCTCTTTTTTGGTCTTCATAAATGTTTTTCTACTTTTTGTTGGCGCGGCTTCACGCAGGTTGCTTGACAGCGTGGAAAATGCTGAAACCTTAAAAACAGGAATTTTGCCAGAGTGTCTGCTCTGTTAGGCGATGTCTGGAGTGTCAGACGTTTTTAATATTAAACATTAAAGACTGCCAGATGTTGGATGTTCAATACTTAAATTTCTGTGGCTTCTTTTGCTTTCACAGTGGTGTAACACAAGTATTATAAGATTTATGAAACCCACTGTTTTAATGGCATGGAAAACATGCTGACAAATAAATCATGAAATACAGATATGGACAAGTAATTAAATTCCAAATTTAATTACAAATTAGACTTTTTCTATTAATAAAAGCAAGATAATCAAGATTGCACCTTTACTGTTAGTGTGCTCCATAATCATTACTTAACATGTTAATGTCTAAAGATACTTTGGTTTTCTTTTTTTCATTCTATAGGTACGCAGGATGTCAAGGTGTTAAGAGTTTGGCATTCATCAATAAAAACACGATCCAAACTTCAAATCAAAATCAGCAAGTGAACATGTTTGATAAATATCAACATCATTCAAATAATCAAAAGTCAATTGGCATAATCAAGCTAATTAACGAGGCACATATCTGGTATGATGATACTTCCAAACTTATCATCGCTGATAATGATATCAATAACAATATTTTCTGTCCATAGCACAAACCCTCCACTTTACTATAACTGACCTGGTCCTTTCATGGTGATGGTCTATTTGATTTAAAAGCAGATGTGAAACAGGTAAAACAGTTATATATTTATTTGTAATTGCTAATTTTGATTTACAAAAGTAGACATTCAGTGATAATGAATTAAACACTTATGATACATTTGTTCCTGCTACCTATAGTTCAGCCAATACATGGGAAACATATATATAACTCAAATCTCTCTTGTCAATGTTCAACTAATAAGTAGACAAGATCAGATTTTTGGCCCATAACCCCTCAGTCTATCCACCAACAGTTTGGTGTTATTTACAAAAAACTAGGGTAAACTGAGAAAGAAAAACGACTGTGTAAACTTCCACAGATGAGCAAACACACACTCACATGCACACCCTCTGCAGCAGGTTGAGCTCATACAGGCTTTGACCCAGTTCTCATACAGTGGTATCGACTCCAGCGCACCAGCCCTGCATCCCAAAATTAGCCCTGACATCAGCGCAGCAGGAACTGGTTAATAAACAAGGGAAAGACTGGAGTGTGAAAACAAGCCCCTGTGTGACGACGTCGTCACCAGTGTGCAGCGCTATCCATCCAGTGCTCCTATCCATTATTGATGCCTGAGGCTTAGCTCACAGCTCTCTGCGTTCTATTATTTATGTCTGAAACAGCTGGCGGTTTATACACAGAGGAGCTATTCTCTATGGGAGTCGGGATGGAAGAGGGAGAGAGCGAGCGGCGGGTATTGGGGCTCACTATCTCCATGGCAACTTGTATCATTGGGTGGAAAAAAAAATCTTTTTCAGTGCGGCAGGCTGAGTTTTATAACACAGGAGAAGAACTGCAGCACACACAGACGCCCACAAAGAGCCTGAAACATTTCACTAGTGATTCGAACAATAGAGCTGGAGAGTCTGTGGTGTGCTGTCTACTAATGTTTCCTCTATAAATACGCCTCAGTAACAATCAGGTGTTGCTATCGCTGAGTCCCATTAGCATCAGTTTACAAGACGAATATTATGGAAAAGCTATTAGAGCCTCCATTAACACAAACATTTAGCTTGGGTAATATAGTGGCTTGGGATCGCTTAACGTCTAATACATTCATGTTGACGCTGCATCAGGAAAAATCTAACGAGTATGTTAGGCTCTTATGGATGAAAAGTTTGATACATCTGATGCTACAGATCAAATAAAAAAGCTATGAGTCACTCATTAATAAAAGAATATCATCAAAGAGAGACTATATTTATGTTCTCATTGGTTTGCTTCTTTGAGTTATTCGATTTGACTTCATTGCATCATGTTACACATGATTCCCGAGGTATTTTAAGGGTAACGTTAAAGCACTTTTCATCCATTTTTAAGGTACCCAAAACCCTGTGAAAGTGACTCAGAAACACCTGATTTTTATAGTTTCTGCTGCTTGTGTGGGTCATTAAGCTCCAGTCTTCTGAGCTTTAAGTCTAGCATGGGATGCCAGCAGATAAAACAAACATAAAAAGAGATTCATTTCATTTAAAATATTAAAGACTTGCATGAGAGAGAGTGCAGATGAAACACAAGCTTGTGATCAAAATGGAGCCTTTTATGGAGAAAATTCAAACTGAAGCATAGCCCCAAAACTCGAAAACATAAAGCTTGAAGCATTTCAGAAACTTCCAAGTGTGAGCAAACCCTCCATTCAGTAAGAGCAGAATCAGTGATGAAAGTTGTATTGATTTACACTCCTCAAAAGAGTTTCAGCAGACAATATAAGACCTGGTCTTGAACTTTCAAGTCAAAGCTTGAACTTTGATGATCAGGCATCCCAGCGGCTCAGGGCTCGAAGACTCACACCGTGCGATCCAAACCCTGAGTTCACGTCTGGTCTGAGGACTTTGATGAATATCAACACCCCTCTTTGTTCCCCTGCCTGCTTCTTACTGTTGTACTATTTAATGAAGGCTAAAGCATCTAAAAATACCTTCATGTTCTCTTCTACCTTTCACTGGATCCTGAGCCCTCACTATTATTTACTCTATGCTTTGATCCAGATCTTGATCTATTGTAGGGAGAGATGAAGATCAAAACCATGTTACATAAAAGACCAGAATTTGCATTTTGCAAAACCTGAAAATCACCGGTGTTCGAGCTAATTTGTACTGCTGTCAAAGTTTAAAAGCTGTGGTTCTTAACTCATTTGGCTTTAGGAACTACCTCCTACCTCCTTAAGAAGGATGGCAATTAGGCGAATGAGTCCTTTTAGGTTTTTCTCTAAGAATATGAACATCTAGCCTGCATGTGTTCGGGCATCGTTTTCTCTAATCACTCTGTTCCCGACAGTTTTTGTTGGATTTCATGTGAATTTCATTTTGCAGAATGCAGCCTGTTTGAGATCATGTAATTGGCGCTGTAGTCTATAATTTGTGTCACAAAATCAACACCCTGGTATTGCTGTATGACCAACAGATAAAACAGGCAACAGTTGCCTGAATAAGCCCACACTGTTTTAAGAGTTTACACGCGGCTCTGTTTGTGACACTGCTGCTCGTTAGTTTTAGCATCTTAACAGAGTTGTAGTTTCACCATCTCAACAGGTAAATTTCATGTGCAGTGTTATTTTTGTTCCCCAATTATTCTGCTATACTTTTCTTCAACAACCTTTTTCCCCTGAGGAAAACTGGACAGTAACTCATAAAAACAAGCGCACATGGACAAAAACTAATAAAATATAAAACAAATAAAATTAGACAAAGATGTTTGACTGACTTAATCCAATCAGGCCTAATTTGGTCATGTAGATGGTCAGATCAAGTTAGGAATATATCCAATCACAGCTACTTTGGTTGTGTGGAAAGGTTGTTGTAAATTCTGGTATTGTAACTGTGATGCTCTGCCAGGCAGCCTAAAAAAAGGTGACTGCATTTCAAACAAAAGTTAAATTTGTTTTTGATAATTTATACATTCAAAATTTACAAGCATTCAGTAAAGGGTTATTAGATGTTTCATTTTATCTAAGTGTCAAACATGACTTCGGAAATTCAAGGAAATACCTAACCCTTTACACTTCATAATTTAGTCGACTGAATTTGCATTAAATTGTCGACTTAAATGTTGTGAATCTCCATCAACTAAAACAAGAGTTAAATGAAAACAAATTAGATGACTTAATTATGAGGAAATCTAAAAAGCATTTTCTGCAAAAGACTATAACTAAAACTAAAGAAAAAGTGTTGTCAAACTGATCACTGGCGTACAGAAAAGGGAACAGTTGTGAGGCTTTCTCTTTTTCCACAATGTGACTTGATTTCTGGGGTCGAAAGCCATGAAACATGTCTGGCAGTGGAAGCAGAGTCTGTGTAGCAGTGCTATCAACCTGGCAACTAGCGAGCATCCCTCCACTAAAGGGAATGTGGGAAAAAGGTCAGTGGAGAACATTGCAGGCTTGGAGATGGTGGGAAGGAGGTGAGGAGAGAGTGTGTGTGCAGTGCAGGCTACATAATGAGAGGTGGAGGAGGTGATTTATTGATACCAGTGCTGTTACACATTCTACCCATCAATTCTTGTGGATCATCGGCTGCGAGGTTTTCTATGTCAACATCAAACTCATAGCACTCCTGATACTTCATGCTGCGCTGTGTCAACAAATGTCCAGCTTGTTGCAGGTGTTTGCACTCCTACTGAAAATCACAGATGGGGCAAACTGCACTGCTGACATCACTGTGTGTAAACTCGAGGCACAATTATTCACTATCCATCTATCTCACCAAAGCTTTGACCTTTACATGACACGTGAAACTAAGTGGGAGGCATTAACAAGGGACTCATTAAGCACAAAAGATGATAATATTGTTAGTAAAGCAGCTGTAACTGGTTTTCAACTGAAACTTGTGCTGAATTCTCACCCCCATGATTGAGTTTCATGAGTCCTAAACTCCAGTGAGTCATTACTGGTCTAACTATGGACCTACTACAACATCTTAAATGGCAGGCTGTGACCTACACTTCCCAGAGTTTTCAATAACTCAAATTAATTTTGGCAATGAAACAAAAATGATTGCACAGTGATTTAAGCTTTGTTGTCGTAACTCTTAAGTTGCTAATGAGTGACACTTCTAAATGTGAACTTTGTAAAAAATGTTAAAAACAAAAACAAATTAAACAATTTAGGACGTCTAGTGGGTCTGTGCTTCAAAAATCATAACAATATACCATTATACTAGGGGTGTAATGAAATTTCGTGCCACGAAATCGCGAAATATAAAATGACGAAATAAAATTCAAAGGTGCACGAAATAAAAAAACGCAAAGTGGCGTGCGCACCACAGAGATTTTTTACCCTCCTCGCCTCCTGTAGCAAAACCCTCGCTTCAATATGGAGGAAGACGAGGTCGAGGAATTAGCTGATGCTCCTTCGTCAAATAAATCGGTTGTGTGGACCTATTTTGGCCTCCCATGTAAAAGACGAGAGAACAGTGAGAAGATTGCGAGAAAAACAACAACCGTGTGCAAAATAAACCGCTACGGCGAGTACAACTACCAACTACTTTGAACTGGAGACAGGCAGCAACTGTATGTTTGTGTAAGTCTGCATAAAAACAATATTTGATTTTTGCATCTACTGTTGAGTTGACAGAATTTGATCATACTTGAAGATCAGAAGTATATGCACTGTTATAGGCTAAATATTATAGTTCACAGTTCAGACATTTATAGGTCTAAACTGCAGCTCTGAGGACTGCTATTTGTTTTCTTTTTCATTCAAGAATGTACTTATCCTGACTGTTACAACAACAAAGCACTTTTTATTGAGATTTTATGTTTGTATTTGCACTGTAGTCTAAATAACGGGAAAAAACTACAATTTTGTTTTTTTCAAAGAGCATTTATTTTGTCCTGGTGCAGCAATATTTTTTGTATGTCTGCATTAGGAAGAAAATAAAGAAAATGAGATTTTTTGCACAACTTCCTACAGTTGGGGATTTTCTATAATCTTTATTTTGTATTGTGAGTATTTCGTATCAGAGCCCCGTTTCGTATTTCGCATTGTTTCGTGAGTCGACCATTTTGTTACACCCCTACATTATAACATATATTTATACCATTATCCATTGCATACTCCTTGCAAATATCAGAACAGATTTTACAGAATCAGTACTGCCCCAGATGTTGTGACAACAGTTGTAAAAAACATCTTGGGTAATATTATCCATGGTGCAGCTCAAAAGGTGCAAACATATCCCAAATTTGAAATTATTTATGAATCTCCAAAACTCTGAAATGTAAGTGTCATAATTTGCAGAACCCTTAAAACCTTGTCTTTGCTTTATCTATTTCAAAGAAAAAGAGAAAGAACTGTCCGGAATTCTGTAAGTGATGCCTTCAATCTTCACTTTTTACAAACACCGTAAATGTGGACATGTATCAGCGTTAACTTTGGCAGCACTCTTTAATTTAGTTTTAGTTACAGTCTTTTGGCTAAAATATCTCGGTTTTAGTCATAATTTAGTCATCTCAGTTGTTTTTAATTTAGTCTAGTTTTAGTTAATGACATTTCAAATTTAAGTTGATGAAATCTACTGTAAATCTAGTCGACTAAAGTATGAGCTGTAAAGTGTAAGGCATTTTTATGTTTCCTTGAATTTCTGAAGTCATGTTTTACACTTGGATAAACCAAATAAAGAAACTAATTAGTTGTTGAGGAAAATGTCAGTTCAGTTTTAGTTTTTGTCCATGTGAACGTGTTTTCATTAGTTACTGTCTGGTTTTTGTCCGGGGAAAAAAAAGGTTGTTGATGAAAACTATGACAAAAGTAATTAGTCAGCAAAGTTAACACAGTTGTATCGTGAGGTTGCGGTTAATGCTCAGCCTTAATGTCCAGGTCAGTCTTGATGGAACAGATGTCAATGTTGAATAATAATCACTGGTAACATATCAAAACAAGAAAACAAGGTTTAGGAGTGTTTATGGGAATTTTTGACCAAGTATTGTAACAACATCCCCTCTCTGTGTAAGACAAATTCCCTCAGGGAAAATGAAGGCTTCATTCATAACACCGCAGTGTCTGAATTTTTGCTGTACCCACAGTAAGACTCTGCTTTTCTCTCTGTAACAATTGTACTCTATAAATAAACTTGAGAGGAGTTGAAGACAATCCAACTCCTCTGACATTTCTCTCCTCTAGCCCTTCAACACCATTCTGTCACCCTCCTCAATGTGCTGCTTAAAAATATCAGAAGTGACTACATTGGCAAAACGTTTTCATGTAAGACCTTCTCTCATCAAACAGAAAAGCTTAGCTGTACACAAGAACATTTCCTCTTAAGATGTCACACTGTAACCTGGTCCCAACAACAGCAGGCACATTAAACATCAGATCTTTCTTCAAGAAGACGCTCAAAATCCTGGATGGGAAAACTTTCCATTTTCAATAATACATCATCAGTGCAATAAAATCCTTGACTTAAAGAGTTACCAAACATTTTAGAACTCTGTCTTATTTCTAAAACGTGAAATGGACTTACCCTCCAAACATTACAGAACTTAATAAGAGTGCCACCAGTTGGAAGATCATGTTTATGGAATAAACTAACAGCACATAAAAAGGGATTTTGACTGTAATTTTAGCTTTAAAAGCAAACTCAAGCATTGGATAAAAATAAATCATGAACTTATTCATAACATGACTCCTTTCCTGATGCTTGTACCTGAGGGTCTTTGACTCATTTTGACTAATGTTTTCGTGGGTTTGTTATTTTTTAAGTTACAAACACATTTCATTTTTTCTGTTCAGGTGTGAGTTGTGGTGCCATCCTTTATATCATCGTTTGATTTGACGTGAGATTGTGTTGTGTTTTTTGTATTTACCTGTCATATGACAACAGATGAAATTTAACTAGTGTGCTAAATTTGGCATGACTACATTGATTCTTAGTGCTGATTTATTGGTTAAGGTGCACTGTCCTAGTTCAATAAATTAATTAATTAGTTAATAAATTGACTTGTTCAGAATGTTCTATTTTATCAGACCGTCCAAGCAAGTCACCCAAGACTCTTCAGCTGGTTCAAAATCCTGCACCATGTGTACTGACGACAACTAGTAGAACAGAAAAATCAAAACAGTAGTATGGGAGGTAGAGATTTCAGTTATCAGGCTCCTCTCCTTCAAAATCATTTACCAATCAGGATTCAGGAGGCTGACATCTCTCTTTCTTTGAGTTTTTGATAAGCTTTCAGTCAGGGCTGGCTCAGACTTGGACCAGTCCACAGTTAAGCTGTAACAGGCTTAGACTGCCAGGAGATTTAGCACACTGAGCTCCTCCCTTTCCCTCTCTTTCTCTCAAACACACTGCTTTTAATCACTCTTTATGAGCTCCTGTACTCATCTCTGATATTTGTCTTCTAGGCTGCGTGAAATGGTTGGTGTGACCAGCCTGCTGCTGTGGACCTACACAGCTGTCACCACTGAATATCTGTCCTCGCCTTAAGTCCAATTTCATTCATTACAAACAAGCAAAACAAAACAGACACCGGCAATACCATCACCTCCTTGGTGGAGGTTATCATTACAACTATGTAATAACATTGGAATAATCTCTCTATCCATGGTTGTTATTAAATATACCATTAAATAACTGCCTTCAAAACCACACAGTGAGGAGGAATGCTACATCTCAAGGGCTTAAAATATATAGCCAACAGAGAAATATCTATGGGATTGACCAACTCTTTTGTAAAGTGGCTTGAGGTTTGCTCAACATCACTACCAAACTCGAAGTGCACTCAAAAAAAGGTTCATCCTACCAAAAGTGAGAACAGGTGTAATCCACAGAACAGTTCTATACAGAGCCATGGTTGGATGAAATTAATTACCACAGCATATCATTAAGGCAAATATCAAGGATAGGTTTGAATCTTTGATGAAACAGTACCTAATAACATTTAATGATTAGTAATAAATGGTACAAAATGTATCTTCACCTCTCTTTGTGTGTAATTGAGGAGTGACAATAAGTTGATGTGTTAAGATGTAATTTTGCACCATGTTTGTAAATGGTTGGCCATTTTGGTTATCTTCTGTATGTATGTGTTTTGTATACTTTTTGAGGAGCTGTATGTTTTTTGTTTTATTTTTGACCTTGCATGTTTGTGTTGTGCAATTTTTGTCTGACCTTGTGTGTGTGTCGGACCCCAGGAAGAATAGCCGATGCTTTTGCTTGTGCTAATGGGGATGTTAATAAAGAAGAAGAAGGAGGTAACATTTGTTATGATTGGGTGTAATACGAATGAAGATTGATTGGATGTCCAGGACTTTATTCTTTGTTGTTGTTGCTGTTATTGTTGAATCAGACATTTGTATTGACTGAAGTTAAGCCAAGTCTTACCATTATACAAAATCATGGTATTTGTGCCCTTAGTGCAGTGATGTTCTTGTTTGCCTTTGTGCTACAAATGTACATAAAACTGTAGAGTGGAGTTAAAAACAATCCCACTCCTCTGACATATCCTCCTCTCCTCCAGCCCTTGATTAGCCGGCTGAGAGCTGCCTAATCCTCTTAGTGATTTAAAGCAGAAACTTATCAAACTAAATTAACACTTTTTAATTACCCATTGTCGCACAAACAATGACAGTGTGCTGTTGGGGTGATAGGACACACGCACACAAGTCAATCTTTGATCTATGGGCACACAAAGGGAGGATTGACACACAAAACCAGCTTAAAAATGCGGGTGTGCTCTGACCTGCTGCGTTGCGCCCTGTTTCCTGTTAGTGGCCGTGGTGGTTGTGATGTCACTGATGGAGGGGGCGGAGTCTGAGCGGTTGCCACCTGCCGCAGCACTGGACTGTGGGGTGATGGAGGAAGAGGGCATGTCGCCGACCAGCCGCGCACTGCCCTCCACTCTGATGTGCGGGTGCCCCTCGGCGGCCATGTTGAGGATGCGGAGGCCATTGTAGTAGAGGCCTGACAGCTGACCCTGGAACATGCCGGTGTTTCGCTCGCCCCCGCCGACTTTCACTGTCGTCTGGCTGTTGAAGATGGTGAGCTGGCGACCTGCGTTGACGCATACGCCGCACGCACGCACAAACACAACACACACGCGCACACATCGGGGGAGAGAAAGACAGACAAGCACGCGCAAATACAGCCACACACACACACATACATACCAGTGGTCACATACACACACACACAAGAGTGTTTGAGTGTTACACAATCCACCACCCCCAAGCCATGGTGAGAGGATGGGACAGAATAAGCATGGCAGAGCGGATCGAAAGCCGTGGAGAACCGTGGTAAAGGGGGACGAAGAAAAGAAGAAGGAGCAGAAGAAGAGGAGGGGAGTGGGGTGAGGAGACAGAGATATTGAGGAGGAGGATGAAGAGGCGAAGAACAGAAGGAGGAGGAAGCAGCAGCAGATGAGAGGAGTCAGAGGGCCCCGAGAAGACGGGGCTGACAGATGGTTGCTATGAGATGGCTGTGCGGCACGACATTGTATTTGAAGGAGCGACAGACAGGCAGACAGAGAGACAGAGATCTAGAGAACTGTTGAAACAGCCCTATGAAGCATGCACAGGTTATAAGCTCTAGCACTGCTCACTGTTAAAGGGACTAGAGGCTAATTTAAGAAACTGAAGTTTAGGAGGAAAACTTTTACATTTTTACAGTCATTTCAAATTTACATAATTCTTACAAGTCACAATACTTTTCATGTAATTTAATTTAATTACACACATGTAATCTTTAGTGAATGCTTTATTGTTTACAATTTGATCATAAAAACATTATTTACAAGTCTTAATAAAGCATCTTTTATCAGTACTTGTCTATTTCTGATTTATTCACATTTAAATCTCTCCATCGTCCCTTTAACCTGATATTATCAGATACACACTAACAAGATACGTTCACAGGCACTACAGTTTACACAGTATTACACACTACAGCTGCTCAGCTTTTAAAAACTTAGTTATGGATTTAGATTTTTAGATGTTAGTTGATGGTGCACAATAATAAAGTAAATTCAACTGCCTTCAAGTTCTATTTTTAAGCTGAAAGTTTTAAGGAATTTTAATCAGGGTTTTTACCTTTGTCGAGTAGCCAATCGTCAACTACTCGACCGAGCCGATAGGGGATTCGCTGTCTGGCGATGGCCAGGCGCTCGTTATCAATGTTGCCTTTAATTTAGAGATGAAAACACAGTAGTAATTACGCACATCCAAAGTGGTACAGGAGCTGGATACAAAAAGAACAGCAATGAAAAGAAAGTAATGGTCTGCTCATTGTTAGCATGTGACTGCGTTAAGAGCTTGAAGAGAGGAGGAGCTGAATTCAGGGTGTTCCCAGTGAGCGGACTCTTACTCTCTGTTCATTGGGTTTAATTTAAAGAGACATTTCAGGGGTTAACATCTGCAAGAGCACAGGGAAATAAAGTTACAGCTGCCACATACTGACTGACTGAGTTTAGTGTTAACATACAAGAACCCTCACACACACCTCACAACAACTAACATTTAGCATTTTAGCTATCTGAACTTCATGGTGTTAAAGACTACAACTCCCTACATTTACCACTTTATATGTAAAAAACAAACAAATATCAAAACAAAGACAAAAACACTTTTATCTTTTACTTATTTTTTCACTCTAGTTAAACATTTAACTCAAAATATGACACTTTTAAATTATTATTTATCCAAAAATGCACCAACTGTTATTATTTTCTTTTATGGTGAGAAAAACATCTGACATCTGAATTATATATTATCATAAATTACCTTTAACACTATTTAACAGGCCTAACATGACAAAGCTGACTAGTAAACAAGCTATTCTTAATCATAACTTTCTCATTTTATGGTTTAAAAATTCACATTTCATGTCAGATCACACATAATTCAGTTTAAACACAATAACATGAAACAAAGTTGCAGTTAAAATTGTCATTAAGAGGAACACTGATCAATCAGGAGGTGGGGTTGATTTGGACTAGGGTGTAGTTAGCTCTGTCCCGGGACAGACAGTGCCGTGGTGGGTGGGTGGGTGGGGTCTGGGCTGTGTGAGGGTTGGCCAGGGCCTACCTGAGGGGTAGCGCTCGATGACGGGCAGGTCATCCAGTTGGAGGGTCGCATTGCCTCCACTGCGAGTAAACCGTATGATGTGGTATTTCCCGTCATTCACAAACTTGGAGCTCTCCTCGATGTTTATGTCATCAGTGCCGACGTTAAACACGACCCTGATGTTTCCTTTGTCCTGAGGAGGAAGTTAAAAAACACACAAACTCTTCAAGAGGAGTCCGAGCTTCAGCAAAGTTTAAATGACCATTTAACTCATAATGTGACAACTAGGGCTGGATAATAACTGCTCGGAAGACCTTTAATGAGCATTTGTTAAAAACACACAAATAAATGAAATTACCTTTTTTTAAACTACTTTTTTAATAAAATATTTTGACAAATATAACAATAGAAAAACAAAGAAACAGATCATCAGAGGTAATACAACACAGTTCATTTAAAATTAGGTTAACTCAGGGTTATTTTCTCCACTGTCCAAGTATTGTTATTATCAGTCCATCAGATAGTCCTAATGAATGTGCATCCGGGGAAGGAGCCCCACGAAACACCTGCATGCAGACCAACCATCATCCTTCAATTAATCATCAAAAAGACAAGAGGCCCTAAGCAAAATCACACATGTAGTTATACAAACAAAACTATAGACATCAACCACCTCCCATCATATATTTTAGTTCAGAAATGTTATCCATTTGGACCAATATTTATTGAATTCATCTAAACAGTCTTAAAGGATAAGTTCGGTTTCGACAGCTTTCACATAGTTTATAGAATGAAGTAGAACAACATACTCACCCAGAAGGCTTTCCTGATCCAAACAGTGCTTCAGGAGATATTTAGATCCAAAATCGAGCCGCGGACATCCGTATAATGGTAGCACACGGGGCATGTATAGCGCCGCTCCTAAAACTGCATTAATCGTCCAAAAACTCATTGGTTTCACCAATATTTCATCATGGTCCGCTCTGGCTACTCCTCCAAGACAGTCTGTGTCGCTCCACCCATGTTTTTGTGACTGTGCTGACCTCTGAACTGAAAACTTTCTTTAAGGCTGCCGCGCATGCGCAGTACGGCTCATAGTTTCAGGGGCGACCGCCGGCTACTCAACTACTTTCTTCTTACAGTTTTGCGCAAAATGGACGTATATCTATCGGATGAAGCTGTTGTGGAGGAGAACTTTGAATATGATGGGTGTCCTTACAGTTTCGAGCCAGAGTTTACAGATGAGGAGCTCATCGAAAGGAGGACTCGGAGGCAAAGAGTAGAACAGCTGGCCAGAGAGCAGTCTTCAGTTCAGAAGTCAGCACAGTCACGAAAACATGTCTGGAGCGACACAGACTGTAATGGAGGAGTAGCGTGAGCGGACCATGATGAAATATTGGTGAAACTAATGAGTTTTTGGACGATTAATGCAGTTTTAGGAGCGGCGCTATACATGCCCCATGTGCCACCATTATACGGATGTCCGCCGCTCGATTTTGGATCTAAATATCTCCCGAAGCACTGTTTGGATCAGGAAAGCCTTCTGGGTGAGTATATTGTTCTACTTCATTCTATAAACAATGTGAAAGCTGTAGAAACTGAACTTGTCCTTTAATGAAAAGGTCAACCACTCACATGTCATACAATTCCGTTACAATCGTTACCTATTCTGCTTTGTGGGTGTTTCCTTGACAAGCCATTTCCTGGTTATTGCTTGTTTGCTCGCAGCTAGTAATATTTTAAAGAGGTTTTTATCCTGGGCATGAAGCATGTAGGGGAAAATTGCTAAATATATGGTTCTGAAACCATCACCCAGCTCGAGACCTAACACTGATTTAATGATTTCTATTATGTCTGACCAGTATGGCTGATGAACTGCCTTTAAATGTTCAAAAGCAATACTTTCCACTCATCATCTTTAAAGTGTAACTATTGGATGGAGGTCAAATCATCTGCCCAGGCCTGATCACCTCCTACATTGATTATTGTGACTCACTCCTCTTCAGTGCCCCTCACAAATCCCGCCATAAGCTTCAACTGATCCAGACCTCTACGGTCTGCATCCCCTCCTTTCACCACATCACCTCGGTCCTCAAGCAGCTTCACAGTCTCCCGGTCAAACTCAGAATCCACTCTAAAATCCCTCTGTATACATTTAAGGCCATTCACAACCCCCTCTATCTGTCTGATATCCTCCGCACTGCCACCCCCTCTCGCTCCCTCAGGTCTTCCTCCTCCCTCCACCTCTCTGCACCCTCCGCCCGTCTCAGCACCGTGGGGAGCAGAGCCTTCAGTCGCTCTGCTCCCAAACTCTGGAACTCACTCCCACCGGACATTAGAAGCACCGGCTCTCTACACTTAAAATCACAACTCAAACCCCATCTGTTCCAAATGGCATATTCCATCTGAATTCTCTGACCCACTTTAACTTTGTGTCACTTTTGTCTGAAGTTTTTATGTATTTTAATTGTTCTTTTAATTCTCTGTAAAGTGTCCTTTGGTGCTGAGAAAGGCACTTTTAAATAAAATGTATTATTAGAATTATAATCAGCTTGTCTTCGAGCTTTTCCCTTTGTGCTAACACCATTATAACCTCTGCAGGTGTGGCACACTGCTCAAAATTCAGTTTGACAAGTTCAGCACCATTTAATTGGATCTGATGCTCTGCCTACTTCTGCTGCTTACCTGTCTTCAATCACTAAGTCTTAGAATAAAAACAGATGTACATATTTTTAAGACAATCAAGAAGAAAAGCTGCTAAAAAGAAGCATGACCTGTAAGTGTGTGTAGAGCAAAATCTGATGATATATGATTGATCATCAATGATATCACATTATACAGGGATACAAACAAGGGCAAAATATTATGAATAATAACACTATTGTTTCCCCAAACATCAGCAATCAGATATGTTGCATCCACTTTGTAATCAGTGAGTGACAGAAATAATAACAACAGTGGAAAAGGGAGACAGAGAGTCAAATGGATGAAGATCTGTGGCGCTGTGCTTTGCTTCTGTTGTGGTAATCTAATAAATTAGTCAAATGATCTAATGGAAGTGCACGGTGTCTGAGGTGCAGAAGGGGGAAGTGTGGGTGGAGATGGGTATCAGATTCAAGATAAGTGTGTTATGAGCAAAATGTGTTTGAAATTAAATATTTAGAAAAGTGACAGGCCAAGCATGTAGTGATCCTGCTGACCTCATCTGAATAGATTTCTTTCATTCAAAAAACTCACCACTGAGTTTAAAACATCTAAAATGACAGCAAACTAATCAAAAATGTCTGGCTTAAATTATTTTTGGCCTGTAAGTAGCAGGAACATGAATTGATGGGAATAAACCTGAAATTACACAATTAAAGGTTGGCATTTAACAGGTAATTCAAATACAGTTGTGGAAAACATCTTTCAGTACAGTCTTGACTAAAATTAACCAGATTTTATGTGAGTTTATTTGAGAATATCTCTCTGTTCCTCAATCACATGCACATCGCACACTGTGATCTGCAGTATTGAGAACACAACCCCTACATGCACTGCGCTCCTCCATCACAGGCATAGATCATTTCTACACCCCTGGACTGTTGAGTCCAGGGCACAAGACTATTTAAGCAACACATTTAAACTTGTTGACTTCATGAATTTAAGCTGACATTGAATAATTAACACTTTATGAATTTCTACTAACAAATAAATCTGCTAAAATGTATATTTTTTAAATTGTATAATCCCAGGGCTCCAGAGTGCAACCATTGCACTGCGCACATGCACCCAAAATTTGTGAGAGTGCTAACATTTTTTCTTGGGTGCACTGGTGCACCAAAAACAAATGTTACGTGCACTCTTACAAATTTAAGTTGACAAAAGTAACTGAGGTACTCAGTTATCATCCAATCAGCTGTTGGTATGCAAATGAGCCCAGACGGAGCCTGACTGTGGTGTCAGGTTTCAGGACCGAGCAGTAACTCTGAAGAAGCAGCGAAGCTCTGCCAAATTTGTCTTAGTGACTGTGAGATAATTAATAATTAACACCAATAACAAGTAAGACAAAGTAACATTAACTATAATATCTATATTTGTTCAGTCCTTTCTCCTGTTAAGGGGGGAGTTTCTCAGTCCCACAGGCACAGAGGTGAGTGTCCACGTCCACTGAGGACAAATGACCTGACTGACAGCCCCAACATAAAGCTGTTAAGAAAAAAAAAAGCCACAAGAAGAGAAAAAAATAAAGAAAAAAGTCATTAAATGTTCCGTCCTAAATGTAGTTTTTTATAAATTAGTTTGAGAATTGCTTTTTTATTACTTCCCGTAGTTTCAGTTTTGTAAATATTGACTATAGTGTGTAAAGTCTAATTCTAGGTTCATATTTATTGGAGAATAAGACCATCCAGTTAAATGTTATGTTGTTGGATGTTAAAATCTGGATATTTATTTCATTTTTTCACCTTAAACTTTAGCTCTTTTAATTCTGGAAGATTTCAAAAGATTCATTCAGTAAAGCACCTTAAATGCTGTTTAGCTTTAAATATATAATTTTGCTTTGAATAAAGACAAGTATTTCTTTACATCTTATTCTTGTTTCAAAATCATTTACATTATATAAAAGTTATGGAGAGTGAAAAAAATGGTGACCTTACGGCGTCAAATGTGACACAGTGATATATTTGGGTGCACCTAATTGTTGTGCTGGTGCACCTCCAAAAGTTTTTTTAGGTGCACCGTTGCAACCAATGCAGAAAGTTAGTCTGGAGCCCTGAATCCGCATGCAAGTCTGCCCACGATAACAAAATGTTTCTATTTATGTTTGGATATGATACAGTTTTTTTTTTAATTACCCATTTCCAGTTAATTCCTATAAAATTCCATAATTCCAATGTGGTAAATTTCCAGAATTCTGCATCTTAACTTCCCATTGAAAGTTTCTTGAGATTTTCTGCCTCTTTGTCCAAGGACAGGCCATGTAAGACTCTAAGAGAACATGTACGAGCTTGAGAACAGACAGACTAGACTGTTTGGGCCTGATCTAAGCTCTCAGTGGGGGTATAATAGTCTTGCTTCACACTGCTTTACTGCAGTCAGCTCAAGTTAAAGCCAGTCACCATCCTCCCACATAATATTTGGTGCCAATTCAGCTGTGAAAGAAAGCATTCAAGGTTCAGGAGACAAGGCTGCAAACACAAACTGTTGTGTAAAAAATGAAGAACAATGGACAGGCCAATAAAATATCATCTATATTTCTCATATTTCAAAGGCCTTGTGATCATTTTCGTTTTAATGCTGGCACACTTCCGCTCTGGTTTCTGGTGAGTAAAAAAACTCATATTTAAAGATTTAAAGATCACTAAATGGGTCGGGACAAAAATACCCCCAAGAAATGTTTTAGTAGTTCACACCTGTCAGACGCCTCAGATCACAAATGCTTATCAGAGGGTTGTAAATAATGCCTATTATTAAATCAGATGATGCTGATGACACAGCTTTTGGTTTTGTTTCTCACAGTAGGAACCAACGTACCTATTTTTTTCATCTTCTCCCACTGTCAAGCTTCAAAGCAGACCTACAACCCACCATTTTATTTATTTTAAAAAGAAATCTAAACAAAGCCGGAATGATCTCCTGTACGTCTTTTCACTTCATTCCTTTGCTAGCAGACATTCTTCATTTTTTAATATAATATCATTAAAATGTTCTACGATTGATGATTCTGTTTTGTTATGAATTTTGAATAACGTGAGCCTTATAAATACTCCTCTCTGCTGTGCAGGTCTAGACTAACTGCATTAGAGGCGGGGGTTATGTAAAGCATGCTGGTGCTTCTGAGGGAGCTTTAACATTGCCCAAAGTGATGTCACGTTGTCACTTCACATGGTGCTCAAGACTTTGAGTGAAGAAAGACAGGCACTGGCGTGTGTGATTGCAGGATAACTCACACATCTGCACGAGGTTATGGCCAGAGCAGCACACCTGAAACCTCTGACTGAACTCTCTGAAGTCACTTTGCATTGCAGGTACGATAGTTTACAGGTTTTGACGATGGAGGAAAAGGACGGAACAAAGAGATGATGCATCTTGTTTTGGTGCAAGATTTCAATCCTCTCTTGAAAACAGAGTATCCAGTGTTGTTGTGGGACTTGAGTGTTTGATCAGAAAGATATTTCACTCTTTTTGCAGCCATTTTGGACGGATCTACCCTCTTAAAATTAAAATAAATGTGTTCAGTGAAGTCGGATTATTTCTCCTCTTAGGCGATCATACAGTGACACAACTCAAAGTTACGTAGCACAGGCTGTTTTATCTTGATTTAATGGCAGCTTCATGAAAAGATTACACATTATAAACTGTGCAAACTAGCTGGGGCTAAAATCAGAGATTCAGTGAGATAGCTAATTAACGAAGCTAAAATTAAAGAGGCATTGCATGAAATTATTTTAACTGACTTATGTTGATTCATTAGGAAATTAAACATTTTATTTGTTTAGCATTCATAGTACTAATTTGTTTTTGGCTTTTACAAAGTTCCTACTTACCTTTAAAACTAAATTTTAGTACTTTTACGACAGAAAATGGTGAAAAGTCATACCAATCATTTGCAATTTGGGGAAATCAGCATCCAACAAACATATAATGCATCATTTTGTGTGTTTTAAGGTGATGATTTGTTAAAGAAAGATCATATAATAGGATATTAAGCTGCAAAGCTCTTGATCGAGGGAGACACTGAAAAAACCCTTGTCCTTTAAGGTTTGGGCTACATGGTAGTGCAGCAGGTTGTGCCGGTTGTCTGTGTCTCTTTGTCAGCCCTGTGATTGGCTGGCCAAGCCTTTTGTCTGATATCAGCTGGTTTACACTCCAGACCCCCACTGGATAATCAGTGCAGATCATGGATGGACTTTTTAATACTGATAAATGCATTAAATTCTATTAAGTTAATTTAATAACCTTCACCTTTTTCAGACGCCCTGGGAAATGTCTGATTTGAACCTTGTAGCCCAAGCCAAAGACAAAAGCCTCTGTGTTTGGGGAAGTAGCAGCAATGATAGTATGATTTGTTTAAATGGAGGATTCTTTATACCATACGGTGGATTATCATAGTTCATTGAGTGGTCGGTACAAATAGACATAGATGCAATTGGATGCTGTCATAGTATGTGTTAGTCTAAGTGAGTGAGTGAGGGTCTGTCTGCTCACTGCAGGAGAGTGTCATCACTTTTGTTTATACAGTATATGTTTGGCATTCCCAGCATGGCTCAGCTACTGTGTTGGTATCTGCTCTCTACATGGTCATGCTATATTTGATTGAGTGCCAGACTGTCTGTGTGGGGTTCATCTGTACTCAACATAGGATCATTTGTATTGATTAATGCATACACAACTTAAAAGATGTAGATGCATGGCAGCAAACTGAAATGATATATAGATAGAATAAGTCATAACTCAATTATAATGATAAATGAATAGGAATAAAATTCATGCTATCAAACAACCACTCTGCACACATGCCCAAGAAATCTCCTTATGTTTATTTCAAGTCTTGTAAAGTCATAAAGCCTAAAAGGGTTTGGTATCACAGCTTAGTCCGGTAACCCGTGTCTGAGCAGCTTAAAACTATGTTGATCACTCTGCATTAGAGATTCAGCACACACATACACACACACGCTCCCTGCCCACTATTTTTGATCAAGCCATTCAAATGCAGACCAATCAGACTGTCAATGATGCAGCCTGTGCTCCACATACAGAGCACAAGCTGCTGCCATCCAGTTAGAGGCTCAGAGTCAAACAAGGACAAACAGGAAAGGCTTGACAGGCAATTGACGACAACTTCTCTCTGTGAATCTGCACTTTTCCCTCAAGGACATGATGTGACTTATTTATTAGTTTTTCAACATTTTCTAACATCTTACCATGAACAAACCACATCATGAGTGTACTTACTATCTGCAGCTGAAGGTAGTCTCCGAGACCAGCCGCGCTGTCCACGCGCAGCAGAATGGCGTGTTTCTGTTGGGTGCTGAACCCGAGGGCAAGGCGGTCTGCTCTTGTGCTGGGACGCTCATTCGGAGGCCACGTGTAAACCACCATCCCTCCATCACGGCCAAAGATGTAAGTGGTTCCAGCTGGTTAGAGATGTAATAAAAGGCCCATTACTATGACATAAACAATGCTTCCTATTGTCAACTGTTTCCTGTCTGAGATGCCGGCAGGGCCTGCTGTTTTACTAAATGTTTGACACCAAATAGATATTTTGTTGAACTCTACTAACACTCTTAAATGTCACAGCTGACCAGCCCGCCGCAGCTTTCTTGTTCCTCCTACACACTGAAAGGAAAGAAAAGGAAAACAGTATTCCCCGATGTACTTAGTCTCAACATTGCTGCAGGAGGCTGACTGCGACGACTGACTCATGCAAATAACAGCTTATAATAGTTTGACTCACTGTGATATGACTAAATAATCAGCAAGTATCTTTGCTGCGAGGCAGCTGAGAATAATTCAGTGTCAAGAGCCTGAAAATGTGAACAGGACTTTATTAAGTGGTACACAGTGAGTACAGATTTCAGACCTGGAACTAGACTCTAAGCAGGTGGTGTTTCTGAGCTGCATCAGAATGAACAGATGATAGTGCCCCCATGTGGTGACTCTGATTGAATGCAGATAAATATCCATTTATTCATTGTTTTAACCTCTGTAGTTTATCAGTTTTAGTCCTAAAGCTAAAAAAAAAAAAAAAAAAAAAATGGAGGGTAAACAGCCTCGTGTGATTCAAATCTGAGTCGGTCACACAGAAATAAGTCTGTGACCTTTCAGCAGCTGCAAAGGGAGAGCAATCCAACTCATAAATTATTTAAAAAAACATTCAGATGCTTTTTGAAACCTTACTGACTAAGCTAAAATACCTAAAATTGATTTCTTAAAAGATTTTTCTTAAAAAGGGCTTCCTAATCATACAGCAGATATAAGAACAGAGTTGGGAAATGTACGGCTAAACAGACCTGATGAGCAAAAATAATAAAAAATCTAAGCTGCATGACAGAGATGAGCAGCTGGCAGCCCTCCGCCTCATGAAATATGGCCCCAGTTAATATTAGTTTTCTTCAACTGTAAATATAAATATGATAATCTGCCATGTGTCTCAGTCCGGTTTGCCTGTAATGTGTCATGTATGAAAGGAAAATGCACTGTAATATTTAAAAAATGTAATATTTCAATAACTTTACAACAAATGGGTAAATATGACATGTCATAAATGTTTCTGTAAAGATGTTTTATGAAGCAAAATAAATGTTCTTCAATAACTGACTGTTGCACGGAAAAAAACATATTTAAGTGGCTGTAATCTATGCTTAGCTCACTATAGGAGGCTTTACTTCTTACTTCTGACTTTCAAATATTAATGTTGGCACCATATATTTTGATAAAGATATACTGTTCATCTCAAAAGTTGGATATTTTGGGAGAGCTCTGTATTTTTTAGATAAATAACCTTTACTCTTTTGAAACACATTCACACTCATTGATGGTTAATAAGAGGAATAATTCTAAAAATGTAATAATAATTATGATAACATTTAATGTTTCTACCCAGAAATGATGAAATCCCTTCCTGTTTAGTTTTTACATACTGGGGCACACTTGCCTCAAAAAGACCATTGTGTCACCAACACAGTAATTAAATGAAGACTAACAGCTGAAGACATTAATGAAGTGGTGAGAATCACAGGTTCATAACGCAGCATAGTTATTCATTAGGAACTGGAGTAAATGGAATAGACAGAGAGAAGTGGTCATTTAAAGATAAAATACACTGAATTTTCAGACAATCTGAACTAAAAATGTATAAAATAACCTAGAAGAAAGACCAAATCTTCATCATATCCACTGTGTGTTCAACAGATGTAACAACCTTGATAACTGAGCAGCCATGACAGACTGAGCATGTTCATCAGTGCCGTAGAAATGCAGGATGTTTCATCAAAGATGGCTACACCAGGAAGAAAGACCTGCCTCTTCATTTTCTTTCTGTTTCTTGATACTGTTTTGTGTTATTTACTTGTGATGGACTGCAATCTTCTCTGGATGCTGTCCCGAAACTCCATCCATCCACCCCTCTAAAGGAATAAAAATCTACTACAATGAGGAGACAGCCGTTAATATTAGACCCTGGTTTGTGCTGTAAGCTGTTAGCAAAGCATTCTGGCATAGCTTGCAGCATGACCTGAAAAGTCCATTTTTCTATGCTTTTTTTCCCTGATATGTGAGATTCATTCATAGTTTAGAAATGTTAGTTTGCCTATTAGTGAGCACGGCTTATGAAGTATTGTTTTTATAAAATTCAGTCCTGAGTTTACAGAAAAGCTGAAGTAACCAAGGTCAAAAATCATTAAATATTAAATTTGAATAGTTTAATTTATTATAAAAATGTCAGCCCTGTTGTTTTTTTTTTGGTTTAAGGGGAAAGATATATATTATCCAGTTTAAAATGGTTATTATAAGCATTTTCCCCTCCCTGTATGGAAAAGAGCTTTGAATTCAAGACACTTTCAAATATCACATAATTTTAGCTTGCTGCTGCTTTGGTGTCTTTAGCTGGTCGGACAAAGTTTCCAACAAAGAGCCAAGACAGAAGCAATGAGACTGAACTGCAACAACCTACAACTCTTATTTAGCTTCACAAAGTTTAATTTAAAAAAAAATGTCCATAGTCAGAGAAGCCGATGATTGGCTGTCAGCAGCGATCTTGGCTGTACGGATCAGCGGATAAAACAATTCTTTGTTCATTCGAACTGGTGAGTGAACTGGCTCTGCTGTGAATAAATTAAAACTGCTTGGAATCAAACCATCACCATGTTTCGTTTCAGTTTTGGTTGAAATTCCCACTGGCAGCAGATTTGACTTCAAGTGGACAAACTCTTCCTTTGTGATCCTGGGTTTGTGTTTCCTTAACCTTAAAGCTGTTCTTTCTTCTTCTATCTTAGATTTTCCAATGCAAATCCATCCAAATACTCCTAATAACCTCTAAAATGTAGCCAAATGTTTGAGTAAAACAGCTATAAGAGTTAACGTGAGCTTGTCTAGAGCTTAACTGTGATTCTGACAGACAAATCGAAGCACAAGCACTCACCGTCGTTGCATAGCGGCCCAGCATACGAGGTCATGCTGCAGTCGCAGGTGAAGCCCTCCCACTGCTGCAGACACACTCCCTGATTTGAGCATGAGTCTTCCTGACACGTCGTGCTGGGACCTGCAGTGACAGACGTGGCGGGGCAGGAGGATGAGACGGTTAAGAGAAGAAGAATAACAGACTTTTGATTTGATGCCCGGATTATTCACAACATTATGCCAGCACAGATTATTCAGTTTTAGACCTCCTTTCTTTTACATTTGTGCATTTAGAAATGAAATGTTGTTGCTTAAGTGGTGTTTTGATTAGTAGTATTAGTAAAAAATCATTGTGATTCTAGGACTCGATGGATGTAGACTCCCACTATTCAGATCTGTGCCAGGTTCAGACAGGAGGCGGAAGTGCTGCTATTTTTAAATTCCCATGCGAGCAGAAGCCTCTCTGTTCTCAGAAGAAGGCTTTTAATTCTCTAACACTTGCAAAAATCTGCTCTTTTTCTCCTTTCAAACATAATGGGTAGTTTAGGCTAGACTTCATTCTGTCTGCCTGCTCATGCTTAAAAGTTGATTTTCGGGCTGTAAGTTTGTCAAAATGTTTGGTAACATGTTTTAAACAATGTAATCTAGGTTATTTTATTGATAAGTAGTTTTAAAAGGCACCAAAACCTTTAAAGATCCCACAGATATATTCTCTTAAGGGTTTATTTTGGAAAAGAAAAAGACAAAGACATAATCACACATAAATGCTGATATGCTAAAACTGTACATTTCAAACTATGTCAGTGTCATTACAGAATTGATGATTGAAAATAACAAAATTACTCAATACCAGGTGCCCAAGATTTTTATTTCTGGCATTGATTTCAAGTCCTATCATACAAAAGTTCGGCTTCTAGCTTTGTGGAAACCCTAGTAAGCCGTATTTAAATGTAAGATGTAATCATGATGAGATTTAGACATCTGATATAAATTTATTGGACGTGCAGTCGGATAAATTTCATCATAGCAGGAGAAAAATCAAGTGATTACATCTCAAGAGCAAAGGGTAAGAGTGCAGAAAAATGAACAGTGTTAGCAACCATGAGATGGATATTTCATCATATATCAGAATGGTATAAATATTAATCAGCTACATGGTTTATTACAGTTTATTAGTATGTTTACTTGACAAGTTGACTAATTGATTCAAGCACAGAGCCTCGAGGCAAATGGGAAGTTAGGGTTGGGTGATATAGACAAAAAACATGGCAGTACACAATATTTAAATACATATAATTGTAAAGAAATGACAAATGTTTGATATAATTTCATATTTATGGATTGTAATCCTGATTTAAGTAGAGGTCAGATTATTTTGATCCCTGAACAAAGTAAAACAATGCTAAGTCCATGCTTTTCTTTTGAACAGTGCTTTACTCCACACTGCCAACACTTCCTTACTCCATCCTCACATTCTCCCGTTTTCTTCACCTCTACTGGATTCTACTGACATGTACTTCTGTTATTTGTCTTTCAACATAATCCCAGTTTAGGTACACACACTCCTGTTCATTTGTTTATTTGATTCATTCATCATTCATCATTATTCATTACCTTTTAATAAATTATATATAATAGTTTCATGCTCACATTTGCTCCTGCACAGACATTTTTCATTCTTGTATGACCTGTTTTCACTAATACACTCTTACTTATTCATTTATTCACCACTTAAGTCCAGGGACATTTATTTCTGTCCATTTGTTCATTATTTATGTCTGTGCAAGCGTACCATGTTAATTTGTCACTGTTTTTCCACTAAGGTCCATATACACATAGTCCTGTTCACATATATTTGTTCTTATTAATGTCATTGACACAAACTTATTTTTTTACTTCAACTTCACTCCAGTAAATGCCACAAAAACTGGTGTTAATCCATTCATTTTTTATCATTAAGTTTTTGTCTATGTACACATTACTTAAGTCAATGAACACATACTCATACTTTAAAAAATGCCCTGGATTGTGTCTGTTTTTGCCCTTAAATGCTTAAATTTCTGTTTTATTGTTGTGTAACTTTGGGTAAGCAGATACAGGGTTGTCTTTATTTATATTGTAAAGGGGTCGGTATAATAAGCTTATGTTTAAGCCTACATGATTTCCATATATTTAGGTCCTAAATATCTTGTTGTGATTTAACCCTCAAGGGACTGACCTCCCGCCGGCGGCCCCGCCCACCGCGCTGTCTACATAGTTCTGCTTAAACTGATATAACTCAAAAACGACATTAGCTAGAATGCTCATTCTTTTTGCTGCTAAAAGCATAGACTTTCGTCTTTCATGTGACGTCTCCATTTACGTCATTACGTTGTGTTTCTCGCGTAAAATCACCTGGGAATTTTCCCGCGCCACCACTGTGTGGTGCCAAAGGACCTTTTTAACGTGTAAGTTGGAAAGAGCACGTCATATAGTGAGAGAGCTAGAGATTGATTCATTGATAGATAGACTGATTGATTAAAATTGTGATGGGGGAGTTAGGTACTGTATGAGTGTGTGATTTAGAAAGAGTAAGTTGTTTGATTTAGTGAGAGAAAGTTGTTTGATGTAGTGAGAGATTGTGTGTGAGAGAGAGAGTTTTGTCTGCCATGATGACTTCCACAATGGCTCTTTGTAAAATAAAATATAGGCTATGTAATGTGCATTGTGTAAAATGTGCAATGTATTTATGTTTATGGAAAATGTATATAGTTGAAACAATATTGTTGAGAAATATTTTGCTCAAGTTTCTATGTTCAGTACTGATTTGGTTCTGCAGTAGTGGTCAAACTAAAAAAAACGCCTCTGTAGTTTTTACATAAAAATGATCATATCTCAAAAACTAAAATAGGTATTTTGTTCAAATCACTTCTGGTGTGTTCAGAAATATTTTGTTTATTTTTCTACATTTGGAAATCATTTCGATCAATGTGTTTTGTGTGCATTATTAGTAAATATAATGGAAAAAAAATATCAGATTTTTGTATTTTCTAATTTATAACACAATTTGAACACCTTTACCTAATTTTTATGGTTTATTTATATGTATACCATTTTAGATTAAGTTGTAAGGATTCTAGGGATATTAGGTATTTGAAGATATTCCAAGAAATGACATCAGAATGAACAAAAATACAAATGTATTTACTGGCGAACCCTTACAATTGCAGTCCCTTAAGGGTTAATGAACTTTCATTGATTGATTCGTTTTTTTACATATTAACTTAGTTTTTAACAACTTCCATTTACATACGAATTTCTTTCATCAACACTGTTGTATTCTAATGTATCTTTGGCTTTTATGTATTGTTCTTATGGCATTGTTTTATGTTGTTTTTATCCTTAGTGTTCTTATATATTTTCTGACACTACTGTAAAGCACTTCGGGGGCCTTTTGAGTTACTGTAAAGGGCTTCATAAATAAAATTTGATTGATTGATTGAACACTTTGGTTAATGCACACTTGCTCCTCTTGATTTATTCATTTGAACAATTCTGTACTAAAATCCATTACTATTTACTCCTGTTACTACACAGAGATTTTAAGTTTATGCTAATATACTTTACTTTGCTCTATTATTATATGCAGGTTAACATTTCTTTATGTGTGGCTCTGTTGTTGGAGTTCTTCTTCTCGTTGTAATTTTGCCCCTTGTGTATACCAGGCCTTTGCTTTATTTGTGCACGTACATTTGTGATCAATAAAGTTTCCATATTATCGCAAGTGTTTCTTTATGTAAAAAATCTTCCACTGAGCATTAGGTCATGTGTCTATTCTTTTAACTCAACATCAAACACAGCTCTGTTTATATAAGCTATACCACCGTACCCTGTATCCTGTTTCAAAATCTATTGATGTACATAAAGAGTTTACTGCGGCCCTGTTGCCATAAATTTCTTCTAAATAGATGATGGGTGTGTTTTCTTGCCAAATTTGCTTACAGCGAGTGAAACAGAGAACAGACGGCCGAACCATCGCTGCAGCTGGCTGCAGAGCTCCGAGGCGTGACGCTGCCTGTCTGAGCCACCCGATTAGTGAACATGGCTGCTGGAAGGGAGAGAGGCGACCCTTCAGGGCACTCCCGCCTCCTGTCTGAACCCGACACTACACTGGCAGCAGATGCCTCATTATCAGTAACAGCTAAACTAAAGCTAAACTGGAATCTATGTTACTGGGTGAATAGAGTCAACTGAGGAGAGCATGCAGGAGGTGAGACTAGATGAGTAGAACAAGAACATGACGAGGAGTTAAACATAAGAGGGCAGAGTTATGTTTAAAAGGCTTCATCTCAATACTCCCTCTCCTACAGTCTGTCACTGTTCACTCCCGCCTCGTGCTGAAGCGCACGGGAGGAGAATGTCAAAGCTCTGAACTTGTTTCTCCTTCATTGCACTTCTAACTCGAGGCATGGAGGAGGGCTGTGAAGTGATTCACACATGGAGTATTGGAGTTGAGGTTGGGAGTCAGTAGTACGGGTTAGAGAGCATGCTGCTGGCAGGTGGTGGAGCGGTGGTTAACTCAAGTCAAGCGGTGATGATGTCACTACAGTGGCTAGGAGAGGACAAGTCACCTCTGACTTTTGACTCTGGATCACTGGGATCCACCACACAACACTGGACACCACTGGGTAGATTTTAGCACACGCATAACAGGGATGCAACAATACACTGAGCCCACGATTCGGTACATACCTCGGTTTCTTTCTGGTCACAGTTTTTCATCAGTTTGATTTTGACAACCTTTTTTTAAACACACGTGAAATGTGTAATTTATATTTTAAACTAAACTGACTGATTCTACGTTATATATTTTTTTTCAGGAGCTAAAATTAACTTTGTTTATTGTTGCCACCAGAACACAGTAATGTGTGAAAGGCATGCTGGACGGGTAAGCAGGACCTGCTGCTGTGCTGCAGTCCTGCTTTTGTATCTTATTCTTATTTTTTGATGGACCTCAACCTGCCTGCTGTTCTGTCGTCCAAACTTCAATCTGTAAACAACCCATGTAAAAAGACATTTACGGGTTAAATTGAGTGTGCTGTCTCCTTCATCCTCCCTCAGTGTTACTCCAAACCAATGTTTCAGTTTCATGGAAAAATTTCCCATAACGAAGGAGAAAACGCCTCTGAACGTGGACTTCCTGATTCACAAAGCTAATTAAGCTTGTATTGTGAACCAGGAAGTGCTTTTTAAAATGTTTTTCTCTTTTTATGCAAATATTTTACAAGAAACAGAAATGCTGGTTTTCTGTAAACACAACTCAGGGAGTGTGGTTTTATCTAAATGTAGGGGAAGTAGTGGGACTGACCGGACATCTCAACTCATAGGTGGTTATTTTGGTGCCTTTAGGTTCTAATTTCTTGAAAAATCAAGGAGTTTAAGGCTAATTTTACCAGAGCAGAATAGCAATGAGTTATTGCTTTCTGTTCTCCGAAAAATTCTGTGTTTCCATCGAAAAAGAATTTCACAATCCTCCTTGATGCAGTTTGATGTGTAAAAACATTTTAAAATGACCTTTATATGTGCTTTTTACCCCTGTAATATCTATTTTATGATGTTGGAGAAAACCCACACATTTGACCTCCAAACATTCAAGTTATTAGACAAAACTACATTTTCTTTTGTTTAAAACATTGTTTTGATGTTTCATTTCATTCTCGTTTTTCTAAGCTGACTTTGAATGCATCATAATAGAACTTTTGCCGTTCACTTGTTAAAGCTCTTAAAGGCTTGTTAAGGTCATGCTGACAATTTCAGCAAAAATAAAAAAAATGGATTGCAATTTTGAAACCAACTCAACTTTTGACGAAGCTCGTTTACTTCTTACAGTCATTTAGAGCAGATGAAGAGGATTGTTCCTCCTGCAGAGACCAGTTTGTCATTAATCTGATGTGGAGTTACCAAACTTCTCTATTAGGGATGCACATTATTATCTGTTTGATATCGGTATTGGACGATATCAGCCTGAAAAGTTAAGTAACGTATTGGCTGATATTGAAGTTTTTGCAGATATTTACTGCTGATGTGTTGGCCACACATCTGGAATATCAGCAAATAATACAAATGATCAAAATTGATTCACCTTGTCATCACTGCATGGGTACCTTTAAATACTGAGGGTTTAGTTTTTGCAATAGTTAAAATCTGTTTTTCTTGTTTTACGTCTATTCATGTGATAATATGCTGTAACACTGACAGAAACGAGTCCATTTTTATTAAGCACAGAGCTTGTGCTCTTGACCTAAAATATTGGTATTTGCATTAATGAATCAAAAAAAAATATTGGCATATCAGGTATCAGCTAAAATCCAATATCGTGCATCCCTATTCTTTATCCACAGCTACAATTAGAAGATACAACGTGTGATCCTTACTTTAATTCACTGGCATGTTAATGTGTTGGTTCGTGTTGCTCCTGCTGGAAGTGGTTTTAGGTTTTTGTAAATGTCGAACAACCTTCAGCCCTAATTATCACAGATCCGAGGTACAAGGGAAGTTTTCTTTGTAAGCTTTGATTGCATTTGCTTCCTTTCCTCTTAAAGCAAAGCAGCAGGGTGGTATCTTGACCTAACTTTAACGCATTTGCTACTCACAGCAGGAGTTTCCTCTCCGCTGAGGAACAGAGGCACATGCACAGCAGAGCTAAAACAGGGCAGTTTACACGTGCTTATTGAACCTTGGACGATGTACCAAACGGTTCAATATTTTTGTTGATAATTGTTGCATCCCTAACGCACACACACGCAGACTCACACACAGACTAATTCCCACGCTCGTACACAAGTCTCACATGCTCACACAAAGCGATATACCTTGCAAGTCAGCTTTCATCAATGTAACTTTTGTCAGCCAAACAAAAAAGCAAACAAGCAAATTAAGTTAGATGGTTAGTCAATGCACACGGATGTCTGTGAACTGCTGAAAGAGTGGAGCAGAGAGAGAAAATGTGCAGATAGATCGAGGAGGAGATGGAAAAAAAGAAGATAAAATTCATATCTAGTTGACCAAAAGCTGTGTTAGTGGGTTATCTCCAAACAAAGAGAATGAGCTCAATGAAAACCAAAAAAAAGGCAGCAGGGATGCAGGACCAGGAGGATGTACAGCTGTGCTTTCTGTGTGCTTGCACCTCACCTTCACAGCCTCTCTCCACCTGTCCCATTGTTGCCAAGGCATCGGCCAAAAGGTCAGGGAGGCGGCCATTCAGGTCGACTGTTGCGAGGCAACCCTGGAAGCCCTCTCGGGAGTGGACCAGCTTAGGCAGGTCGCGGTACATCTCTTTAGAGATTCCCCCGATGTACAGATCACCTGATGGGGGAGAAGACAAAGTGAGTGACAGCTAATTTAATAAAGCCATGACAGAAGAAAAATGTCTGTTTTTTTTTAACTGAAACAGACAATAAAGTTATATCTATCTAAATATCTATGTATCTAAACGAACCAATCACAGTGCAGGAGAAGACTGCAAACTCACCAGACAATTTATTTGGTGCACCATTCAACTGGAGCTAATCAGCAAATCAGTGCAAATTAGAGATGTTCTGATACAATTTTTCCCTCTCGATACCAATACTTGTGCTGTGGGTATAGGCCAATGCCGAGTACTGGTCCGACACCAGTATGCTGTTAAAATAATACACTACTCCTGCATGACTGTGATACGATTATCATTGTGGTATGGCCCGGCTCAGGTTAGACCCTTTGAAAAACATGAATAAATACAGCAATGATGCAGCATGAACATGCTAGTTAGCTTAGCTCCAAGCCTTGTGTTTGTTAACCAGCTCAGACACACGTGTGTCTGTTGCGTCTGTGCCACGTGATCAATTCCTCCAGATCCCTGCAGGTTGCAGCAAAGCGCTACTGTTTCAAGAGCAGCAAAGAACTGTGCCAGAGTTTAACGGTGCTAAACAGTAAATACAGAATGAGCTGGAGAATGGGGAAGAACGGTAACTTAAGTGACTTTGAATGTGGCATGATTGTTGATGCCAGACAGGCTGTCCTGAGTACTTCTGATGACTTACTGGGATTTACATGCACAATCATCTTTGGGTTTAAGGAGAATGGTCTAGAAAAGGGAAAATATCAAGCGTAAAAGAATGGCCAGGTGACAGTAACTCAAATAATCACTTGCTGAGACCAAAAGATGTGTTGAATGTTGGGGCAGATGGGATTCTGCATCAGAAGACCACACTGGGTGCCACTCCCGTCAGCCAAGAACAGGAAACTGAAGCTACATTTCACACACGCTCACTAAAACTGCACAATAAATTTTGGAAAAATGTTGCCAGATCTGAGGTGTCTTGATTTGTGCTGCCACATTCAGATGGTAGGGTCAGAATTTGGCATAAACGACAGGACAGCATCGATCCATCATGCCTCCAATTGACAGTTCAGCCAGGTGGTGGTGTAATGGTGTGGGGGATATTTTTTGGCAAACTTTGGACCCCAATTAAGCATCGTTTTGACCCTACAGCCTACCGGAGTACTGTTGCTTACAATGTCCATTCTTTAATGACCACAGTGCTCATTTTCAAACACACTATGTCCCAAAGCTCAGATCATCTCAAACATTTCTTGAACATGACAGTAAGTTCATTGTTCTCCAGTAGGCTGCACAGTAACCAGATCTCAATCCAATAGAACACCTGGAGAATGTGGTGGTACAGGAGATGCTGACAAATCTGCAGTGACCATGTGATGCTCTCATGTCCATATGGATGAGCTGTTTATATAAAGTCTGGTGAGTATATGTGAAAGGTGTGCTGTGGATGGATTTTATTATTTACTGGCCCTTATTGTTATCATCATTGCTATGTTTAATCTTTAAACTATATTAACTCTGCAGTTTTAGAGCTGCAGAAAAAGTTATTTAAAAAAAAACTGCTTGCCTGACAAACAGCCTGAAATAAAACAAGTTAAGGACTAAATTTGTTTTAATCTTTAAACTAGAACAACTGAGCATGTGCCTTCATTATTTTGACATAGAAAGCAATTTACCCACTGTTTCAAAATGTTTTATGCTAATTCCCTCTCTGACTATTCAATTAAATAAGTAGTTGATATCTGGAAAACACTTCTGTAGCTGCTTCATAACAGAGGGCTGATTTGGAAAATTAGTTAATTATGATGACTGAACAAGAGGAAACAGTGCGTCTGGCTTTTCCTGGGGTTTACAAAACCTCACCACAGGCACCTCTAAAGAGAGCCGACAAATGATTAGAAACATTTTGTGATGATCAATGACATTTACAAATTGTGCTGATGATATAAAGAGCAAACAATGGACAAAAGCAAAACTGCAAAATCTTGTCCTCCTGCTATTCTTGTTCTTTTGAACCCCCCATGGTTCCAACCTGTCTCTCCTGAACAAATACAAAGAAGTCAATTCAGCTCATGAACAATGAGCACTTGAATAACTTGTTTAACTTTTCTGCTTGGACTCTAAGTTGGAAAAATGCAAAGTGATAAAATACTGCTCCACTTATTAAAATGTGATTTATTATTAAATATACCTGTTTATATAAATCAAGATTTTTCTAATGTATTCATGAAAAATGCTCATTTTCATGATAATGATTGAATTGAAGATTAACATTATACTTACGTTTTTAAAATTTGGACTACCTTTTTAGATATGCTGGTAGTCTTCCAAAAGATATCTTAAAGGGAATGATTGATTGCAACCCCTCAATCAATCAATGCTCTTGTACGCTTAATTTGTTTTATTTTTTTTTTTATTTCTGCCCCAATATAGATGTCCTTTTATTACAATCATATTGCTAGCAGCTCCTTGATATATTGAACTGAGTGTAACCGGTACATGCACATGTTTAAGATTTATAACATTGTTATGGACATTCAACATTATACTTTGGATAATAAAATGCTGCTATGTGTCATCTACAAGGTAGCGAGGTGAGGATACATTTGTTGTGGCCAAAGTTTACTTGTTTGCATGTTGCAGTGTGTTGTTTGTTTAATTAAAAAGTAAATAAAAAATATTGTACAAAAAAAAAGAAAAAAGGTTAACATTATTTGCAAGGTCCTGCCTCACGCTTCTTGCAATTGATTCATCTGGTGCGTAAGACCTCAACAGGAAGGTATGTTTACTATTTCTGTTTGAGATTCTGCTTTGTTTAGCACCTTTTTTGTAGCTTCAGGTGGTTTTCACACCTACAGTTAGGTTGTTTTGTTTCATTTCAGTTGAAAAATGTGCCTATTTACTTGAAGATGGCTATAGTGGAACATTGAGGACACCAGATAGCATGGTAACTTATAACAATGTAACACCTGTGTCAGCAAAGAAACTGTCAGCAAACAGCTTTAAGAGGTTCAATTCCCCTGCTTGAACAAGCTGGAAGGTCCACGTAGAGATGATGAAATATCATAACCTGGTGGTGCTGTCATTGGGCTGGATGCCTTGTAATGCATACATCATTACTACTATAGCTGCTTAATTTACTACAGCAGTGTGATGAGTTAACTCCCTACTCTGTCTGAGGTGTATTAAGTCTTCACTGCTAAAAAACCACTCCAGGGGTCAACTGGAAGGGAGTCGAGACCACCTCTTTTATTCGAGCTTGATGCTCTTGTTTGTAGCAAAACAGGGATCAACTGCTTTGTTCTTATAAGTGCAAACGAATCATGCTGTGTTAAGAACACATAATAGAGTCACAGAAACTAAATTATAATCTTGTTTTTTCAGTTTACCAACACAAAACCTAGTTAAACCTGCACTTTAGGAGTGCTATGTTAAGCATTAAATTGTGAGTTAAATTATTTTCCTCTCATGTAGCTCAATGGTAGGATGACTGGACTTTCAGATCTTAAAATAGGGACACTTTAATTTCACATTGAACGGACATTTATGAGATTCAGAGAGAATTCAATTTCTTTTTAGTGCTCTTGTCAATACGATGGAAAGCAGTAGATAATCATCAAACCATCAAAATAAACAAGCTGTATTCAAAATAATGGAATTCTACATTTAACACAATTACTGAGGCTAAAAATGATGAAATGATTTGGTATCTTACTTCAATTGGCTAAACAGAGATGGGACACAAGGTCACAAAACAGCACAGTCTTAAGCTAAATCAGGGAGTTTGGTCTTCCTACTCATTGGTCAGAACTAATTTGTTGTCGAAATCAGCCACACAGAGAACTTATTTTTCCTGAGTATCTATTCATACAGGTTGAAGGTGTGTAGTTGTTTACCCTTTAAAAGCAACATTACTTGGAGTTTCCCTGCTTGTGTTTGCTCATACCCTTCAGGTCGAGGTTCTTGGCTCCCATGGTGGTCTGTGTAGTGACTTTGGTGTCGATTTTAACCGTGTGGAGATTGTTTGTGTCCCTGGATATGTGAACATTGTGCCAGTGGTTGTCATTAAGGGCACTGTTTGAGTTCCCTTTGATTAGGTGTGCTCCATTGCCCAGATCAGAGATGTAGTGAAGGTAGCTAGAAAGAAAATAAGGACAGGAAAGTTGAGGAAGGTTAGACAACAAGAGAAGGAAAACATACTGCATTTATGTTGAGGAAAAAAACAGGGTCATCATCTTACTCCGTCTCACAGAAATGTAGTTATGTAAAGATTGAAGAGCTGCTTAAGTGCTGCTCTCTTTGTGCTTGAAAATTCAGTTTCAGTCAAGAATTTTTTCATTTATATACATCAAGGACAATCCTAACAACAAATCTTCAGAAATAGGACACGATAAATGCATTAAGATTTCTAAATGACAGATATTTCACATGCTTGTACCTCATTTCAACCCTCAGTGATTGTGTTTGCAGGTTCATTAAAAGCAAAAAGAGTGCAGTAATGCCGTGTAAACACCACACACTGCTTCGTCTCACCCTTTCACCAGCTCTATCACTATGAAGTCATTGCCGTCTCCCCTGTTGTACAGAATAAGGCCATCCGGTGACGTCGTCTTGAACTGCATGAAGAGATGCATGGAGTAGTAGGCCTGCAGCGTGGGCAGCGTGACAAAGCTAGAGCGTGACCGGAAGGTGACTGGGTCGGCTACGATGCTCTTGTAGCCGATAACGGCGTTCAGCTCGCAGTAGTCGATGTCGCCGTTCTTGCACAGATCGATGTAAGGCATGCCGTTCAGCGTCAGGCCCTGAAGGTGGCCGATGAAATTGGAGGGCACGGCCGGCATGAAGCGCTTCTCCGTCACGATGCCGGTCTCCACATTGTGGAACTCGAGCTGGGTGTGGTCGCCCGCCATCTGACCTGGTGGTGTGGGGTAAACTTCGGAGATGAGAGCTACGGAAAAGTTGGGTTTCAAGTGGAACTGTTCAGAACTAAAACTAAAACTAATCCTAGCACCTAGCTCAAGACTAAAACAATGACTGCTAGGAATAATGTGGACCTGGGGTGGGCAACTTTGGTCACCTTGGGGAGCACATTTATCTTTGAAATTCTACACTTTCAAATATGAGGCAAACCATATTTAGGTTTAAATTTATTATACCTAAAATGCTTCACTTGTAAAATATCAAACGTAAGTAACCACTGTATTCGTATTTTTATCTTAAATCTCCATCTGTGAAATACCAAACATGCATATAACCACTGTAAATATACCACTTACTATTCACTACATGTTTTTTCTTGATTTTTTATTTTATTTCAATAGACTTTTAATTACTTTATTTTTCATTTGTAAGCCTCTTTCTAATATTTCTCTCGTATCCTAGAGCAGATGTAAATTTGGAATTTCCCAGTGTGGGATTAATAAAGGGAATATCTAATCTAATCTAATCTGATCAAATGGAAGACTCATGAAGACATGTTTAAAACTTTTGAGTAAGATTGTTATTTGACAAAGCGGAAGTAGTGAAGCAGCCAAGAGGAGCATACATACATGCGTAATCTGAAATGCTTGAAATACTCTAAATATAAGTGAAACTTTGTCTTGTTCTCTGTTTTTTGAGTAGGCATTAAAATAGCACGACATAGAATTTATAAAGACGGTCTTAGCCATTCTGACATCCAAAATTCTAGACCACAGGTAGGTAGAATAAAAAAAAAACCTTTAAGGCTCAAATTTTCAACATCAGGAGGAACAATGTGGCCCCAGGAACTAGATTTTTCCAACATCTATGACAGTAAAATGCATAATGCTTAACTGAATAAAGTAAACACAGAATAAAGGCAAATCTATAAAATCTTACCAATGTAATGAACAGTGTGCATTTGAAAAAACTATAAAGCCTACGTTTCACATTTTTACACATTTAGCCAAATATTTTTTCAAGTATTTTAAAAGCAATGACCACCTCTTCATCTCAGACCAAAAATATTCATAATGTTATCTCATTAACAGTATATACTTGTTTTTGTGTTCTAATGTCTTCTTATACATTTTAAGAATCAAATTAAAGAACTTTTAAGACCCAAACTAACACATTTTTTTACAATCTGTTGTATTGCAAGCATACAGCTCAGCTCAACTCAAAGCTGATCTGTTTAAAAAAATACAATTGTTTTAGTTTTGTATAATTACTGTACAAATTCCATTTTTTCTGAAATTACTCTTTTAAAAGCCAATTTGATAAACATAGTCTTGGCAGAGGACTACTAACATTTAAGATTACTCCTGAGTAAAAATAATGCTTTTAAGTCTTTGATGGCTTAAAATAAATAAAATATTAATTTCTAGACCTATTCAGTCAGTTTAAGCACCTATAGGGACCCAGTTTAATACGATTCATCTTTGTACAAGAGATGGGACATGATTTTTAGATCTTTAAATAGTCCAATACTTTCTGAAAAATAGAACATTACAACTTCTGATTGAAATTCCTACTGTCTTCTTACATCTTGTCATTGCCACACTGGTTAAAATACATCATGGCAGGTTTAATAGTTTTTTATAATGTTCAGGTTTATTTTACTTCCATAACTTTAACATCTGGCTTTAATTAGCGGTGAGCAGAGCTTCATGTGATCCTCTAGGCTGCCAGTTGCCCACCCCTGGCATGGACCTAACAGCCTTTTGTACTAATTTTATGTTTTTTCTTGCTACTTCAAATGTGTTTTTTCACTTACACATGAAAAGATGTCCACTAGAAAAGGAAATAAAGACCTTGATGTTGGTTTTATAGCATTAATTAAAATAAAAATAAACAAACAATAACAAGATGCCTAGAGAAACATCTCCTACGTACATACAATGCAGTTGGTTGAAAAGAAGTGAGAAGAATTTCTCAATCATTAGAGACCCAGAGGAAATGTGTGTTATGCTCCACAAAAAGATTTTGATTTTTGGAATACCAAACAATTCAAAGGTCCTGTATTTTGGCTCAATAGCAGAGAACATTGCTATAAAAACAGTTGTGTAATATTCCGCCCATGGCTTGCAAAAATAACCATTACAAGGAAATGTGACAAACTAGAGCCCCCATGACCTCAACAAAAGGAAAATACAAAAGAAAGTGTTTTCCTCTGAGACTTAATAGAGCTTTTGAGGTGGAAATAGACCATCTCATGGTGCAAAGAGGATAGGGGGGATCTTCTTGTCATTTTCTGTACATATATGGACCTCTGACTTATCAAATTATAATCATATTCAACTCTAGACTCTCCTTTGATGGTTGCTTTAGTTCACTTGTGTTGTTTGTTTCACCTTATGAACAAGAAAGTGGAAGAAAACAGGTTAAAAAAGCCTAAGAAGAAAAAGTAATGCTGCTTTGTTTACCTTCAACAGGCTGCAGGTCGTCCACTGTGAGTTTGAGGCTCTTGCCACGCCGGACAACCCTCACCGTGTGCCACTCATTATCATTGAGGCCCGACCCCGCAAAGATGGTCTCAGGGCCTTTACCTACACATAGTCCAGAGCACCATTAACACAATGCACAGGGAGAAGCAGAGAGACAGACAGACAGAAAGATACAGAGACAGAAAGAAGAAGAAGAATCCAGGCAGGTTGCATTAAAATTCAAGGACAGAAAGGGGTGAGATGGAGGGAAGTGTCAGAGGGGAAGTTGGATCCACACACACCCCGAGGAGACACACACCTCGGTGTTAACACATTCTCACCACAGATAGATGGACAGGCTTCTTCACCAGCCAGACAGGATGTGACATGGACAGACAGACAGACACAGAGATTAACATAAATGGATGCCACAGGCGCTGGAGATGGAGATTGTGAGTCACAACAGGCCCACGCTGAGACAATCCATCTGTGGACAGATTACACACCATGATGACCACCCACTACCCACACATGCGCAGACAGCCCGTCGCACACCCTTGACTCCCAAAACACCCCCCACCATACAACGGGCTGGGAAATATAGTTTTCAATATACATCATTTGGTTTTAAAAGACGATAAAGAGCATGACAAAATTCTTTGTACTGCTGATGTAATTGTTGATGATTGTGACTCCAAAAGGGAGAAGAACAGATCAATAATGGATGGATGGAAGTCTAATGTCAAATTAAAAGATTGTTCATGGTAAAATCCAGCCTGTTACTGTTAGAGTAATTCTTTATCAAGGAGCGTTGATGATAATAGTACCAAGCAAACAATATTGACAATCATGTCATACCACAGCATCACAGCAGAAGCTGAACTTGACATTCAAAGATGGGAATATTTTATTACTATTTAACAAAGATTGCAGACAAACTGCTGCACAGTGTTTAAAATGCACAAAAGTTTGGAAACATTTGGAAAAGAAGTTGTTACTGGGAAAGGGAAACCATTACTTCTCACTTGTTCAGTCCATTTTCATGTTACCTTGGCGACACAAAGTTGTTAAAACCCTGTGATAGGCTAAGACCTAAGATGTCATATTTGTGGAAAAACAAACTATCTTTACAGTGACCTCTGGCTTGAAAATGTCTTTTTGTTGACCAACCAGTGCTTTAAGTTTGGGTTGTGTGTTCTATTTTCTGTATGTGTGAACATGAGCACTGCCAACAAAGAAGTGATTAAAGACAGTGCACTTGCTCATTTGTTTTAAAAAAAATGGACAGAAAGAGTTATATTCTGATTCACCAATCATTAAACTAAGGGCAAATTTATCTAAAAACATGTCTGTGCAGTTCAGACATTCTGTGGGAGCGTGTCTGCTTGTCTTTATAATTATCTGGGTAAATTGTCAAAACTAGGTATAAAGGATGCTTATTATGCAACCTCCTGCACACAGTCTAAACTGCAAAATATGTTTGTAACATTTAGAAAACTTTGGGAAACTGATTCCACTGTGCTTATGCCATTTGGACTGTTTTCCTCTATCTTAATAGGGAAAAAAAGGCAAATGATTACATACTCTATGTTGTTTTATGCTCAAAAGGAGATTTATCAAGTCAGAAAGCATTTTTACCAAGATAATAAAAAAGAATTAAAAAATCTCCAAAGTTGAAAAATGCTGCCAATGTTTTTGTTAGATGATGTGTGAGGGTTTGGATGTTATTTTTAACATCTATATATTTGTTCTCTAGAAATAAAAAAAATATGAATATTGTTCAATTTTTGTAATCCTCAAAATCTGGGATTGGACTTGGCTACTTGTATTGGAAAAATCAGATGATGTTCCTACAAATTCAGCTGCACTGCAACAAAAATAAGTCCTGCACATCCAGGACTTGGTATTTTTTGTTTCTAAAAAAGGAAAATTGCAGTAAAACTTCCAAATATTGTCTTTAATCAACAAACATGCTGTCAACATTTAGAAGAATAGGTGAAACTGGTGTGAAGTTAAATTTTGGCAATTTAGACTTTCTTTCCTTCATGAACAACAGAACGGAAGATGATTAACTTTCTGTACTTCCTTCAATTTCTGATCACCAAGAAATATTCACCAGGATTTGCTGTGGCATCAAACATGACAACACCAATTTATTTTACAAGATTAACTTTGTATTATTGTTTAGGACTCTGGTACTGTAGCAGCCTGTTGATGTTTTGTACAGACTGAAATGTGATAGATATGTAGAGATATGAATTTTGCTTTATATCACCCAGCCCTACCTCCCCCCTGCACACACTTTAATGTCTGGTATCACAACCTAAATGTTCCACCAGAGTGCAATACCTCAGTGATCCTCTTGGTGGCACTAGACACACAGCAGAGCACCAGAGAGCTCTCCAAGGTGCTGATGTGCAGCAGAAAGAAGAAGCTGAGCTGTCCTCTCATGATGTCTCTCTCTCTGCCAATCTACCAGCTCACATCTCCGCACAGTCGACTGCACACGCTTGACAGGCCGACTGTTCCCAAAACCTCTGTGTCCCCTTCCTGCTACTCGCAACAAGCTCCCCACCAACCTTGAAAACAACATCCCACCATCTCTCAACCACTAACGCGCACACGGACACACGCTCTCCCTCTTTCCTCTTCCTCCTCCGAGCCCTGTTGGTCTGAGCAGCGTGAGTGAGTCTGCAAACGGTGACCTATAGGAGGTAATGATGGGGGAGGTGAGAGGGAAACTGACCCGAACGGATTCTGCTGCAGAAAATGTCAAGCATGCCGACATCACTCACCAAGGCACGCAGGCAGCCACAAATACACACAGGCACACACAGGTAAAGACAGGGCAGGGGAATATACTGAACTGTTAAGATTCATCAACATCTTAGAGATGGACTGTTTGTGTTGATACAGGTCATACTGAGAAAATAGACACGGGGCCTTATGCTTGGAAAAATGGTTGTTAACAGCATGAAACACAAACAGAACAATATGATCAGACAATATGATAATCTATTTAAAGTGTATTTGAGGAACTATCATTTGTTTGTCTTGTTAAAAGCATTTGTATTATTGCAAGAAAGAAATTATGCAAATATCTGTTTGATATCCTTGCAAAAAATAAAGTCCCAGACTCTCAAAATCAGAATCTAAATTGCAAAAATGTGTGGGCGAGATGTAGCAGCAAGACCAACCCTTCTACTTTTCCAATGTTGTCATCATCTTTGTGTAACTAAGACAGTATTATCTATTTTGGTTAAACTGTAACTGAATAAAATCAAATTGTTGTCCTTTTGTTTTTAATCAATCAAACCAAACTAACAGATAGAAGTCCTCGACACCTAACATTGGGTAATCTGTTGTTCTTTATTGGACATAAAATATACTGGTAACCAAAAGACTGCAGACACGAAGAACATTTAAGACAGCACTCTCACCTTTATGATTTAAAGTAAAACTGAAATGTCCTATCTCCAGGTGTGTTTGACTGTTGACATCATGTCTTGAGTGTCTATTAAGAAAAGATTTCATGTAAGTTGAATAAAAATGTTATAAAATTAGCCTCTGTGGCTGCTCAAACGATGCCTGATGGGAGTTGGGACTTTCTAAACACTCACAGCTTCTGCCTGTTACAGCAGACAGCACACATGTAGGAGGGGGATGTACAGCTATGACATCATAAACCTAGGAAGTAAAAAAGGAGCATTTCCTTTCTTAAGCACTTTTCTCTGTGAACTGAGAGTTTAGTTCAAGGGGTCTGGTTCTTCTGCTCCCCAAGACCTTTCCAACAACTGTAAAGCAAAGAAAATTCATTTTTTAGGACACGAGGACCTTATTTTCACTGAGTGTTAGCAATTTTTGATACCACCTATCATTAAAGACGGAACAAAATCATTTTTAATGTTCTTGCAAAATTCTGACACTATGAAGGAGTTTGGCTGCAGTTTGGTAATAAAATGCAGCTCATTAATTTTGGCAGTCTGGAGTATTCATTTTTTTATTATTATTTTTATAGAACATTGGCAAAATTTGGAAACAAGGAAAGGGAAACCCTCAGTCCTTACCAGGGCCATTAACTTTTTCCAAATATTGAGCACTTAAGGCTGCACCATTTCACTTTTGGCACAACTATGACTGTTCTCTGTTGGCAATTATACAAATCTATAGGGAAAACAATTAATTTGTGCAATTTGGAGAGTGGTCTCCCTCTTACAGTAGAAATACGGCTTTTGATTATGATGTGTTTGTTTTTTTTTAATACCACTTGTACTTGAAATAAAGGAGATATAGGCTCAACAAATGAAAATGTTGTCAAGTGTGCACAAATTTATCTGCCAGGTTTGGTACAGAAGTGTTAACTTTACCAAATACTGATTGGGTTTAACTTTAACTGTGGTTCCTTTTGAACAGAATCAAATAAAACGTTTAATCTCTGGTATCGCAACTACTTATTATAATCTAACTGCGCTCATCTAGGATAATTACCTCCGCCAGGATGTTATGTTTTCAGGTGAGTCGGTTTGTCTGTCTGTCTGTCTGTGAACAAAATAACTCAAAAAGTTATGGATGGATTTTGATGAAATTTTCAGGAAATCTTCAGCATGGGAAAAGGAAGAACTGATTCAATTTTGGTGTTGATCCGGATCACCATCTGGATCCGCCATGACGAACAATGCGATTTTGATGAATAACTACTGAACCAAAATAGATATCATTATGAAACCAATTGCTAATGGTATGTTTTTATGGTCAAGGAATCTAAATATTTAGATGAAATAAAGGTAGGACTAATATTTATGGTAAAAATCACAGTATGGGTGAGGACTGTGGTGCTGGCGGAGGTCTGCGCTCTCCGAGTTGCTTTTCTAGTTGATACATATAGTAGATACCAAAATTATGTAAAAGCATGCAGTGCAATAACCCACACACCTATTTACTGAACCAACTCCACACCCGGATTTTGCTTTGTTTTGTTTCATTTTGCCAAATGTAAGAGTTAGATTTGCTGAAACTCCTCTGCCTACCCTGATGCCACCCTCTAGCTAAAGAACTGAACCCTACTGTTAACAAAAGCATAAGCACTTGAGCCACAACCAGAGGAAACATTAACACATTGTTATCCTTCTCTTAAAGGATCACGTCTTGAAGTGATTGATCAAGCTTTGGTATCTGAGAAAGGCAGATGAAACCTCTCTTGTCTTGGCACTCAGCCTAAAAACATCCGATCATGGCTGTTGCTCCATATTGTCCTGGAGGAGGTAAAGAAAGAGAGAGATGCACTGGCACGCTGACACACAAATATAATCAAAAGAATATGAGGAGTCAATCAAAACGGATTCAAAGCATCCGTGTGTGTTTGCAAAGCCAAAAGAGTGTTTTTACATTCAGAGAGGACACAGGGTTCCCCTGAGGAGACTCAGCTGTGCTCTGGGCATGAGCATCTCATCCTGTTACCATGGATCACTGCCTAACACTGAGTGAAGGAGAGAATATGTGCATGTATGTGTGAGTCCATGAGTGAGCCTTTCTGCATTTTATAACCAAAAAACTCAAAAAGCAGATTGATGGGAGAGAGAGGCAGTGATCTGTGTCAACCTGGGAAGAGGGAGAGGCAGAAAAAAAACTAGCAGCAACAAACAGGCAGACAGTCTTACACACACAAACACACACATGAGCACCTATTTTGGGTCAGTGATAACAGTGCACTCAGCAGCATGGTGAGCTACGAGGGGTCAGCTGACAGTCGGCGGTCTGCGCTGTTAAACTGAGAGACAACGAGGCGAGACGATCCAAACAGAGAGGCAGAGAGAGGCTGTAGAGACAATTCAAATCACACGACATAAGCTTCTGCAGATTATAAGAGCAGGATAATGAAAACAAAATGACAAAAAGCGTTTCATATTTCATTAGCTGGAAATAACAAATGGCTTTTCTGCTGGATAAGCCTCAATCTCTCCCTTGCTGAGGCTTTTATTCGACTGCTGAGTGGACTGTTTCAGTGGCGCCTCGCTGTTAAATACAGTTTTTTTCTCCCTCCCCTCTTGAATATAAGATGTATAATTTATTGTATGCACACCGTGTGCCAGAAAAGTGGCTGCCTGCTGAAATGTTCATTGAAACAACTGGTCTAAAATTGGCCAACAGGCATGCGGGATAGCAACAGCGCTGTGTGGCTAGTAGGGTTTCTATAGCAACTGCAGTCGTCCATTTCAGCACCTCTTTGCCATCACAGAGCAGTCGTCTCTCCCTTCCTCCCTCTCTCTCTCTATCTCTCTCCTTCCCTCAGTGGTCGTGACAGAGAGAAACTCCACGTGAGGGAATTAAACTTCATCAGGGATTCAGCTCCACTCACAGCAGCATGAGCAGAAACACATTTTCACATGGGCGACACATCCAGATGAGCAATGAAAAGAATACAGAATGCACACACCACGCACCCCGAATAAAGCACGGCCTGAAAATTCCCTCTTGTACAGTTGAAGGAGAGAAACAACAAGCAAACAAAGAAAGCGGCCAGACAGGCGCGGGGATGAAGGTGCGACGGGGAAGAACAGAGGGATAACGCGTCTTTTGTCCAGGCATGAAGGAGAAGTAATTACCCTGCAGCCTTTCGTTGCGTTCGTCTACCGGCTACCACTTCTTTTCTTCCTCTCTCCTAATTTACCTGCACGCCTCAAACTCTGATTTTGTCCTCCTTCTTCTCCCTCCTCCCCCTCCCTCTCCAACCCCCACCGTCCTCTCTTCCGTCTATCCCTCTCTGCTAAAATGGCCGACCTGGAAAACCCTGGCCCTCAGCAAAAAATCGCACGGCTCCTGTGGTGAGGCCGAACACGCAGACACCACCAGCACACAAACCTGCCGCGTCCGACACACACACATACACACACGCAGACACACGGTATGAAGATATGTTGAATAAGGGATTATGATCACATGGGCTGACAAGACAGGGAGTGAAAAATATGACAGGCACACACGTTTAGCTCTCGCACGCACACACACACTCTGAGGGAGGGGGGAGGGAGTTAGGTGAGATGGAGGATCACTTACTGGCTGTACAGTTTATCCTGATACAGTCTGGAGGGAGAGCAGAGCAGAGGGTTAATGCTGCACACATACACGGACTCTCCACACCCCGGGGACGCACACATCGACACACCCTGCACGCATATATACAAGAGACACACACACCGCCGAGAAGACACACACTCTCCCTCGGGCTGTACTATAAATTTTCTTGCAATAATGTGCAATTTCTGTGACTTAATTTTCACCCAATAAAGAGAAGAATTGGACGAGGATTAGTGGGTATTTCCATTTAACGGCTACATATTAAAGCCTTGTCCACATGCAGACGGGTATTTTTGAAGCTTTTTCTGCACACAAACGGCATTTAAGGTCACGAGAGATGAACATTTTGGAAAAGATCGTCCGGGGGTGAAGAATTTGAGAAACTCTACTTGAGGTGTTGACATGTAGACAGGAAAAGTGGTGTTTTGGGCTTGAAACATCTCATTGTGTGCAGGTTTCCCCCTTTTTAGACTTCACTGTTTGACACCATCATTTCTTGTTACATGCTAGTTGTGCTGTAGGGGTGTAAAAATATACTGAAACACAAGTAATTCTTTGGACAGACAATCAAGTTTATCCATTCTGCATAGAGCAGGCTTGATATAAATGTAAATAACTAGAATCTGTTTAATATTATGGGTTTTGATTACTGTTAAAATTTGAAAGAACAGATCAAATTGGAAAAAAATGCAATATATAACTCTGCTTGTAGCACTGCAATAAATTTCACATTGTCGCCTTTGTATAGCAAGATTTTAACCATACACCTCTTTAATTAGCCATTTTTCCCCTTAAAGCACCAAATCAGAAACTATTAAGGTATCATTTTCATTTTAAAAAGGTTTATATTGAGATATGATATTTGTAAAAACCCAAAGGATAGTCTACCCTTGTTAATAACCCTAATTCAGGTGACCTTACCCCGGACTCCAGCTTGGCAAAATCATTTTAAAATGTAACTGTCATTGTAGAAGAGTGTTAAGAATATTTTTGCGTGTCAGGGACATTGTTGCTATTGTCCGCATTTAAAACTGAATTTATGCATTTTCAAGTGAACAAGGATATTTCTAAAAGACTTCAGTGAGAGAAAAGTACCTCCCTGCGTGTGGACATGGCCTCGGGAGAGTGGTGCTCCACCCTGTTAAAGCAGTGTGCTGATTGGCTGCTCTGGCCTGAGCGACAGTTTCAGTCTCCAATCAAAAGCAACCAGGAGACTGAGATGGGTCACGTGTGTCGGTTTGTCTGATGACATCGAACACATCCCATAATGTTTGTCGCCCATCCAGAGCACAAATCTCCACAAAGGGTTGGAAGATTCAGCCCCGTTATTACACATGATTTGTATATATTTCTTTCCCATGATGCTTTGGTGTGTCGTGTGGCGTCAACCACAGAAAAGGCGTGGCTGCAGACAACCAGAGACCAAAACAAGCATCCCTCTGTTAGCCTGTGCGTGTTAAAGTGTGTGAATGTTGGAGTATCAATGTGGGAAAACAAAGGAATGATGCTTTTGTATGTGTTGCAGTAAACACAAAAAGGAAAATGTGATTTTTCTGCAATAGCGTGTTTCAATCTCTGCATGTTTGTTTGTCTGTGAGGGATGCACAGGTCCACTGGGAGTGAGCAGAGAATGCAGCCTGAGGCTTGACCCTCTGTTCAACACAGATAAAACACAGCTGACCTATTAACCTTAGCTATGACAGCAACATCAAATCACCAAATGTATTTTACAAAACCAGAAACATTCATGTATGCACATATGAACACTGCAAATGAAATTTCAGATTTGAAGTAATTTAAAGATGCAGTTTCTTGAAGAAAACTGATTATGTAAGGCAGAGTTATCACAACAGTGGAGAACATCAGAAGATGAAGCTGAGATGAAGAAGTCAGCTCACTGGTTTCAGTACTAAAACGCTGTGTTGTATTGAACAGTGTGTCCTAAAAGCATGTGATCCAAACAGGAGTCGGAAATCAAATAGTCCTTGCGCCACTGTCCAACCAGCATGCAAAACAGTGCAATACCACAAACTAAACTACATCACTGGCTTCTTTCTATTTGGATATCTGTCATCAGCATAGACATGAATGAAGAGTGAGGAACAGTTTTATATTTCTTACCTTTTCTCAATCAACAGAGCTTGTTTTGGAAAGTGTCGCGTTAAAAGTATCCATACTGTATCTTTCTACGAAATGTTTTAGTCAAACTGGTGCTCCTATAGAGGACATAGAGGTTGCTGTCTTCTCCAGATTCAAATGTTATTCTATGAAGGCAGCGTTTCCCACAGTGCTTCACGGTTAATGTTGACATCATGCACCTTTTGCCTCGCCTACCACTGTCAAAAATAACAAATCAAAATCTTATAACTTGCTGTATGACTCAACAGCTGCATCTGGTGTCTGGATAAATCTTTGTGCATTTAGTTCTAGAGGTTTCTATTTTCTTAGAGGGCTGTGACCTGCTGCTGACCCTGCACACGCCACATTCTCAACCTCAATAAATGATGAGATCCAAACCATGACATGAACTGTTTTTTATTTTTTGTCTGTATATTTAGGTACTGAATTTGTCTGTTTTACTGACTGCTTGAATGTGTCATACGCTGTTACTTGTATGTGAAGAGTCTATGCAAATGTTTGCCTATAGTAGACAATGAAGTCATATTCTGTTCTTTACACTTCTATTTTTGACCAAGACATGCCTAAAATCAAGCCAAAGTATCAAGGAATATCATATTCATATCAATCATCTACCAGTGTCTTATTAAAGTTGTTGATCTGCTGTGTTACTCATGAAAAAAAAAGATAAACAAAAATATTGAAGTTGAATTATAGCTCAAAGTTTGATAAATGTAGCAGAGGCAAGTAAAAAGACCAAATAGGAGTAATTTCCTCCATGAATTATTTCTGTAACTGATATAGACAGGGATCCCTTGATAGTTTTGATAAAGTTAAAAAGTTACATAATTTGCTGTTGTATTTGGAAATCACTTCATTTTAAGTACATAAAAACTAGTTTATTAGATGTAGTTGTGTTAGTAACTCTTGGTGGTAACATCTTCCGGTTGTAAATGCAAACAGGCTGCAAACCTGTTGAGTGTGAAGAATCTTACAGCTCTGCACATATCAAACATGTGCTAAGCGTTCTCTCTGATAAAAATGAGAGACACACAGTCTTCTTGCTCAGCCTTTCCCAACAGAGGTGCCTCAGCACCCTGGGGTGCCCCCTGCCTTTGTCAGGGGTGCCTTAAAAATGTATAAAATCAACCACAAATTACCACAAATTTCTCGATGCAAACAGCTCACCATTTCTCTCAGCTCGCAGGTGTTTTGGAGTGTGAGATGTAAATTTTACTGGCAGCTACAAACAAAGTAGCATTGTTATCATCATGACTCTGAATCTGAGCCATCAACTCTATCGTCCATGGCACCCTGACAATGAGGGCAGATGAGGCTTGTCGAAGAAAAATGGCAAAACTACGTGCTGACGGCTGTGGTGTGTGGTTTCATCTTTACCTGGGATCCCTCATGCCCTCTTCCATCAAATCAACCCACAGTACCTGGTAAGCCTTTAAAAATCCTGCCAAAGCTCATCAAATATTTCATTTGTTTGAAAGTCAACACCACCAACAAAAGAAAATGATGAAGTGTTGAGAAAGTGTTGTGTAAAACCCTGGAGGCAAAAATGACAGCATGCTGTGCGCTTCTACCTAGGCTCAAAAAAACCTCATTAACAGGAAGTCAAAGAATTAAATCATTCATTCTGTCCCTGAACATTATGTTACTTTTGTTGATATGTTTTGATTATTGGGGCTTGAGATTTGTGGATTTTCTAAGAGAACCTGACCAGAAAAGAGTGGGGAAACTGGGCTCTAGCTCGGTGATCTTTGGTTGGTAGCCTCAAAGTAACATCAGGAATATATCAAATTGCAGGATGAAATATGTTGTAATTCTGAGGGTATCTAACCTGAAATTCCTTTGGATATCAAAATAAACCCTCAGAACAATCAAACCTGAAACACATCAGTCAGGAATGTCTTCACTTTGACCCATCTTACAAAAGCTCACCTATGAAACACACAACTTTCAACATAGCAAACTGTTTTAAAACCAAGTGATGGACAACATGAAAGTTCCGGAAACGCATCATCAAAGTATCTCAGCTGCTTCCTTGTGGCTGGCAGCAGTTAACCTGGCACACCAGGTGGACTGTTTCACATGTCCACTGGATATATACACAAGTCCATCCAACAATATGACATATTCCTTTTTAGGGAAGGTCACATGAATCACAGGCCAGTTGGAGGCTTACAGTTGCCTCTTACTTCCAGAACAGCTCACCCACATACTGCAACAAGGAACTGTTGTTTAAACCTGAAGATCACAAGATGGATCTGCCATATGATGATAATGGTATCAGGCAAATCCAACTGCCTTGCTAGGTTGCACATGTCCTATCTGAACGTAACATATGTGTGCATCGGTGTCAAAATCTGGCTAATTGCACTGGATTATCAGTGAGTGTCTCAACTGCCTGCAAGTGACGCAGCGCAACATTTTTTGCCTCGATCTCAGTCTCAGTTTTCCCTTCCATCACTCTGGTAGACAAGGAGTGAGAAATGGAAAATTCACAAGTCGCAGAGGAGAGTTTCTTGGTTTTCTTTGTCTTTTCTCGCTCAGCAGAGCTTGTTTAATATCCTGGAGGAAGCGAGGCATTCCTTTTTTTTCTGTAAGAGAAATGTTTTACTACCACTTTCAACACAGAGGGAGACACCTGAATCGGCTCATAGGGAGCTGTGAGCCTTGAATCCACTCTCCATCAATATAAAGGATCACATGTTTGTTTCTCCACCTGTGCAATCAAGGCACTTACGGAGTGTTATTTAAAAGGGGAAATTTAGAGTATATAACTAAATATCTAACAAACGCAGTGTCGGGAGCGAGCGTGCGCTATGTGATGAAAGTGACATTTGACTATTGCACTCAATTAGGATGGTAGGCGGCAGTGTGGGCGACAGTGGCTGATCTCATCGCTCAGACAAAACTAATGCTACAAAAAATATCTATATAATTTTAATCTAGTTCAAAATCTGGTCCTACACAACAAAAGCTCAAGTACAGATACAATCAATGATCTCTGTTCCAGCTTATGTGATAACCAATCTGACATCATCACTGCTCTAATGCTTGCACAAACACAACAGAGCATGTGCAGAACACAACAAGCCACATACAACCTTAACTTGAAACTTACTGTGGGAAATACAATAGCTGAACTTAACCTGTTGGATAACTAGCAGGTCTGATATGTTCACATGCTGTTAGGACACACTGTAAGAACAGAGGAATCTGTGGGTCATGTTTCCATTTCGTTTTCCAGTGATGAAGACTATAACAGGGTGGTCTTGGAAGGTGGTTTCCCCTTAAACAAACTCTAGGGAGAAAAAAGTTGTTACTGCAGCAATATCTACTGGGGATTCTCCACAAATAAACAAACACATGAAGAGATATGATCACAGTTGTTCTACGGGGGTGATAAAATATTAATCAACATTTAATGACATTCCTATGCAAGAAACAGCCAAGGGGCCATAATCAGCCGCATTCCCCTGATGTGTAATTAAAGCAGCGCTCGAGAATCTCCATGTCGGGGTGCTTGTGTGTACCTAGGTTGACAGTGAGTCGGACACGGCCCCCATCCAGCTCCAGACGAAGGGTGTCTGCCGAGTTACGAGATGTGGTTGCCATGAGAACACCATAGGCCCGTTGGGAGCGAAAGCGTAGCGAGACGTCCTCCGCCTCGGTGTGCATCGCCACAGGCAGCTGCACCTTCATAAACTTACTGCCGTCATACGAGAGGATAGTTGCATCTGTACAAGAAGATGAAGACAGAGAGAGGGAGGGTGAAAATGAGAGAGGGGGTTAGAAAAAGAGGGAGATTGATAAGGAGGAAACTTGTGACGTGGGAACACAAAGGCAATCTGACATCTAGTGAATGAGATTTAAATATAACAAAGTGTGTTACAGGGTGACTACCCTCCCTTGTTTCCCTGCCACGTCATGTTGAAACACGAAACCTGCTCCCTATAAAATTAGCCCACCACTTTGCACCTTTAATTCATCATCACACCTCACAAAAGAGGGAGTAAAAATAGCCGCAGCTGGTTGGCCGGCCCTATTATCCAGTTGAATCAGACTGTGAGGCCGTGAGTGTGTTAGCTGCCGCCGCTGACATCCTGGACCCTGGAGTCATAATGTAACAAGCTCAGGTGATCCTGCTTTAATGTCTTTTGCATACTCATTTACATATTCATAATCTTCTCTCCCTGCTACCTGCTGGGGCCAATCCCCGACCGCTAAACTGTTTACCTCCGAGGACCCTGTTTTTTATTGGCCAATTACATCCACAGCTAAACACACTTTTTCGCGTCCCTCTGTCTTTTATCTCTCCCTCCTTATATCTCCCCACTCCATTCCTCCATTCGCTTTCCGTCCCTGTTTCTGTGGGAGACGGTCGGGGCTGAGAAAAAAAAAAAAAAAAACAAGAGAACAGGAAGAGAGGGAGGCCTCATGAATACTGATGAGCTGAGAAGGAGGGAAAGAGAGAGATAGTGTGTGTATGTGTGCGTGCATGTCAGAATAAGTGAGTGAATTTAAGTGTGAACAGAGGAGGGTTTAGTAAAGTGAGAGCAGGGGAGGGGAGGGCTGGGGGGGACAGAGCAAGACAGAGAGAAAAGTACGGGAGGGAGGGGGGCGAAGCTTCTGGCTAAAATGCAAATGAACCCTCATTAACTTAAGAAAGCAAAAAAAAGGAGGTGGTTGGCCTGTTATATCACAGATAACATAACTAACAGCCACACATACAAGCGCCTGAGCACACTTTAACACACACACATGTGCACACATTTCTGATAAGGGAGACAGCTGACTAAATTTTCCCCACCACAGCACCTGACTCACTAACAGGCAGCAGCAGAGGGGGGTGGGCGGGCAAGAGGGGAGTATGGAAGTCTGATGGTGCCAGTGCGATGTTCAGCGGTTGTGTTGCTTCATGCACCAGATGTGTCATGCAAACAGAATAACGAGTGAAGAGTCACTGTTTGATGATTAAGTTGTTTAAGATGCACTGAAAAGTCCACATTTGAGCCCGGCCTCATTTGCACTTTGGAACGACTTTATATCTGGGTGATGGGATACAGCAGTGGTCGCCAACCTTTTCAGCTAAAGATCACCTATGATGCTAACAAAGATTGCACAATCTACTTGTCTAAATTCACTGAGAACCATAAACAAAACTTCAAATTTTAATGATCATCATTTAACTTCACAATTAAAGATGCACTCTTCCATCCATAAGTGTGATAAAGGGCAGGAATTAACCCTTTAACTCCAAGCTCAACTGTTTGGCATAGGTCAATTAATTCAGAAATATTTAAGGTGTCAAAAAATTGTTTTGTCAGTGTTTTAGGATACAGATAACACTTCAAACAAACCAAAAACTAATATATCCCTTGGGTGGGATTTAAAGGTTTAAAAAACTTGTATTATAATCACTATCATTATTATTTTAAATACTTTCATTTAGTTATGCATAAAAAAACATCTTTGATGTGGCTGTCAAACTCAGTATCATCAATTTTAGGTTATTTTAATTGCTTCTTTATTTGTAAACATTTATGCCTATTCTAATTGATTTTTTCCCAAATGTTTGTGCATTTTAAGTCATCAGGTAATCAACTTTTAACTTTATAAACCTTTAATCCCACACCATGAAAATATCTGATTTTTGGTTTGTTTGTAGTTTTCTCTCTTCCCTGAAATGTTAAGGGAATTAAACAATGATTTGATTTGTTCTGTTTTATAAAACATTAAATATCCCTGAGTCTATTTTTTACCTCCGCCAAAAAGTTGAGCTGGTAGTTAAAGGGTTAAAAATAAAGATTCAGTGGATTTAAACTCACCTTATGCCGCCGAATGCAAAACAAAACTCATCACTAAGGACTGGAACAATGTTAGCATGAAACACAATTTAGTTCATCTTAATATCTTTTTAATACTAAAAACTAATGAGGTGAAGAGAAACTAGTCAGACCCAGTTTATTTTGCACAGCAGCTGGATTCACCAGATATGTCATGGATAGGCAAAAAGGTCTACCTGTGTGTGACCTTTGGGATACAGAGTGGTAGCTCTTAAGACTCCGCAACTGATATGCTTTTGGATATGGATGAAGCCTTTGTCTTTGACTTGCATTACCCATGAAAATTGTCAGAGCAGCTCTGAGCAGTGAAGTCACAAGCACAAGGCAAGAAGCAACCTGCGATGTAGAAAAACATCAAAATGTAGTAGATGAAAAAAACTGCAGTTCCCAAGTTGTCTATTCAAGGCTAGCTGCACCCCCTTTTTAAATACAGTTCTTAAAGAGCCTGTATTATGAGTTTTTTGTTTGTTTAATTAAATGATAGCTGTAGATATGGTAAAATACTGTTAACTTTACAAAAAACAGTTACAGTGTAAGGTTAAATGAATAAGGAGTTGTTGACAATATGGCACAGAGCAGCACTGAACTGACCAATAACAACAGAGATGATTTGTTGACCAATCACAGTGGACGGGGCCCACATGGGCAAGGGAGCCTTAAAGGGACGGGAGCTCTAACAGAGTATCTCAGACAGAATACAACTGCATCATGGGTACTCAATGTATGATCTTCACACCAGTGATATTTAAACTTCATACCAACATGACAAACGCATGTGAGAATGTAAAAAAGAGACAGCTGTTGGTAGAAGAAGCACAAATGAGCCTTTAATGCTAATTAATAATGCAGTTTAATGTGTACTCATAAGAGTTGGTTATCCAATGAATCAGACTGTCCCTGGAGATGGTCTGAGATGCCTTCATCCAGACTGGGCTGGCAGAGAAGATGCTTATGTGCACTGGCATGGATTGAAAACTGTTAAAGGGGCAGCGCTGGCCTCTTAGCTCACTGCTGATATTCTAGCTGCAGGCACTAGTGATAAAGGGGGGAATTAGCCGTGAGCAAAGACGCTATTGCTTAGCCGGGTCACACTTTGCATGAAGTTGAGTCAGCATTTTAGTCTATCCTGTACTGTACTGGATTTTATTGCTCAACAGTGTCTTATAAAATCCTTGAAAAGCATTTTGGTAAGGAAACAAGGAATAAAAGCTGTGCAGGAGGTGCTGCTAGCCTCTTAGCTCATCACAAATCCACCCCCTTTGCAAGTTGTCTCTTTGCACAGTGATAAGAGTAGCTAAGAGGCTACAGACAAATCTTTTAACAGCTTTTCTTCCTCATTTTGCACCAGCAATTGTCTGAAAATATAGCACTACTCAGTGTCTGGTGTGTGGTACCAATAAGGTCAAAGTAAGGTCTATTGATGGTCCTAACTAAGTGTGAATGCATGTTCTTAAGTGCAGTCAGCTTGGTATCAGATTGCCCAGCACAGGCGTTAATGCAAGGAAATGCAAAAGGAAACCAGGGCCTCTGTCTCTGCATACTTTAACTCTCCTGTCTCTGTCTGGTGCACTCAGCCTTGAGCCGTTTGATAGTACTAGTTACATAAGTCCTTAAAAATAGGTCACTCTTATACTTCTATCTACAAAAGTTGTTATTTACAACAACAGCTGGTCATATGAGTAACTAGAGCATTTAAATTAAGCTTTGTGTGCTAAAAATGGCAGCATGGTTTTGTGTTTGGGATGGATTCAAATAAAGTCCAGAGCCAAAAGAAGGCTTAGGAGTGAAGTAATGAAGGAAATTATGATGTGGGGCCATGGAGCGGATTAAAAAAATCCATATTCGACTAAAAAAGAAAAGCTAAAAAACAAAAAAGACAAAAAAAAAAAAAACAGAAAAGTAATAATCAGAGGAAGAGTAGACTTAAAGCAGGGTTTGCTTGAGTTTACTAATGTATGGAGTCAGCACAATCCTAATTACTTTTTTTGAGACCCTTGAGAAGAAGAGTTAATGTTAGAATTAACATCTGGCACAGACTGACAGTTGTCAGAATTAAATGGGCCGAACAGGAAAACAATGAGACTGGGTGGTTCATGTGTGTCACAAGCTGCACGTTTGCTGCCTTTTGCTGTTGCATAATTTTGAATTAGAGATGCAAATCCGAACCAAAAACCCACTGCGGTTTCATGAATGTTGATATATTCATACTTTTTATACCTCCTCTTCTACCTAGATATCAAGAAACAGTCTAAAAATAAAGTTAAAACTAGGAAAAGAGAAAGAGCAAATGCATAGGTAATGTTTGGGCACTGAACAATGTTGATGTATCTGTGTTGTTTGTACAATATTCAGGAGTCTTCTGGCAAATTGTGTGATTAAAACAAGAAATGAATCACCATTGTGTGCACTGGCCTTGAAATGTTGTGCTATGGTATCTAAAAATACAATGATGGAATAACAATCTGCAAAATATTTTCTTTTCTCTTTTCGTACTTGTGAATATTTAATCTTGCTTAGAGATATGTAATTTCTATTTTCCTTTCAGAGAAAGGACTTTGTATGTTTTGACTGATCACAAAAGTAACGTCTCATTACTGTTTCCAACCATTAAAAAATAAATTCTTTACCAGCAAAAAAAAAAACAGAACTTGAATTTTCAGAGTGTGATATTTTCAGCTGCAGATCTACCTTGAGGATAAAATGTGTAATCCTCTAACAACTCTGAGACCCCAAACTGTCACCTTATTCAAGCTTATTTATCTCACAAAATGTCAAGTACATTTCTTCTTTACCTCTTGATAATATTTGCTAACATTTGAACTTCTCCATTTTCTTCTCATTTGAAGTAAAAAGTGGATTACTTTGTGCTTTATCCTCAAAAATCATCCTCAATGCATGAACATGATCAGAGGCAAATGCATGCTCTTTAATCTTTGACAATACAAAAATGTGGATGTTTCAACAATTCTATGTCATTTATTTGAAATATGAATCCTGGTTTTCCCAGGATAATGACTTAATTTAATTGTAGAATTAGGGATGGGAATTTGGGAAATGATGCAATTTAATCAATACAAAAGCCATTAACAATTATGCTAATCAATCAGGCTATTTAAAGATTCCCCGTCAGTTTCTGCTGTTTTTCTGTGAGGGCAAAACTTGGCCTCCACAAATTTTAAGGGGCAACAATGTCAAACGCATGACATTCCTGATTTCAATGCTGTGCTACCTACATAAATGCCTGTAAAAGTTGCTGCTCAACTTATGGCCCATGATGAGAGCTTATCTTTGATTTGCAAGGCGTGCAGAGCAAAGAGGACAGAGCTGATGAGAGAACTGTCAAAAAGAGGCTAATGATATTGATTCCTTAAAGGAGTTGTTATTAATTAACTAGTGGACTTATTTTATTAGAGTCCCATCCCTACAAAGGATTTAAGTTCTTTTGAAATGTACAAGAAATTGCTAACCAGTCATTTTGAGTAAGATCATGACAAAAATACCAGGGATTCTTGGAGAAAACATTGGGGAGGTAACTGTTACAGAAGGAAAATTGAATGAAGTAGAATGGATGTACTGTATGTCCATTTAGATTTGATTGATGAGTGTGAAAGTTAAGCTGAAAAAAAGTGAAATGCTTCCACTGGTTTTAAAAACTGTGATAAAAACCACAGTTTTTAAAAGCTAATAGGATCATCTTTCTCACACTTACGCATATTCAAATGTAGTTTTTGCCATAAACACAAAAACAAGAGAATGATTTACACCTTTTCTTTTATCTGCCTCTTCATGTTGTTGATTCTATCACCTGTAGGACAGGTTTTCCTTTTGTTAATCACTACTGTGCTGTTGCTTTGGCAGCTAGTGCTACCAAAACACTGTGCCAATAAAGCTAAATGAACCAAAACCGAATTTAATCACAACTCTTTCCTTTTGTCTGGCAGGAGTGGGCTTCCATAGCGAAACCAGGCCACCAAGCATAAATTAACAAAACACCAGTGTGAACAGCAGCAAGCGAGTATCAGCAATGTGCTAAGAGACGTGCAAACGTGTGAGAAATATGTGTGCCAGCGCTCCTCGCAAAAATAAAAATTCATGTTGCAACTGGAGCATGACGACCATCTTTGTTCATTAAAGAAGAGGAAGAGGAGGGGGGGAACAAAAGGGAGTGAGAGAACAAGGGAGAGGGAGAAAAAGGGAGGGCGAAAACTGCAGGTAGAAGGCGTAAACACGGCCAATCACTCTCTCCATCTGCTTCTCCATCTGTGCTTCCTTTAATCCACTGAACCACCAGTTAGTGACCCCTCAATGCACACAGAGAGCCATGGAGGAAGATATAGAGGGGAGGAAGACAGCGCTGGGAGAGAGGGTGCATCGGTATGATAAACATACACTGCGGATGTTTGTCCTCAGAATAAAACATTTTCGTATCAACGCCTTTCAGAAAAGTGTGTGTGTGTGCGTCTGTATCTCCTGTTAGATGATAGTACAATCATCACTTGAGACGCGTCAGCAGTTGTGGCACAAACAAAATTTCTTCTCTTCTCCTTGTCTGACTCCATCTCGCCTCTTTCAACAGGCCTGTATCAGTCCCCCTGCCAATCTTTTTACCTACTTTCCATTTCGCTCCCTCGGCCTGAATTCATAGCTTTTTTTTTTTTCCTCATAACTCTCTCCGCCTCCTCTCCCTCGCTCTCTGTCAGATTTTCTACTCCCATCTCCCATTCCTCCTCATCTCCTCACCTGCTGTCATACGGCGGTTCCAGCCTGGTGGTTCCACCCCTCCTCTGTCACAGCTCCTGCTCCCTTTACTCTCTGCACATTTCCTCACCCCCCTCCATCGATTCCCAGCCCTCTACATCCAGAGCCGTCCGATACTCCTGTCTGCAGCTCAGCTTCCTCCCACCTCTTCTCTTTCACCTTCGTTTGATCCTCTCCTTTGCCTGCCTCCATCTTAACACTCACACTTTTTGGCTGGAAATTTGTCATTTTGGAATCAGATGCAGCCAAAGATAGAGAGGCTGCACTTTTATTAGAGCTTGTTTTTTTATAAAGGATATATCGTTTTTTCACCTTGATTTTAACGTCTTCTTAAATCTCAAGATCTGCATGATTCTTGGTGAACTGTGAGCCATGATTTACACCCCTTATGATTGGGAACAGATCTGGTTTTTACATAATTCTTCTTTTCAACAAACACATCTTCTGCACAAAAAAAACACATGTTGTCAAGGACTTTCAAAAGAATAAAGTGTTATTGAGCAGCTGTCAAATTACAATAACGTGTAACAACAACGTCTTTTCAAGGATTCCTTTTCAAAGCAACATACTGCACAGTAGATTGTTTGTTTACTGAGTTTTGTGTGGTTTAAATACCTGGGCCCGTATTCCTAAAGATTCTGAGAATCCTCTCAGAGAGCTCCTAACTTAGCCTAAAAATTCCCAGCAAGGAGTCTTAGCTTACGAGTGATTCCAGAACACTCTCAGAGAACTCTGAGCAAGGAATGGACAGAAACTCCTATCTTAGTGCGGAGGTGTGGTTGACCCCATTGCTAGGTATGAGTCATCATTTCCAAAGCTGTGATTGGTTGATCCTAAAAGCTGATAAAAAACTTACTTTTGGTGATAATTGATAAACTTAATCATGGAATCTAATCTTATGAAGACTGTGTAATTGTAAATAACAAATCACATAAAAGAAAATACATGTTAAATGAATAGTAAACTGTACTATAAAATAATCCTGCTGAATGCCCACATATTCACATCGTGATGGTTATATTAATTTGCTTTTATTAATTGCATGCTTTTGTACTTTCAGCTATCAACATCTCAACTTAATTTGGTATTAACGAGTGTAACACAGCACAGCTTTCATCAATGTCCTTGATTGCTGACAGGTGTACAAGAAGTGGGCTTGTCTGGCTTTTACATCTGCTCCGCCATTTTGTCCTCTGCTTAGGGAACTCCTAAGCTGCTTAAAAGTCCTCTTCCCTGCTCCTAATAGATCTCACCTTAGGAGCACTCTTAGGAGCTAGGATTCTTTTGGAATAGCTTTTATCTTTACTAGGATCTACTCTTAATTTTTAGGAGAAATTCCAAGAAAACACCAAGATTCTAAGAATTTTCTTAGAATTTGGCTACTCGGAGCAACTCTTTGCGCTAAGAATCTTTAGGAATATGGGCCCTGGTCTGATCACACTTTGCAAAGATGTTGCCTTACACTCCAATTTATGATGAACTAAGGGATTCATTTTTCAGGAAATTGACTTTGATTAATGTTGATTTTTTTTGGTTTGATAACTATAAAAAACTTGAGTTCTGTTTCAGAAAAGGACCTTTTGCTTTAGCAGATTTTATTCATGAAGCTTGGGAGAAAAGGCAGAGTGTATTGTTTATTCGTGAGCTGAGAAAAGAGCATGTAACTTGGCAATTGTGAATTTATGTCTTGGTACCACTGTAACTGTATTTCTGGTGTCTTCTTAAACCATGAGGGTTGGGGACTTTAATGTGCAAGACACATAAATAAAAATGGCAATCTATCTATCTTTCTCTGCTTAAGCTGGCTACACTCTAGATCAGAGATTGGCAACTGGAGGCTCAGGGGCTACAGGTGGTCCTCCTCCTCCATTATCGTAGTATATTCGTACACTAGTTCAGTTTTTCCAGTTTATAGTCGTCAGTCATTTTGTTGATTTTAAATGGACCTTTGTGTTCGTATTTTCTTTCTGCTTGCTCGTTTGATTCTTTTGGTCTCTGTTTGACCTGATTGTTGATTAGTTGTTCTCAGAGTTCTGCCTTTGTTTAGTCCATTTTTAAAGGTGTTATGTAAATAAGTTATCATTGGAATTGTTGTTATTATTATGTACGTGGCCCGTCAGTCAGTTCTAAATGTAAATAAATATGTATGTCAAAATAGAAACCTGTCAAAATGACCATGGCTGCATTATCAACATTACTCAGTCCTGTCTGCAGCTCAGCTTCCTCCCACCTCTTCTCTTTCACCTTCGTTTGATCCTCTCCTTTGCCTGCCTCAAACTTAACACTCACACTTTTTGGCTGGAAATTTGTCATTTTGGAATCAGATGCAACCAAAGATAGAGAGGCTGCACTTTTATTAGAGCTTGTTTTTTTTTTTATAGAAGATATATCATTTTTTCACCTTGCTTGTAATTTCTTCTTAAATCTCTGCAAAAGATTGACAGCTGGCATCCCGAGGCCACATACGGCCCTCCTACTCCCTTATGTGGCCCGTCAGTTAGTTTAAAATGTTAAAAATAATGTATGTTCATGAAGAAACCTGACAAAATTATCATTGTTGCATTAGAAATATCAAAAGTTCCAGCAAATAGAGCAACATTGTGTGTGATTGCTTCAATGTAACTCCCTTTTATGACAAAACTTAAAATAGAACAAAATTGAAACTACTAACCCAGCAAAGCAGTAAATGCAGCAGTTTGCAGAAAAAGGAGCCGAAACTGGTTTGAATTCTGTTTAACTATATGAGAGTTTAAGCAACCACTTAAGATAGCTAAAATATACTGTATTTGTCTTATTTGGTACCATTCAAATTGCTTTAATTTGGCTGAAATAAGAATAACTTTAGTGTGACCCCCTCTCTTGTTACTAAAGATTTTGGACCTGATTGGTGCTGCTCAACAATTGGTGGGTGATTCATGACTTGTTGGATCCAGTTAATTGTCCCAAAAACTGCCAACTGTGCTGTTTTAATATGGTTATTTTACGGCGCCTCCTTGTGCAGGAGAATGTTGGTAAATCAAACATGGCAGCGCAGGAGAAAGACAGAAGGAATGCCCCGCTGACATCGTGTGGACGTTGAAACAACGCATGAGAATGAAGTGCCATGGAAATACCACTCACATCACTTGGCACCACCCCGGGGATGTGAAAGCTGATGACAGCAAAGTTAAAGCTAAGCTAACCCTGCAGATAAACTAGCCAATACTTGACACGCTGAAAAGCTGCCTTACATTTCTGAGCAATCCACGCTGTACTTTATGTGTAAAGACTCAAGGCTTAACCATGTTGTAGAAAACAAGGGCTTTTGTTACATGCTGGTGGGAACATGGGTTATGTGCCAAAGCTCTACAGAGCAGGGGGCTAAAAGTTGATGAGAGGCTGAGCACAGCAGAGCGAGATGCATTAGTCTGCTGCATGTGGACATCAGTCTGTAAGTTTTACTCCTGTTTTTAACAAAACTGACTAGAGTGACATGGAAATACTGAGATATTTTCTTTATTGCCATGTTAAGTATCACAATACTCAGTGTTAAATGATGATATTGTTTTGTGGGGTCTATGGTGATTCCCAGCCCTAATAACATTCAACCAAAGCAAAGAATAATCATATTCAACCCAGATATGGATACATTTGACTGCTCTCTGGGTGTTTCCCTAACCTAAGACTAATCAACTAAATCCAATTCCACGTACAGGTGGGATGAATTGAAATCAGTTGCCTGGGAAAATCCCTTGCTCTGAATACAAGAAAGTACCAAGAAGTGAAGCGCTTTGAATAAAATGAGTGAAAGGTGCGCTTTTTTTATTCAATTAATCATTCAGCCCTAATCTCTACATTCTTAGTTTCTTTCTGCCATTCCATTCTGTTACCTGAACCCAATTTGCATTTAATTTGAATTCTAGATACACTTTTATCTCCTATAAATCTTTATAAGCATTGTTTTAGTGCATATTCTACAAAGCACTTTACACTGATCCGTTAGGCCGGGCTTCTGGGGGGAAAAATCACATCTTAAAGCTATAATGGATAAAATTTTATGGCCCTATATAACTGATGATCATAATACAGTTTCATGAGTTATTTCTGACTTTAAAGCTACAGACTCTCCACCCCATACCATCTGTCTTCTGTCACTCATTACTTTGGCAAAACTCAATGTTCTGAAGCCAAAAAGAAAATGACAAAGCTGTCAGAGTGACTGTTTTCTGCATCATGACGTATCACTTTTTTTCAGAAAATGTGGCTGTAATTAGCAAGCCTCCTAATCTCTATTGTGAATTTGTGAATCTAGCATCCCAGCCAATTACTAACCAGGCTGTCAAAAGTCCAGTAAGGGCGCCATCGTCCTCATTTCTCTCCTCATCACGTCTTTCTCACCTCTCTCACAGGAGCGTCCCAGGTATCCCGTCCCCGAGCAGTCGCACACGTAGCGGTTCCAGCCCTCCCTGCAGATGCCGTTGTGCTGGCAGGGATTGGACAGGCACTGTTTGGGAGGCTCTCTGGAGCATGAAGGCTTTACTCCCACCGCCCGCTGAGCCTCAGCCAGCCGCCGGATGTCTTTGCTCTGCCCGTCCACAAACAGGTCTCTTATGCAGCCCACGTAGCCGTAGTTCAGCAGAGCCGTCCACACCTGAGAAGGAGGCGGCTCGTGTTAAATGGTTCCACTGGCAGGAATTGAACCACATTTGGGAGCGTTTGGTGTTGAATTTAGGTCAAAATAAAACCATGCGAAAATGTCTGATTAAAGAAAGAACTGGCAGCTTTAATAGATTTGAAAGAAAATACATTTTCATGTGAGAATTTTAATTTGAAAGGTCCAGGCTGAAGCATAAAAATAACTCAAGGAAAACCACCAGGCTTTGCTTAAATATAGCAGCTTTCTCGAACTAACAGCAAAATAAAAATAAATGAATAATCACAGCTATGCTTGTTTTTCCTCCCACACTGATCAAGTCCAAATTTACACCCTTTTGAACCAATCTTTGAGTTTTTTTCCATGTAAAACCTGATTTTACTTTTAATCCTGCATGACATGGCTATCAATTCTCCTGTTTTACTGAAGCACAAAATCAAAAGAAGTCCAGTCATACCCTATAGAATCACTAAACAGAGTGTTTGCTGAGGTTCACGTGTCTTAAAGGATAAGTTCGGTTTCTACAGCTTTCACATTGTTTATAGAATGAAATAGAACAATATACTTACCCAGAAGGCTTTTCTGATCCAAACAGTGCTTCGAGAGATATTTAGATCCAAAGTCGAGCGGCGGACATCCGTATAATGGTAGCACACAGGGCATGTATAGCGCCGCTCCTAAAACTGCATTAATCGTCCAAAAACTCATTAGTTTCACCAATATTTCATCATGGTCCGCTTGGGCTACTCCTCCATTACAGTCTGTGTCATTCCAGACATGTTTTGTGGCTGTGCTGACCCCTTAACTGAAGAAGAAGAATGTTTGCCTCCGTGCATGCACAGTACTCTCTGGAGAGCTGTTCTTCTCTTTCCCTCTGCGTCCTCCTTTCGATGAGCTCCTCATCTGTAAACTCTGGCTCCAAACTGTAAGGACACCCATCATATTCAAAGTTCTGCTCCACAACATCTTCATCCGATAGATATTCGTCCATTTTGCTCAAAACTGGAAGAAGAAAGTCATTGTGTAGCCGACGGTCGCCCCTGAAACAATGAGCCGTACTGCGCATGCGCAGAGGCAAACATTCTTCTTCTTCAGTTCAGAGGTCAGTACAGTCACACAACATGTCTGGAGCGACACAGACTGTAATGGAGGAGTAGCCCGAGCGGACCATGATGAAATATTGGTGAAACTAATGAGTTTTTGGACGATTAATGCAGTTTTAGGAGCGGCGCTATACATGCCCTGTGTGCTACCATTATATGGATGTCCGCCGCTCGATTTTGGATCTAAATATCTCCTGAAGCACTGTTTGGATCAGGAAAGCCTTCTGGGTGAGTATATTGTTCTACTTCATTCTATAAACAATGTGAAAGCTTCAGAAACCAAACTTATCCTTTAAGTTTCCATGACAGGGCTGGGTGGGCAGTGTAGATGGTTAAAGGATGACCATAATGTCATGACCATCCATGATGGACTTACAACTAAATACCTATTTGTGAAACGATGAAAAGTGCCCAAATTATCAATCAAGTTTTCACCTCAACAGCCTCATTCTAAGAAATACATAGTTTATTGTGACCTGGAGCATTCACGCTACACCACCCACATTCAAAGTGCCAGAGAGTGTCAGAGCAGCATCTCTGATTAACAGGGCCTTCTGTGGTCTACTGCTTATATTGAAATGACTTGTCTTTTTGGCACTACAAATTACTTAAATTCAGAAATAGTAGTATCAACCCAAAGAGGTGAAACGGTACATGTTAATAATGTCACCTTTAGAAAAAAGGCTTCCTCACGATTTTTGGCAAAACAACATGGCCTCATGGGTTTCCACTTGGCTGCATGATTAATCAAGATTTATCATGAATACTGATAATACTGATATTGAGCCTTTGCAATAAACACATTTCAACAGTCTCTTGTCATTGAAAAAAGCAGCATTTTTAGTGTGGTCAGCTGAAGTTTTGTGTTTTAGCAGCCTCGCTGTTACACTTTTGGATGAGGTAAAACAGGGTAACAGCTGCCTACGTGTAAAAAAAACAAACCAAAAACAACAACTTGGATTTAATTCAGATTCTGAAAAATCACAGTTGCAAGTGTTAAATGAAACATAGAGAGCTGCACAGGTTAGGGCATAAGCCACACCTTACATGATTTCTGTGTATTTCATTAAAATGATCATCATATTGTTATTGCATCATTGAAAAATGTCATGTTGTGGCATGTTTTTCTTGTATTGTGCAAGCCCAGCCTCCTTTGCTGTCCTGTTTTTCAGATACTTCTGTGGAAGACAATCAGCTGGGGAGGTGATGCCTTGAATGACAGAAGAGGGACAGTGGATAGGCTTGAGAAGGGGAGGGCATCATGCAAAAAGGTCTCAGGCCAGATTTGAACCTGGGCTGGCAGAAGCATATACGGTATGTTATGTGCCTGGATGCTTACCGCCAACCAGCACCACCTACTGTTTGTTTCTGTTGTAACGATGATTGGCACCACCATTAATCTGCCTCTAGAGAAAAGCGAACAGTAAGATGCATTTACAGTAGCTGGGCTTCACTTGTGTGGGGATCAGTTGCTAGACACGTTTGTAAACACAACTGGTAGAATACTCATACTTCGGAATTATATGTTGAGCTTTGGACCCTAATTGATCGATACTACCATCAAATTTCCGTAACTTGTCTACATTTTTAACAGAAATAAGGTTTTGTGGTAGCACTTTTCATTCATGGGACCCTGAATTTTCCTTGGAAATATCTTTAACCCACCCTTAAAAAACTCCCTGACCTTCTAGTCCACACTTTAACTTCAAAACAAGTCAACGGAGGGGGAGAAGTTCATGAAGGGGAAAATACTTGAGGGGCAGCAGCAAAACTTAAGGTTAAAGTCTGCATTGTTTGCATTTATAGAGGAAGCTGACTCGGATGAATTCAGACAATTTCAGGACTTCTCTGCAGGTGTAAAAATAGTTTTGGATACCTCACAAACACAGCGATACTCTTGTGATACTGCACATCCCTGTACAGATAATGCTGGAGTTATTCAAGCAGTAATTAGCATGAACTGAGCAGATCGCCAGTCAGTCACAGGGTAGATATAAAAACAACATACAACAAAGCAAGCTTACAGTCGCACATTGCCCAAACAGGCCTGTTTTTGATCAGTGGGGGGTAGATCGAGAAAACTCTTGAATGCACAGAAACAAAGCGCAAACTTTTCATGGAAGATCCCTCACCGAGATTCAAAGCAGGAACTGTCTTGCTGAGAGGCAGCAGCACTGACATCAGTGCCACAGTGTAGTCCACTCATTACACATGCTGTAAGTTTAACAATTAGAAGACAGAAGAAACAGAGTTTTTGCAAAAATATGACCAACTGCTCTTCTGCTTGGATTCATTTTTGTCCATTAGACAAATATTTTTATTACAAAACTGACAAAATCAGTTTTAGAACTTGAATCCTTGCATACAGGGACTGATTGTTTTAAGTAAATCAATCTTGCATTTTCTAAATCTAAAAATAACATTATTTGGGGATTTTCTTTACTTAAGAAAAAGCTACAAGAAGACACCATCTTGTATTTGATCTTGTAAAATAACTGTCAAAATCTTTAAGTGACTCTTTTAATTTGTATAAAAGATGAAGAAAAGAAGCAGATCTCAGTCTTCACCACACACTGTATTGGAATAAAGGCTAGAAATTAGTTTTGATGATGATCAGCTGAGATCGTTTCCAGGTAGATAATCTTATGTAATGTAATTTGATTTAGAAAGAAGTGATTTGATGGTTCATAGATAAAAAGAGCTGATTTAATATGGAGGGTAAGAGTTACTCAATACTGACAGTATATCAAGCATGGCTGCAACTAATTCATTATTGATTAATATGGCAATTATAAAACCATTGAGGATGATGAAAAACGTGTCTTTCAAGGTGACTCCATTTCAGTTTTTTCTTCCTTTACACATCAAAACAGGAAAACACTCAATTAACTCATTCATAAGACGAGATAACGGAGCCATTTAACCGTATATGGAACTGGAGCCCTCAGATGTTTAACACGTATTTGTGATGGGTGGCACGCATTAAAATGATAACAGTTTTACCTCTGTGGGGAAGATGAGCCCAGCTCTGTCTTCAGGTAATCCTCCGAGGTACAGCGTGTCATCCAGGTCCAGGATCTCGCTGTCACCCGGGGCCGTGTACGCTGTTCTTACACTGTTCACCGAGATGGTTCCTGGATTAAACGCCCGACATAAAAACACCTTCAGTAATAGGCACGGCCTTCGATGTGAACATCCTTATCAGGGTAATGACTATCATTATGGTCTTTATTGTTGTCATCCCTCACACGCTTTTTACTTCTCGTCATCATCACCTTTTCTTCTCACTGCCAAGAACACAGTGATGCAAATTCAAGACCACACAAGTATCTGTAAGTGTCATCAATTATAATCACTGATTCTTGGACATATCCAGCTTGACATGCAAGACTACATGAAAGCTACACCTGTACTAGTATCACTGAGAAGAGCATCGTTTCATTTCAGCTTTAACTGTGAAGCACGTAGAACCTGTTAAAAAAGGACCATGACTAAAACTGCAGAGAGGAGGGTCAAATGTTGGTAAACACAAAAAGGCTCAGCGTGAGTGTTTTATCAACCACAGTTAACATAAATCTAATGGAAATGTTACTATAACAACAGCAGCATAGCACAAAGCTTGCAAGCTGATAAATTAGTACCAGCTAATAATCATACCAACAAGTTCAAATGCATTTACATGGTGCTACATCATTATATGATAAATTAAATATATCAAAAAGTCTGTCACAATACCAGATATATACTCTCCAACATATTTCTACAATAAATCAAAAAATATTGACACCTTTCTGATACTAGGGCAATAATAAGTGATTACATAAATGCTAAAAAATAATAAAATCTCCAGTTTTTGAGGGATACTGGTATAAAAAGGACAAACTTTTTTATCTATGGTTAAATATTAAACCAAAACAGAGAGAAAACACTTTCAAAGCCGCCCAAACATGTTGGCAGCATTTGGAAAAGTCCCACCTCCTTCCAAATGTGCCTGACGTCATGGTTTAAATTTAGACTGTGTGGGAATTTCTCTGAAATTTCTGATCACTGATTTTATAATATATTCAAAAGTGGATGCCAAGGATCTTTAGATTATATCATTATACTTTTATCTTTTAGGCTTCTTGCCGTAATTGATAGAGAAGAGGAAAACATGCTGGCCCAGGGTTGGAACTAAACCCAGGCTACCCACGCAAGGTTGAATTTGTTGAATCTGACCCTCCCTGGAATTTATATTTTATTTTTCTTGCTAGTTTTTACCAATGATAATTTATGTTTCCATTCAGTTTATTTTAATTATGATATTGTATGGCAGGAATCACAAACTTGTAGCTCAGTAGATCTTTAACATAAGACGTGCATGCGATCTTAATTTAATACACTTCACTGAAAAGTCCAGATATCCATAGCATGTATGAATCTTGTAAATTAAGCTGCTTATCAGCAAAAGAGGGCCTGGCAGAAAAAAACTTTGGGCACATGTGCAATAAATAACCTTTTTTCCTGAGCTTTAGGCCAAACACCAGTTTTAAGCAACGTTGTTTTATCCTATATGCATAAATACATCTAAAATTCTCACTCACTGCCCAGCCCTATGCTGTATTAACTATGTTAGAGATGCTTAACCTTTCAAATTAGATCTAATAACCCGAGTTTGAATGAAATGCTGGCAGCAGGCAGAAGGCAGCCAATTGGCCTTGCTTCACCAGTGCTCACTATAAAACGCTGAAGTACGATCTCGCCTACTCGTCCCACTCCACCTCCTCCTTATCAACCTCTGTGGTCAAGATTAGCATCCTGCAGAGAGAGCTGTGAGAGTACCTGAGCGCCCGTCCCTCTGGAAGTCCACATGATACCATTCGCCGTCGTTGACCTTCCTGTCGATGGCCTTGGTCTTGGTGGTTCCCGAGCCCATGTCCAGCAGCAAGTAGAGGTGCCCATCCAACATCTCAATGGCGAAAAAATCCACCTGTAAATCAGGCAGAGAACTCTTTAGCATTCTATGAAGAGAGGGGTCGCTCATGGCAGGCAATAAAAATGCTAATTTTGGCTGCAAGTCGCTTTAAGGTAGCCAGGCTTTGGCCATCGTCTTAGGCAGCTTGTTCTGTAGCATTGTTTCCTTCACTAAAAATGACACAGATATATTTGGAAATGAACAAACTTTGGACTTGGAGATGTGACTTAAACTGTTGAACAATTTACATGGACAAGCATTTTACAGTTTCATAAATGAGTGACGGAAGATCAGGTCTCCAGGATGCTTTATCAGGATTTCAGCAGAAATCAGCCGGTCAAATTGAATGCATTTTAGTGCCATTTTAATGCTACACGATAAACGTTTTAATGCCATGACCCTGAACTCAAGAAAAGTTATACAGGTTTTATGGCAATTGTACCCGACAGGCCAGCAGCAATTATCACAATGGTTCACGATGCTTTAGCAAATGTACATGTGTGGCGATTCAGAATTTATCATTATATATTATTTCCATAACTTACAATTAAATATTTTCGTGATAATTAAAGAAAGAAATTTTAAAAATCATTTCAATTCAATTTAATGAATATTGATGCTTTTTAATGCCCGACAGAAACCCCGTTTATGAAACTGGGTTTACGTATTTTGCATGCATGAATGCATTTTGTAATATGCCAGATTCAGATGACAGTTAACAGATAACATTTTGGTTACAATAAGACTTTGGTTGTTTACCAGAGATCTCCAGAGTGAACACTATCATCAGAAAACCAGTGTTTTTATTCCAAGACAAAAAAGTTAACTGAGTTAAGAGTTTGGGGGAAGAAAACAGATTTGCTCATTATCAAAGAGCCCTGAACACCTTCAAAACCTCCTAAAAACAGCTATTTTGTATAAATGATGATACTTTATTTGACTTATTACATAAACACTACTTAAACATGGGTACTCACAAATATTGACTCTTTATATAGAGATATATAAAACTAGTTCTGAAATTTATGCTGGAAGCTTAATTTTCATGACATTCCTCATCCCTCTCCTTGATAAATTAGCAACGCACAGTCTGCAGTCTGCCCTCATTTTGTCACTTACTTTTGTTACCAAACTGCAGACGTGGCTCCAACTTAAAAAAAAATGAACTTGAATAACAGACTAAAGTTATATGGCACACAGGATCCTTACTGTTTCATGCTGTAAGTGCTTGGGCTTGGTATTGGTGCCAATATCTGTACTGCTGTTTGTGTATCCCTGTTTTTTTATTTTTGTAAATAAAAAAATGGACACAGCTAACTAATTGAAAACTGCTGGCATGCTCAGAACAAAACTAAAGAGAGGGATGATAAAAGAATACCTGCACTGTTTTGTAACATGTTGCTGCTGTTAGCACCACGTAATAAGCACCTATGTTTAGCTCCAACCTCACAGAGTTGTTGACATTTTTGTTGACATTTAGTGTGTAGCCCTACTTTCCAACGTGTCACAACAAAGTTTATGGCCTCACCTTTATTGTGGGAGGTGTTCTTGGGTCCTTACGTTGCAGCTGTCTGGGTTTCCCGTGGCTGAAAAGCATCAACCCATTCGGTTCTGTCGTCCTGAAGTCAAACGAGATAGATCCCGCCTTCTTCGCCGTCCACTTGCTCAGCGCCACAAAAGACTCGGGGGTGTCAAATGTCACAGGGTCCAGCGTGGCCACACTCTCGCACTTAAAGGACACCACCCCACTTACCTGGGTTAAAAGACAAAAAGAAAACAGGGTTCCTGAGCTGATGCCCGGTGAAAATTATGAGCAAAATGCTTCCTTTGTAGCCCGGGAGTGAAATAAAGCCAGTTACTCCCGGCTGTGAACTGCCTAAAAGACAAAAGCCTCTGGCTCCATCTCAAAAATACAATCCCATTTACTTAAAATTCCTACAGCATAAGCCCTGCAGAGCCTGACAGGAGGTTATGATACAAAACAATGCCTGTGCTCACTGTGTAAGAGGATAATGTGTTGTCTGGCTCAAATTATACATGCTGTTTAAAGTGCATACCTTCATCTTTGGGTCTCCCTGTTTAGCCAGTCTAGACAGCTCCAATCGAACGTCATTGTTCTTGTACACCACCTTCAGGGGACAGAAACACAGGGAGGAAAGGAAACATTAATTTACTTTAAGGGCACAGATACATACTTTTTATCCTTTCCTGTTCGGTCAGTATATAGCCCTGTGATTGGCTGCAACCAGTCAAGAAGTACCCAACCTCTTGCCAAATGTCATCTGGGATAGGCTCAAAAGAGAAACGCATTATAGATGACGAATGGCTGGTTTATAGCACTTTCACTTCACCACAGCACTGTGTGTGTGTGCAAGTGGGTGTGAGTGTGTGTGTGTGTGCGGGGGTGTGTGTGTGTGTGTGTGAATTCAACCATCAGAGGACTTTTAATCAAAACAACAATAAAAGACAACATGTAGAAATGCACTGCCAGCAAAAGTCATCCACCACTTACTTGTCGTTTGCAATGGAGGACTCTAATCAATAGCAGCTACACTGCAGGTGTATTTAATGACAGGAAACCACCTTCCTGTTTTATGGATGAATTGCACAAGAGGGAGAAAAGCTGTTAGAAGTCGTCTTTCCAGCTGGCACTGCTAGCTTCTGGCAAAACAATCTGAGATTACCGGCAGCTCAAGCAAACAAGATTACTCTTATCAGTGTTTTTCCTCACTATCACAAATCTATCCATGAACGCACCACTCTGAGGAAACACTTCATTAAATGTGCTTTTTGTTCAAAAGTACCCTATACTTTACTAGCCTTATGTAACTTTTTCACTCTAAAATATTCATTTTACAGTCAGTCTAATGATGTATCCACTTAAAACAGGGAGCGTGCCCTCCATACCCCTTCCACAAAGCGCTCTGCTCACCTGCGTTCAAGCACAGTGATGCTTCGGCACCTGATCTCTTGTGAGAAATGTGTTTTGCTTTGTGATGCTTGTGCAAATATTAGTCTTCAGAGTATTTGACTAAAGTAGAAAAATAGCAAGGATAATGAATTTAAAGGTAATGTTTGGAGGGTGATAGTGTAAGTTCTGCAGTATGACAATCCTGTATGTGTATTCAAGCTTCTATCATTGAGAACAGTTGGTCCTGGAGTGGCTGTGGTTCAGGTTGTACTCGTGAATTTCACACTGAACTCACTATTTCTCCCTCCTGTAAGAGAATCAAATATCCCGTTTTGATTTTGCTTATTTGAAACGAGCACCACATTATAACCACTTGGAATAGAGTCTGTTTTGACTCTCTTGTCATGACATTTTTTAAGAATGTACACAAATATGTGTTGCTCCAAATGTAAAAAGAAAAGCACATCAAAAGACATAAATAAAATATTTGTCATTCTGTTCAGTGTATTCAGATCACCCTCAGTGTATTAAAGCCTTTAAGGACCTCTTACAAAAGCCAAGCCTTTGCCTCTCACTATGCATCATTTCAAATCTTTAATAAAATCAAAAAGGGCTTGTTTTATGTATGTATCTTTCTGCTGTTAGCAAGGGTGAGGGTCTATGTGATGTTGATACATTTGCACCCTACCTTAAATAGACACTCAAGATCCTGCAGTTTTTGGCACCTCTACATTGGCTTCACCTTTTAACACCAGTGTTTCCATGGCAGGGATAAACATGTCATCTCTTGCTAAGGCGCTCTGTCAGCAGCAGCAACAATAACTTGAAGAACTCTGTTTTCCCACTGCCATCAGACTCCTGAACAGCTGACAGGAGTCTGCAATTTATGTCAACTGCACAGCTCAATTGCACAGGTAAAACTGTTCTTGCACTGTCAGATCTTTGCACAATATATGTTTACAGAACACGGCAATAAACACTTTAAATGTTGAGTTGTGACCAATTGATCAGTTATTACTATTATCGCAGTACTGTTGCAATGTGCTCAAAATGTTCAAAAAGTACCTAAACACACACTGAAACCATTTAACAAAGTTTTTTGGCTAAAAAAATAATATGAATTTAAGAACAATCTGAAGTGGCTTGTTTTGAGGGGGTAAAGGATCTCTGGTACAGCATCTGTGCAGGCATCAGCTACCATACTTTCAATTTCAGAGGCTGAACATTGAAACCACTCATGCAGGCCCGCATCTTAGAGGCTGCCAGTACTTTGCCGAGGAGCAAACACATAGTTCAGACTTTTCCAGGCAATGAGCAGCATCAGCATGAGTTAGTGACAAAGTGAGAAAATCAAACATAGTTTTAACGGTAATTAAAATAGGAAACGGTATTACTAACCGTCAGAGATTTTATCGCAGTTTATCATTATATCAGTAACCACTGCATCCCTAATTACCCCCGCCAAGGTGGTTATTTTTTTGCCAGGTTGGTTACACACTCTGGTTACATGGTACAGCCAACAGCCAATCAGCAATGAAAGCTGTTCATGCAGTTCTGCTCACAGACACAGCTTAAACGAGGAAAAGTTTTGCCAATGGAGAAGCCCGGCACTGTTCCCGGAGCCATGGTTACTATGATATATTAAGGCAGCAGACTCTCCCCAAATTGTAATAAACATCCCATTCTCCCAAAACTCACAGCTACTAGTAACATTAGTGTGAGCCCATTAACGTTAAAGAATCATACGCAGCAGCTCAGCTCGCATGCACTCCCTCCAGAGGTGCTTGGTAATCACTCTAAACAAGGTTTCTGTTAATGTTTATACGGAACTAGTTAATCATAGCAGAAATCTGTGTTTGTGAGTGTAAAAACCTAACCCCAGAATTCCACATAGAGCAAAACTGTCGCAGACCGAAGCACAGTCAGGCTGGGGACATCATCCACTATCATCTGTCCAAGCAGCAGCAAATTGGTTTAATCAACAAATTACAAGACCCACTACTAACTAGGTCACTCTACTGGATGATTTTATATCAACAATAATCACACTTCCTGCAGAATGTTTTTCTCGTTTCACAATGTGAGTATAAAATAAATATAGGACTGTAACCTTGGGTGGAAATCACAACTTTATGGGTTGAACTGAGCCGCTTGTCTGCGCTCTCCGAGTGCTTTTCTAGTTCAGTACAGAATTTTCATTTTCTAACCACTTGATACAATTGAGAACAAAAGTTCTTCCTATTGCGCCTTTGAGTTTCATACAGAAAAGAAGTAGCACAACTTCAGCGGCTGCCAAAACCAAGAAAAAAGAGCAGTAACAGAGTGAGACACGTTTTGATGAACCTTTGCATAAGTTTGCACACAAAGAGAGTGTTGGTGGGATGAAAGGAGTGCTAAACACTCCAATACAAAACATCTATTAGTCTTTCAACCTCTTTTCTATTTAAGTGGTATTTTTTACATGAAAGTGACAACCTGAAGACGAGTGAGCCACTCCAGCCTCATCTTTCTGAAATCTCCCATTTGTCCCTGCCACTTTCACGATGGCTTTTTACTCTCCTCTCTCTTTTCTGTTTCTCTCTTCCTGACACAGTGCAGTCTCTGACTGAGCAGCACTGAGTGTAAAGAGTGAGCTTGTGCCGAGCATTTTGATGTCGAGTAGGACGGGCGCACACAGGCTCGGCTTTATTAATGCAGACCCCTCTGTTTGACCTGTGAGCTATTCAGAAACATCATAAAACATCCCTCCTCTTTCTGTGTGTCGTGCGCTTTGGTGTCGGCACAATGAGGGTGATTATTGAATAAAAGGGCTGCAAGTGTGCAAAATGGAGTAAGTGCGTGGGTGTGTGTGTGGTGCCTGCGTCGTCGCATCAAATGCACCAAATTGTTACAGCCGCGGTCGTTCATGCGCGTGATTCACTGCATACATCTTAATTTGCTCACGCGGATTATCATATCATCGTATTAAATATGTAAATGTGCCAGCGGAGGGGTTCACGTTGACAGCGGCAGCCTCGTTTAAACACCATCAGTCTTAATGAAGCAACACAGGGCGCATTCACCGCTGATACAGATAGCTCTCTGTTTGGCACATCATCTGTCGGCTTGTTTGGTTGTTTGTTTATGTCGCTGTGTGAGCCTGTGTGACTCGAAGTAAGAGTCGGATAATGTGTGCATTTCAGTAGTTTTCAGGTCGTGTTTGGGAGTTAAGTTTAGCATTTTTCTGTCAGTTAAATTTGATTGTGTTATATAGCTGGGGAACATGGAGAGGTTTTATAACAAGTGCATACACCAGGAGTTTGAGGATGTATTTAATAATGCTTGACTTCAAGTTCAGCATGTTTGTGTCTAGTTGTGCTTTAGAGAAGGGTAATATGTTGAATTCCAAGATATACTGATATACTTTCCAAAGGGTATTAGAGTCAGACAATCCAGTGACTCTCAGGATGTTAACAGAGATTTTAAAAAAAATGATCAAAAGTCTAGTTCTCACAGCATTACTTCAGAAAAAAATATATATATTTGTATTTGAATTTAATTATATTTATACAAAGACTCAGAATCAATTCCTGTTTTGTTAAACATAATAGACACTGGGGTAAATCTAAATGATTGTAAATAAGACAATACAAACATTACATTTTTAGTATTTTTATGCAAAACCACATTATCCAGTCACTAAGATCACTGAATCATAATGTGACCGAATTGAATTAAATCACAACTTATTGCTAGATTCACACTCCTATTGATTTCATAAAGAATCTCTGGTAGTTTTAAGCTTATTGACCAAAGACAAAACCTCTTAAAATGTCTTACCAAGAAATGAAATTATTCTCTTTTTATTCACAGGAAAGGTTCAGGACTTTTGAGGGTTGGTTGAAGTTAGTTCAAGTCAATAAGAAAAACGAAAGTCAAAGTGATTCTACAGCCTGTTGCATCAATGCATAAATTATGGAGTCAAGTCCAAAATTCATAAGTTGAAACTGGCTTAAGTTTTATCTTAGGATGTGTCGTTCATTGGTTGCACCCCAGACATTTCTGATTCATTTCACAAGCAGAGTGTAAAACTCAAACTAAACTAAATATTGCTGTATATGTGATGTTTTGACCTCTTTGTCTGATCAGTCAAAAATATTTTTTTGATTTTTACAGTGTTACCTCCAAATACCCGAGCAAATACAATGCACCATTTCTCTGGAAATAACTTCTAGAAACTGCTGTGAACTGAGACAGAGCATCCAGATAACTGAGCTTTTAGTCTTAATCTACAGGCAGAGTACAATAACAATGGTGATAAACGGGTAAACTGTCAAAAGCATGAGATGATTTGACTGTGCTTTTTTGTTTCTGAAAACAAAAGTGAAGAAAAGAAAGTTACCACATTTTTGAAGGATTTTATCAATGACAGAGAACACTCTACTTTAACCAAACAGCTTCCCAAACCCTCAGGACCTCCTCATCCTTTAATTAATTGCACCTTTATAATCAATACCCTATGGCAACAGTGTGTACAGAGGACTTAACACATCATAGGAGGAAGGTGTTAGATCTGAGTCATAATGCAAGCCAACAATGAAACTATCCCAGGTGGTGCAACACCTCAAACATTCTAAGAGTTTAACCTTTGCCCTCTTTTAGGCAGAGCAGGCCAGCTGTGCTCCTGTAAGAGGAGACCTGAGACACAAACTGGGCTCCACATTGATGCAAATAGGGCCAAGAGCTCCAGGCAATTTTGTATAGTTCAGGCCAAAACAAACTGAAAAACAGCTTTGGGGTACTTGTATGCTGTACTGAACACATTTACATTGATTTTTTGTCTACTGTCAAACCGCTTTGATATGGCACTACTACACTAAGCAGTGTGCTGAAGTCGTGCCAATCAAACAAGTCAATCATGTCTTAAATTAATACAACGCTTAATAGAGTGAGAAAAAGTAATTAAGTAATCAGGCAAAGTGTAACAAGCCAAAATAAGCAACCTCAACATATTCTATGACTTTGATAAGAAAAAAAGAGAAACACAAGTCTTTAAAAAATCTTAAAAAGCCCATATTCATCCCTGTGTGACAGAGCACTTCTATGCACAAGACAGAAATCTGCAGCATCAGCACTTTCCAAGTCCTTCTGCTTACAGCAACAGTATCTGACTAAATTGGCAAACAGACTTCCCGCTGTAACATCCTACCATTGTTTCACCAGCAGTTTAAAACAACTGGCTGCAGAATGAATGCAGAGTTGTTGACAACAGGGCACCAAGCAGACATGGCCAATGGAGGGAAGGGAGCGTCTCACACATACAGAGAACACAGCTGGGTCAGGGGTACTCAGTATATACATTTTTTAATAGTGATTGGGAACATACTGTGGCAGCAACCAAAAGTGAATATATTTGAGTGAGTTGAGGTAAATATTGGCTTTTTAAGGATATGTGGCGACTCTTCCAATATCCATTTTTTTCTGATTCCATCCCATCATCAAAATCATCAGCATTTTTTAGTTATGAAACTAATGAAGTATTGAAAAATTTGACAACCTTCCTATGTGAAAAAGCTGTCAATCTTTTTGCACGATTCAAACAGTGTGTTCAAGTTTGGCCACAATATTCTCAGATTTTAGATGTCAAGGACTTTTTGTTGTTGTTGTTGTATCAAACAGGTATCAATATTGGTTGTTTTTTTTTGTTAAAGTTCACAATTCTGGTATTGAAAGGAGTATCTGTCTAGTCTTTCCAAAGCCCGTATCACAATGTATCCTATGCATTGAAATTCAGCTTAAGAATATATGAAGATACGATTCTGAATGTAGATTTTGGTCTATTTGTGTAGCCCTGATGTGTTTCAGTGGACTTTTTAATTTGCATCATTCCCAAATATCCTCCAGCATAAACCTCAGTATACTCTCTGAGTAAGTGTTTGCGTGTACATGCATGTGTATCACTGTGTTTCCATGTGTGTTGAGCGAGTTATTATTTTGTGTTTTGCTGTGTTGTGGCCCATTTCAAGCACAGCGGATGGATGGAGCATCTCTGTGGCGTAGCTAATTAGCATGTTAGTGCTTAGTGCTGTATCTACTCCCTCAACGACACTCATCACTGATTCTCTCTGATGCTGCACAGGGTGTGTGTGTGTGTCTGGGACTGTTTGTGTGAGTCTGCCAAATGGAAGCATTTCTGTGTGTGTGCGCTTTATAAAATAATGTGTGTGAAATGTGAGCGTGATGCGTGGCAGGAAGGGAAAAGGGGAAGAGAGAAAAGAAAAGAAAGAAAGTGATGGAAATAGAAGAGGATTTCTTGAAACCCGAGTATATACAGGAATATGTGTCGCATGAGTGTTATGAACTAAGCTATTATTATTAGTTGCATCATATTGTGCAGATATGCTCATGGGGGGATACATCTGTGGCTTATTCAGCTAAGATTCTGTCAAAATTAATAACACTAAGAAATCACTGCCAAAAAACTAACAACTCATTTCGGATGAGCAAGAGTGCAGAGTTTTTTCATTATAACAGTTTTATCACTTTTCATTTGATTTTGAAGATATTTGTTTACAAATATAAAAGATATGTCCATTGATCCATATCCTGCTTTTACTAATCAACAAGGACATCAAATTGAAATCCTTTCACTCCTGTTTCTGATAAAGGCATTCTCAAAAAATGAGGTCTATTATATAATCTAGGAAAGAATGAAGATCAAAACTACAGAAGGAGGGATCGCAGAAGGCCTGAGACAGACCAAGCTACCCCTGGTTTCCAAGAGCCTATTGATCATCAAGACAAAATGCTAATCTCTGTCTCAGGTGCTTTAGTTGTTAAAGTTATATGCCTTTGGAGCATTGTTAAAGTGAGGTTTGATGTATCAAAACATTTCATAATATTTGTATTTTTGCAGCAGTCCATAAATCTTTATGGATGTGTTATGTTTGGCATTATTCTTTTACTGGATTTGGATTGCAGGGACTGTTTTTGGAGGGCAATTATGGCTTAGAGAGAAAATGAGAGCTAATAATTGTGGGTGAAATTAGCTTTTCTCCAAGTTTTTTAGTCTGCAGTTCCCAAAATAACTGCGTCAGACGCTGGGAATCCCCACTGTTCCTGAACGATGTCACTGTCAAGAGCAAACTCTCATTTTCTTTCAAATTCTACTTTAATTTCAGCACAAGACTTGCCTGATAGTGCATGGTTTCACTTTGAATTGAACTCATTTTAGGAATATGATTTTGCAATAATGGGAAAGATATATTATTTGAATTTCTTTCAAACTTTGTTTTATTTTCTTGAGGACATCTTACTAATCTCTGGGGTTAAATTAATGTTTGTTGGTGGTGTGAGGGTATGGCATGTGGCTGCTGTGTTCAGGGTTCCTACACACTTTCAAACTCTATATGTTTTGTTGCATTGCATAACAAACAGCAATCAACATAAAGTATAATAAATACACTTTTCTGTAGCACCCATTAATGTTGATTTGTTAAAGGAATACAAAAAAGGATAATATTAATTAAAAAACAACAGCAAGGCCCGACGTTTTCCAAAAGGAAGAAAACCTAAAGACATTACTAAGCACACAAAAGCATATGGATATAAACTTTAAAACACAAAAAAACAGCGTAGGTGTCATGTTGCTCGACAGATTATTTCTTCATCAGTTTTTTTGCTGAAGTGACTTTTAAAAAAGCCCCAAACAGACTGAATTGGAATGGTTTTAGTCAAAGTGCCAGTTAAATTTAAGACCACAAGAAAGGGGCATCTGACTGTCTGAAGCCTCAAATTCGAAAAGCCAGATGTAAGACCTATTTTACTTTTCAAAGCTATGCAGGAACTTGTTGTGTTTGTTGAATCTTGACATCATTTATATGGCAGAAATCCCAATAACAGTAAGTTTTTGGAGAAATATAACAAATTCAGCTGTTGTGTGAATAGTTGTGACCGTGAGAAAACACACTTACAGCCCATTGCAAACACTGACTGCTCACTGCAAACAAATGTATAAAAGCCGAGAGTCTCCTCTGATCCTGAACATCCTGAAGTGATTTCTCTTAGCCACACTCTTATTTCATCCAGTTTAACGACACAAGCTCACTATTTATTCACCTGAATCAACAGGTTCTGTGGATTTCTTCAGTCCACCAGTGCTCATAGTAGATTCCAGCATTTTCAGTTCTGACCTGTTGACTCTCCAGCTACAGGAGATTCTACTGTGTGAACTACAGTACATACCAGTATTCCAAATATCTAAGGTACGAGGCCGGTCAAATTTGTGGCAAAAAAAACGTTAATTTATTCTGTTTGGTAGCAGCTGCTTCCACTTGTGAAGTACACTCATCTGCGCTGCCGGTGGAAGGACATGTAGGCTGTGTTTCAAAAAGGTGCTTAATTAAAGTGTGGTGGAACACTAAGAGGACAAAAACACATTGTTTGTAACATGTGATGACACCATGCTATGGTGTTTCTTTGGCATCTTTTCTCCAATATTTCTTTGAATTTAGTGGAAAATCTGGTACCACGTACAATAATGTATAGCATTAGCATCTGTCTTTTCAGAACATAGAGAGAACTGAGCTGTGGCATGTACCTCACACAACTCCACTTCAAAAACCTAAACTATCCTTTTAAATTACCTCGATTACAGAGACATCAAACATGTATCTTTGTACGGATAAAGAAAAAATGTAGGTGTCCCACCTCTTTGAGACATCCCATGAAGTTATTGCTGACTGGAGATCCAGGCAGGTCAGCGGTGCTGGGACTTCCTCCCACGTAGAAGAAGTCGTCAGAGCCTAGCATGGTGTAGTCCTCCTGGGTGTAGCCCGTGGTGGTCAGGATGCCGTCCACAGAGATGGTCACCTACACAACAAAGCACAGGGAAAGGACACGCTATATACTCACACCAAAGGCAGCGCTAAGCGCTAGCTAGGCGCTGATCAGCCAAATTAGCCCCCGTTATTCTGGTCACCAATGTGTATGCATTGTGTTGGGGAGAAGGCCTGATTGGTTTGGGGACTTGGCTTGTTTGTTTTGAGTTTGTGATGTTGTAGTTAAATCAGTGTGTAATGTAAGCTAAAAGTGCTGCCTTCTCTCATTTGCTGGTATAAAAGATGTGACACTACACTGCTCAATGCCACCTCAGCATTCTGCTCCCTTTCATAAAAACATCTCTCAGTCTGATCTTCTGCTCTAACTGGAACCAGCCTGTGTGGCCTGCCTGTCAACAGCAGTAAGTCTATTGTGCAGAATGACAACTAGATCCAGTGTGTGATTAATAAAGATTCACTGATACCGAAAGGCTTCAGGGCCACCAAGGCTGGATTGTGACTCGGCATTCCCAGACTTCAAAGTCTGATCCTCCTGTCTCCTGTCTCTGCATTGTACTGACTACAAAACCAACACAACTTCTGCATTAAGCCTGGCTCCTACTTCTGTGTGCGCTTGTTCAACTTTTATAGAAAAGTTCTCCTCCTTGTGTCTCTGCCACAGTCTCTTAGCTGCTTTATCTTTAAAATAGGATGTGACAACAAAACTAACAACAACTTTCCTTAATGCTTTGCCTCAGGTGGCTCTGATGCTGGTGTTCTTCTAATTCAAACAGCCCATTCTGCTGTATAATAGCCCGTATGGGGGCTTTTAGCTTGCACTGGTTGCAGACCCTGTCACATGTAATTCACAGTTAGCTGTAATTTATCACCCTGAAAATCTACAGTCCAATCCTGACAACACAGGCTGTGAGCTCTGTACTTTTCTGTCTGATAAGTGGTTTGCTGGGCACATTTGCCCAGCCAGGCAGGTGTTAGTAAAGTTTCCGCAGGCTTCTTCGTGCTTGTGTTAGTACTATTCAGTTGTTAGTAGTTGTTAGTAGTTGCACTGCTGGCAGCCACAGTCATGTTTCTGTTGTCAGGCCAAGCATAGTTAGGTTACTGATGTTAGGGCTAATGATTCCAATGCTGTTAGTATTTGCGATGATGTTATGTTTGTGTGTTGTTTGGGTGATTTGTGATGATGGTGTTAGTTTGTTAGTTTGTGGTCTGGGGGGGTTTGTTAGATCATTAGGTCTGAATGAGATGACACATGGACCAGGACACACACATTGATGTACACACGCGCACAGGTGTTAGATGGGTTACGGCTCATTCCACACATACACATAAATATATAAACATGCAGCCTGCTCCTCTCTCGGCATGCAACCACTAGCAAAGAGGACGCAGCAGAGTAAAATATAAAAAACAGGACTGGATGAATCAGAGGCACCATGAACAACATGCAGTAGCAGAGTAAAGGATGAAAATTTTCAGAAAAGAACAAAAAGGAGGGAAAGGTGGGACCTCTCTATCCATTTAAAGGACCAGTCAGAGAGAGGGAGGGTTTCTTAGTCACGCCATGCAGGAAGGGAAGGCTCGCTACTCGCGTGCAGGTGAGGGATGAGCCAATCAGTACACGCCTACATGTCACAGAGAGATGGGGTGAAAAAAAACAGTAGAGAAAAGGGGGATTTCAAGAGAAAAAAAGTGGTTGGCAAGGAGAGGTGGGACAGGGGCTTTTTAAGCGTAAAAGATTACCAACCGCATATATCCTTTTATTGCTTTAGTTTTGATGTCTATGGCTCAAAAGGAAATAGACACGGGGCAAACCCAAACTAAGAAACAATTAGAATGATATCTACCGAACAATGGAGTTTGTTTACCATAGCGTGTCCAATGCCTGAATGCTTTGTAGGAGAGGGGGAGAAAGGAAAGCAAAAAAACTGTGAACAGAACAACTTCGGGAACCAAAAAAAGGAAAGCTAGAAGGCCTCTGGTGAGGTTAGTAGGTTGGTTGGAGTGGTCTCGCTAGGAGAAGGGCACAGGTTAGGTTAGTAGAATGAATCATTCCATGGATGAAGGTTAGTTTCACTAGCAGGTTAGTAAAGTTAGTAGTTAGTAGTACAAACAGGCAAACGGCAGAAGGCAGGGCACAGGTGGGTTACGAGCACTTGAGTGCTAGTGACCTCCTTGATGTTTTCTAGTCCAGTCATTCTCACGTTCACACGCTCACTTACACGCATACGCACGATTAAAAGAGCACTCACCTAGAGCTGAGAGCAGTGCTGGTCTGGTGGTTAACCCACAGTAAACTAAGACCAAACCTCAGGTACTGTTCTTCCTACCACAGCATCACTGCAGTTGGACAACAGAGCACTGACCGTAGCTTCTACATTGATTAGTATCCTGCTGCGGACTAAAGTCTTTTCTGCTGCTCCCTGAAACATCTGCAGCAGTCACTGTGGTTCACCAGAGTCAAATACACATATCAGCTATTCAACAAGGACCAACAATCATTCACACTTTCCTCAAAGTATTTCTAAAAATCAAATTAATCATCTAACGAAAATATCAGAATAGTGCTAGAAACCTTATTTTTTTATGTCCTTAATTGGAAAAATCCAAAGTTTACAAATACTTTATAATCCTATGAAAAATCCAGTACCAAAACGTGTTTTAGTTACAATCAGTGCGTTTACATGCAGTTATGAACAGTTAATCATTGTGTTAGCCTGACTGAAATAGAAGTTGTTAAAATGCATGTTAACATGTTAGTTAGCCGGGCGTTGTTTCATTTTAGTCAGAATAACACGCCTTGAAAACGTAGTTGGATTGATTCACTCTTGCATGTTTAATCAAACCTGGTAAAGCAGCCAGTGTGCATGTTGATCATCAGGTGGATCCATCTTACAAACTTACGAGTTAAGATCTTTGTTCCTCATTATAAAATGGCCGAACCGATCTGTGTCCTCTGCAAAGGCAGCTGCTATTTCAGAGCTTTGGTTGTGCCAGCAGTGACAGCAAGTCTATTAAAAATTACGGCCTGTGAAAATAAGAGTGTTGATGCTGTTATATCTACAGTTTAATAAGTACCAGACTACATTCCTGTATTAAAGAGCCCATATAATACTTTTTAAGTCTTGTATGCCATTAAATGTGTTTAACATGTCTCCTCCGCATGAAAGAATGCACGTAAGCACAGGATAAGAGGTCTTTCTCTCCCCCTACATACAGCGTTAGTAGCTGCCTGAACCCCTTTAGTAGACCTAACAGCGTGACATCCTACTACTGTTTTATTTGCAGTTTAAGCCCATTAGGTGGGTGTAGCAAGCCCAGTGCAGAGCAGAACACCTTAGACAAGATGAAAACTTATCTAATCTGACCACCAAGGAGCAGACCAGTCAGTCAAATGGCGCAAACTGGGTCCACGTGGGGAAAGGGGTCTCAGTGTGGCAGGAGCTATAACAGAGTGAGAATACGGCTGGATCAGGATTACTCCGAATGTGAAAATTAGAAGGCTTTTAAAAATCAGCAATTACAAATGGACTTTAGCTGTGGTATAAACTAAGTAAATTCCGTACTTTCCCTGAGGGAGTCTTCCCAGGGGATGAATAAAGTTCTATCTAATCTAATTTAATCTACATGAACATTAGCTATGACCGTATCTGACCTCTACAAAGAAGAGCGAAGACTGACACGTAAAAGCATTTATTGTTTACTGTTTATTTCAAGGATAACCCCTTGAGATGCATCATCTCATTTTCGAGAGGGTCCTTACAACACATCAGTATGATAATCAGTATTACAAAATCATAACTAAAGATAAATTTCTCTCGTGACAAATCCGCAGCAACACCTATGATGTGAGGATTTTGAGCGGACTGGCCTGTAATGAATGTGGAAATAAGAGCATTCGTCCAGTCTTCTTCTAACATTTTGTTGAAGAGTTTTGATCTGCTCAAACACCATCTAAAGGGCAACTATGAAGATGGACTAGTAAAATTCTGTCCATCCTATGAATATATGAAATAGACTATCATGTAAGTTTTGGTAATACTTTAACTGGATCCAAGGTTGCCTGTGCAGTCTCTGTAGGATTTTTCCCAGAAGTCAAGCAGCGTCAAGGTGTTGCACAACAAGAGTTGCATTGTAATCTACTCTCAGATACCACCATCTTGAGATTATTTTCTTTCAATGTACACCAAAGCAAAGCAGAGAAAGTGTGTTAAATGGACAGAGCTGTAAAGTTACTTATGCTTTTGTTATCTGTAATTGGTTAGTGGTGTAAACAGGATAAAGGCCCATGGAACCAGCAAAAAAAAGGGTCATTGTGCCACCACAGCAGAGGTGGACATGATTTCATCAACAAATCAACTCACCTCCAGCACATTTACAGGACGAGGACAATAATTCAACTACATAACCTATAAGTAGCCATAGCTTGACCTAAGTGTGCATGTAAACGCACTGAATGCTAAAAATATTAAAAGGAACATCATTAAATATTTATCTTAAAAAGTCAAATAAGCTCTGGGAGAAAAGTGATTTAAAGAGTTGGAGTAAACATCCAAGTTAGGTATAAATGTATCTGATTAGAGGTAATCACAAATTAAAGCATAATTCACTCCATTTTTATTCTGTATGTATCTACCTTTAGCTGTTTCTATGTGCTCTTTTCAACTCTTTCTTCCTCAAATCTGAAAAAGTTTTTATGTCCTCTCCTGCTTGCCCGGTCGCTCACTCTGCAACCCCCTGTTGTCTGGTTACCTGTCTCAGGTTGCGGGTGACCTTGACGTCGTGCCAGGCGTTGTCGTTGAACTTGCCGTTGACCGGCTCCACCAAGGCCTCGAAGGCCCCGGAGCCCAGATTGATGACGAGCGACACAGCACCGTTCTTCAGTGCCAGGTTGACGTAGTCGGCTGACTTGCCAGTGTGCAGCATGAGGCCGTTGCGCTGCAGCGTCTTGAAGGAGAGCGTAATTTCATCGCTGCTGGACTGGATGGGGTTGGGGGACAGATCGTAGCAGAAGTACTCCGAGCCCTTGAAGGTGGCGACATACTCTTCTCGAGCTGAGATCAGAAAGAGAGAGGAGGAAAGGAGGAGGAAGAACAAAGAAGTTTGGTGTCATTTTTCCCTTGTTCAACACACTCATAATGATTAGTACAATTTCCAAGCATGTAGCAGCTTCCCACTCTGCTCTTCACAATATGCTCACAGATGATAAAATGGTGGGTGTTCATCAGAGCCAGGCGAGTAAAACAAAGCTCTGCCAGGCCTGGTAAAATTTGATTCGGATGTGCAGTACAAAACATATTGTTTAAGATGCTGCAAATGTTGTTACTGTCAAGCAAAGCCTCACTGATGCCAGTGCTGGGAAGAAACACTTCCTTCCATACCTCTAATCGTACCATGAAGTGGTGTGTAAACAAGCTTTGATCACTCATGTGGGTTGCAGATTAAACAGTGTGGATGCGAGAGAGAGAGAGACAGTCGTGAGTCTGTAGCTTTCCAAACTGGTTATGAAACCTGCCATCCACTCTTTGGAGAGAACAGCTGTGCTGGCAGTCTGAAGTGATGTGGACTTGTTTGACAACACGGCTCATTCCGTGATGTTCATCTAATGCCAGAGGAAGAGTGTGTGTGTGTGTGTGTGTGTGTGTGTGTCTGTCTGCTCAGGACAAGTAAAGGTGAGACGGATTTCAAGGAAGGAGGATGATGAAGATGGAGAAGGAAAGCAATATGTATCAAAAATCCAACCTTCATATGGCTTTTGCTAAATATTGACATGTCAATAGGAAGTTCACAGCACTGGAGGCAAAACAAAGCAAAACTGGAAACAAGCACACACAGACATCACAGGCTATGTTGTCTGGGTGCCAGATAGAAAGAGAGATGAAAGCTTAAATTTATAAAGATGATAAAATGTATTTGTTTTTTAATCAGAGGATAAATAAATAAAAATATACTGACACTGATTTTAGTTGAAATCAAAATACATCAATTCATGCTTGATACAAGGCAAAACAAATAGAAAAGTTATACATGTTGGATTTTTTTTTTTTTTAAAACCAAAAATGGAAAACAAGCTGCAATGTATTTATTATTCTGACAATGGCATCAAAAGTATTGCAGTTGTATAAACTTGAGTCATATTTTAAAAGAAAAAAGAGACCACTGTGTACAGCTGGCAACATATTAGGTGATTTTATGCTCGATTTTTGCCTTGATTTGCCCCTTTTAGTGTTTCTTTTGTGAATGCACCAGCTCCAGGCTTGTCACAGTTATTCTCAACGGTCCTCCTCCAATGTACGCCATCAATAAAACTATTTAGCTGATCCAAATCAGAGTAAAACCTCTCTGATCATAAATCTATTGGTCCTCTAAAAATTCATGAACATGAAAGTGTTAACCAATCTAACCTTCCCATTATTAACACATTATTTTTGCGTACTGTCATGCTGGTGCATCACAGCAAGATCTGGTTTTGGTTTATTGGTGGTTCTAAATTATTCTGCGATTGGTTGACTGCTCCTGGGTTTGTGACAGGCTCTTATCCAATGAAGGCTGGGATAGATCCCCGAAAGGTAGAAGTGTTATCTACATAAATAATTTCTCATTCGGACTACCTATTTGAACACTCTATCTTGTGGCAATTAAGTATGTTCCGGTCTGAAATTCTTATAGTAAAAAATTTTTATCAGGACCTTTCCACAAATTAACATGAACTTTATCCGTTTTGATAATGCTGTCCTTCCTGCCATGTTTAAAAACACGATTATCTGAAAAACTTAAAACACTGCCCAGCCCTGAGATGGAGAGCAGCAGCTTGTAAGCATCACAGCAGCAAAAGCAGGATGGTTTGGCCAATTAGAATTCAGGATAACAGGCAGACAGCCAATGGCGACTTACCTTGCACACCCCCTGTGACCCCCAAGGACACTCGACCAAGGTTTTGCAATCCATCATCCTTAAGCTCGCACTCTCTTATCTACTCTACTCTTACAGAAGTGCAAAGCCGCATACACAAGCCAACGCTGGAGCAAATATGCACACCTACACACACATCTGTGCGTAAAAAAACAACCATAGTATTTTGCTGGCAAGCAGGGGTGACATTATCTGTCTCCTTCGCACCCTCCCCCTCCCCCCCGAAGCATCACCCCTCCTCCGCATCCTCCCTCCACACCACCATCTCTACACCTCTAACACCTCCCCTCAGAGCTTCACACCACCACCTCTCTCCATGCACATCTCATTGGCCTCCTTTTTCTCTTTTGCCCTGTGGAGCCTCTGGCACAACCACCGACTTGTAGTTCAGGATAATGAGGAGAACAGAGGGGGATTTTAACACACTGGGTCAGGTTGGAGCAACGCAGACAGTTGGTGAGGAACCGCTGGAGAGGACGAATAGAGGAAGGAGGGATGGTGGATGATTGCCATGTAATGAATAGACTGAAGTGTAATAGCTTATTAAGGTAGTGAGAAGCCCGAAGAAGAGCACTGAAATGGAGTTGGCCGCACTTGAGTGAATATAACACTGAGACAATAATGAGAAGTGAGAATATATCACAATTCAAACAATTGTCTTTCTTTGCGTCTGTTGCATTGGAGAAAAACAGTGTGAATGCCAATATATGAGTGCGAAACAAGTTACTTGCCAGTATGCGTGTGAGCCCCCCATGTGCACTCCCTCTCTCCCAGCATGTTAATTAAGAATGTCTGTGTGTGCAAGTTTGCATTAAAAATGTGCATGAGATATGGCTTTTAGAAGACAAGACTAGAATATGAATATGACTTTATCAAACATAAACATTTTTCTCCTTCAGTCTCCTCCCGTCTGCTTGAACACAGCGCTGCATTCAGGTCTTCCTCTGATCAAAGCAGTGCAGCAGGTCTTCAGACAGTCTTCTTACAACCTCTGTTGTTCTTTTCACTTCAGATGCAGACTCAAAATGTGCAAACTTTGAGCACAGATTTGATCTAAGCAAAAAGGGAAAAGTCACACTGTGTTAGATCAGGTGAAAAGGGAGGGTGTTCACGCACTGTGGTTTGTTTTCGGATCAGAATGAATTAATTTTCCATACTTTTGGTCTCTTTCTTTCTTTGTTCTCACAGTTTTCCCAGAAACTGTTTGTTGTTATTGATTCATCATTGACCTTTCTAGAACCTACGACTCCCAAATGATGCCATTAATGTCAAAGAAAACAGTCAGTATGGTCATTTTTTCCTCATCCTTAGTGAAGATTAGGCCTGTGCTCAAAATATCGATACGGCAAAATATCGTCACGCACTCCTTCGGGATACGTGTATCAATACGGATATTACAGAATTGATACAGCCTGCATATTTTGACAGTTGTTGTCAGTACACTTTTGCTAATGTTAACAGTGGCACAGTTCAAGGTGGAAGACGAGCTACATAAATGAGAAGCATATGTTCTAAATTTAAACTTAGGTCTACCATCTTTGAGGATCTGAATTTATGTCTCTCAAGTTGTAGAACCACTTAAAACTCATCCTTGTTCTTTTTCTTCCTATAAGAAAAACTAACACTAAACTCGTCAAGAATTTTGTTGAAAGTGTAGTCAATGTTCACAATTTACGTGTATCGGGATATGTACCGTATCGTGGCCTTAGTATCGGGATACATATCATATCGTGAGGTTGCTGGAAATACCCAGCCTTAGTGAAGATAGTGTTTTCCAATGTTTGCCTCAAGACTGTATTAAAGGATCCAAGTCTCATCGCACTTATTAATTCTTAGAAAATTCTCATTTCCTTCAGTTTGCTTCAAAATGTCTCAGGGATGCACACATTACCAGTTTGATATTAAAATTTTTGCAGATATTTGCAGTCAATATATATTAGCTACACATATCAGCTGGATTATTGGCAAATTACACAGATGCACAGTATTGATGCACCCTCTCATCACTGCATGGGCACATTTAAAAATCAAGGGTTTCATTTTTGCAAGTCAAATGAAGTTTTTAATTGCTACATCTGTTTCTCGCAGAAATATACTGTAACAGTGAAAGAAACAAGTCAATTTTCTGAAGTACAGAGCTTGTGCTTTTGACCAGAAATATCGGTATTGGTGATAATGAATTAAAACATATCAGCATATTGGATATCGACAAAAATCCAATATCCTGCATCCCTAAAATGTCTCCAATTTTACATTTTTTGCTTGAGTTTCATCCTTTTAAACAGGAGTCAGAAATCTGTAGAAACTCTGACACATTTTGTCGAGTCTCTTCATTCATGGGACCATTCCTATGTGCATTCTCATAGGCCCATTCACACATAGACGTATATTAGCTGATCTCGATCAATGTTAGGAAATCATTCAAATTTTGAGGAAGTATGTCAATTTCTTTATGTTCAACATAGGTCGACAATTCTAAAGCAGACAGAAATGCATCGTGGGCTGACTGTTGTAGATAGATTTCAAATATTTGCTCGTACAGATGTGATGCATGAGTAGCCTGCTCAGTTTAAGGAAACTTTGGCCTGACAAAGCTGTGCATTTACTGAATGCTGTACAAACATATTGCAATGTCACCTAACAAGCACTATATTTATGCCATCACACTATGTGCATCTGCAGCCATCTTTTCAGTCTTCCAAAAGACAGCTATCCTTGAAAGGGCACTCAAGTCGCACAACAGGAATCCAGATCTGAGGAGGAATCAGCTGGACTTAACAGTATTGAGTAACTGAGGTGATTGAGGGCGGAGTGTTAGATCAATCTGGCAGTTTGTAGGCATGTGAATGACAAAAATCCATTTTCTAAACTGACATTAACTTAGTTCTGCCTGGCCCTACTTAGCTGGATGTAGCTCGACATCGACAAACATTCACCATCTTGCACTTTGTCTCTGCCTTCATAAAGTCTCGTGTGCCATTAAAACACAAGTGCACAAAACATGCACATTTTGCTCCTGTTTAGTCCAATTTCACTTAAAAATTCAACTTAATGAATTGCCTCGTCTTCTCCGCTTATCCGTGGTCGGGTCGCGGGGGCAGCAGCCTAAGCAGGGAAGCCCAGACTTCCCTCTCCCCGGCCACCTCATCCAGCTCTTCCCGGGGGATCCCGAGGCGTTCCCAGGCCAGCTGAGAGACATAGTCTCTCCAGCGTGTCCTGGGTCTTCCTCGAGGCCGCCTACCGGTGGGACGTGCCCGGAACACCTCACCAGGGAGGCATCCAGGAGGCATCCGGACCAGATGCCCGACCACCTCAACTGGCTCCTCTCAACGCGTAGGAGCAGCGACTCTACTCCGAGCTCCTCCCGAATGACCAAACTTCTCACCCTATCTCTAAGGGAGAGCCCAGCCACCCTGCGAAGGAAGCCCATTTCGGCCGCTTGTACTCGAGATCTTGTTTTCTCGGTCACGACCCACAGCTCGTGACCGTAAATGAGGATAGGGGTGAAGATCGACCGGTAAATCGAGAGCTTCGCCTTTCGGCTCAGTTCCCTTAATGAATTGCTTTTAAGCAAATTATTTTCCAATACCTTTGCAAAAATCAAACTTTTTTTTGCAGAAGATTCAAGAATTTAAAAAAATCAAAATGTTTTTCTTGACTAACTCCAATTGCAATTTGTTGCAATGTTTGAAAATCGAAGTACTGAAAATGTACAGTTTTTATGATGCATGCACATGTTTATGCTAATATAAGTTTTTAAAATAAGATTAAATACTGATCAAGTCACTCACTGTAGACTTACAGCACTTCTGTGTGAATACACAACCTTTAATATGTTAAACTGTGAGACTGTGAACTAGTGTCTTTATCAAAAGCCATACATGGTATGATTGAGAAACAAGATGCTTCCAGTTTGCATGTGAGCTCCCAAATTGTAATCCTTCCCTCCCTGCATGCTGATGAAGAGTGTGTATGTGCAGGACCGCGTTAAAAATGTGTATGTGTGAGTAGTATATGTTTTTCCTGTGTGCGTGAAATGTGAAGGGGTGTGGGTGGGTGCTGGTCTCTGTAAATATTGGTGTATTGCTGTCAGAAAAGCTATTACCAACTCAGGGCCTAAGGCTAGTCTTTACTGAGAGGAGCGAGTGAGGAGGAGGAGGGAGACGCACAAAAAAAATAAATAAAAGGACACACACACAGAAAAAGAAAGAGAACAGCCGCAAATGCTAACACAATCACACTGACACAGACTTGCAGACAAATGTAGATGAGGTGGCGGGCAGAGGGAGGGAGAGGGGGGGCGAGTTGCTCACAATGAGAACACACGCAGCCCGTTCAGCAGCGTTGTAGCTGTAATTTACCGAGGTGCCATTAGGTTTCAGTGTGCTGCTCCGCCATTCTGTTACTAATTTACAGACATGTCATTAGAGCAGACAGGAGCACATAAAGCATCTCTGCATCGATCTGCGAGCCCTGGCCTGCAACAACAGGCGTAGATGCACACAAATCAGGCAGGAAAATGCATATTGGGTGACACAAACACAATGAAGGACACGTGTCCTGCATGCCTGTGTACAGCGAACACACACACTCACCTATAAAGCACACAAATAAACCGACGCACACAAAGAGGGAGGGACGCGCGCTCAAGTGGGCAGGTTGGAGTGGATCTGTTGTAGCTCAGATTAATGGAGTGAGTCAGTATTAGCTCAGAGTAAACAGTGAGACAGACACTGACATACACACCACATGTCACACTTCATCCTGTGGAGAGCTCTGTCGATCAGAACGAGAGCTGGTGGAGGAGATGGGGGAAACGTGGGGGAACAAAAAATGCGAGACAGAGGCTTAAACTATTAAAGTTTGCTTACGTAAATTACATTTATCTGTTATCACAGTTCCTAAATTTTAACTGATGGTTCATTGAGGACATGCTGTATGTGATGTCTGGTTTCAATAATAATCAATGCTTTAAAAGGCTTGAAAAGTAAAAAAATCCAAATGACCTCTATGATCCATCAGTCAAGATGGCTCGATATTCGACAGATCAGAATATAATGTAAAATCCTCAGCATGTAATGAGTTATAACTTTATATATATATATATAAAATTAACTTTATTAACGTCTATCACAATACAAACAACCATCGTGTAGTACACAATCCACCTGCTGCTGTCTCAATACCATCCATCTTTCCATCATCTATACCCTCTTTCCCTTTCAGGGTTATGGAAGGCTGGAGCCTATCCCGTCTGATATTGGGTAAGAGGCGGGGTACACCCTGAACCGGTCTCCAGTCAATGGCTGTGTTAGAAATGGCGTACTGCCTCCCATCTACTTACCTACTCAATCAGTACATACTGCATACTGAATACTCAAAGATGATCTGAGTATGCTGCGGCTGACCGAGCGTTTACACACAGATGCATACTTAACACCCCAGAATGCATTTCGTGCCAGCCGGGAAGCAGCGCTGGGAAAATAAAAATAGTCCGACCACAAGCAACAGAAAACGACTGCATTCCGGAAAAACTACAAATTCATTCAGTAATGATATATTTTCTAGTGAGAAAGTAAGTATTTACATCACGATTATGAGCCCAGTTGTTTGAAATAGTGACTGTCTTTATTTTGTCACTGTCTTTATTTTGTCGCTTGGTCGGTGTTTCCGTCTACGTACCGTAAACACCGGGCAGCAGCAGCCCCCCCTTCACATTTCCAAGTTATTGCGAAGTGTTTATGACACAAACTGTGCGGCAGTAGATGAAAAAAATTAACACAAACACCTGTGTATCCATGGTGATCTGTCTCCATTTTGTATTTCGTCTTCCTACGTCAGAAGTGCGCAATGCATTGTGGGGCAGAAGCAGTACGTGAAGCAAGCTCCGCTCCATACTCAGAAATCGAAGCCAATTGAGTATACATCCGGGCATTTCTCGCGTACACAAAATTCGCATACTGTACAGTGGGAACGCACTGCATACTCAATATAGGGCGGGGTTAGTATTAGTACGAGTAGTACGCCATTTCAAACACAGCCAATCACAGTGCCACATAGACCAACCATCCAACACTCACCAACACCAAATGGCAATTAAAAGGCCTTCTACACAGAGACAAATTTAGGCATATCTGCATTTTCTAGTCATATAGGTGTTTCATCCACATGGATAGAGGTGTTTGACTTAATATCTTTTCTTCATGTTAAAGCTGTGGTCTACGATTTGAAACCGCAGCCTGTCCCCCTTCCCTCCCCTCTCCCCTCCCCTCCGTGTTCCAAGATCCCGCCCCCAGCTCGTGTCGCCTCATATAGCCCCCTCGGACAGAGCTACGAGCGACTAGCACAATATATCAGCAGCAAACTCAATCAAAAACAGCTCAGCTCAACTGAAAGTATCAAACACGACAGACATCCCCCTTGTAACACACAGCAGTAGCCATTTCAATTGGACCGGCGGCAATGCGGGTCTGGCGCCACCAGAGCGGAGCCGAGTGTGGGGGAGGATTTATCTTTCTCAGCCTGTCCTCCCCAGCTCAGCTTACAGTGCAAACGATTAGCGGCTAACAGGCTAACCCGCTCCCCTACAAGTTATTAGCCCGTGCAGGCACAAACTAACCAGAGTAATTCAGCAGACATCTCCCACTGTAGTAAACAAAGCCATTACCTGATCAACCAGGGGCGTAACGGCCGATGCTGAAGGTCTGATGGCCGGCTGAGGCTATTCGTTAGCCGTTAGCCGTTAGCCGTTAGCCCGCTAACAGGCCTCAACCCGCAGGCAGAGCTCCGTTGGGCCCCGCGGTCTCGGCGCTAGGCTTTTCCGGCTCCATGATAGTTCAGTAGCTAACGCTGCTAGCTGCTCACCGGAGGTAGAGGGGAGGAGACGGGACCATGACGCACTACGCATGATGCTGCGTAGCGAGGGAGACGAGGATTGGATGGACTCACAGACCAACTCACGGACCAATTAATAGTCGCAGGTTCTTAGGTTTGATTGGTCAGCTAGTATGCAGCTTTTCAGCGGATATACTGAATGGATTTTTTGCGTTCTTTTTGGTCTTTATACTGTGTAGATAGGACCATAGGACCATAACAGCCTTATAAACTGTGTTATTAATATGTACAAAGCTTCCAAATCGTAGACCATAGCTTTAACTGGTGTACTTCAGGAACGAATGTTTGATGAAATAAAGTACAACTTTAGGCACATGGTATCAAAACGCAAAAAGACCGATCTTTGGAGCAAAGGGATCCTGAAACCTCACAACTGTCACGTTGGGCAATCATTGTACATAAATAATGCAGTGTGGCCATGGCAGAGTGACCAGGCAATCGATTAATTTGACAGAAAATTAGAGATGGTGGCAAAGGTTTTCTTTTCTTTCTCTCACACAGCAGCAAATAACTAAATGAGATTAAGGCAAAAAAAAAAAAAAAGAAAGAGAAAACAGCAACAATTAAATTTTCCTTTTGCTCTGTAGATTGTGAAACTTTGTTTTAAGAATTTAATCATTTCTAAATGTTTAATAAGTGTAAGATATTCAAAGTGTTGTTAGAAAGGTTAATTATTGATTGTTTTAATAAATATTTCTAGAACTGTGTTTTCTCTGGTTTAGAATGCTGGCAGCATATGGTTGAACTGTACTTCCATGATAGGGAAAGTAATAAAAGCTTGACATCCAGGTCAAATTAATTCAAAGACTTTTTTATGTCAAGTAAAAAAGGAATAACAAATCAGTTTTGGACATTTTCCTGTACAAATGTGCAGCATTTCACAGCATAACAGGATTATAGTTTAACAGCATAAGTAGGGATGCCCGACAACTGCTTGAGTGTTTGTATCAGAGTTCTCCACAGAGTACAAAACGGTCCCAAGGTGCAATACACAGAGTATCCATTAGTGAGGATAACTGGATTACACAATGCAATGATTCATTCATTATTTGCTTTTATTAGGTAAAATCAAATCATATCCTCATTTTACTGAGCCAACTTAAACGCATCATTATGCCTGACCCAAGGTGCTTCAGAATACACAACCTGCATATGTCATGGTGTTTGTTAACTTAGCTGTTTAGCTTTTATCCTGTTTATCTAAGCACAAATTTCAACACAGACATCAAAACTTGATTAATACATTAAACTAAAAACACTACAGCAAGATTTTACCAGAGTCTCTTTAAGAGAATGATGGAGCAGCACAAGCAGCACATAAGTGGACAGATTTAGTGACTTTGAAAAGGAGAGCACTTCTTTCAACAAGACAAAAATGTTGCAGTGACAGGACTTCTCCCTTCCTTCTTTTTACTCTGCCATATTTGCTTGAACAGCTCGCTCGACTGACCTACCAGTGTGACATCCTACCACTGTTTCATCATCAGTTTAAGCTAACTGACTTGCAGTAGCAAGCTCAGTGCATAGCACAGAGGGTGGAGTAGATGCAGAGTTGTTGGCAACATGGGCCAATCAGCACTGAACCGTCCAATTATCACAGGTAATCGATCAGAGTGGGAAAGGGGTCTTTGACTGTGTCCTAACTCAATCTGAGAAACAGATGAACCCTCGGCTGTCTCTGCTGGCATTGAGGAGATGGACAAGCTCTGTTGAGTAAGAAACGTCAAAGAAAACCAAGAGAAGTTCTCCTGAATCTCCCTCCTTACTCGCTCCTCGTCCACACTGACACAAACAAAAGAAGTGAAAACAGAAATGAGGCAGCATCGAGGCAAAAACGACATGCTGCTTTACTCGTGGGCAGTAAGTACCCAGCGTTAAAGGGGAAGGAGCTTCAGCAAACTCAAAACACATCTGGATCAAGGGTACCGTTTATGAAATATAGAGCAGTAATGATAGTCAACAAACTCTTGAAGTCATCAAAAATAAATGCACGAGTCTCAGTTGGGACAAAATATGGATGTCCTCTTAACAAGTATCAGTATCAAGGAGGGGGGCAGTCCTTTGGTGGGCCACCGTCTTTGGGCTTCAGGTGTGGGTGGTGACAGTAAATGAGCTAACAATTAAAAGTTGACGAAGACAATGTTTTCCTGATAAAGAACAAAACATGCACACACGCACCGACACACATCATACACACAAAAGCTCCTTCCTTTTAAATTTTTTTCAGTTTAATTTTACTACTTTTGTTTGTTTTGTTTAGCTCTTCTGTTGTTTTGTCTGTTGGGTTTCCCCCCAAAATGGTAAAACCAGTCTACCTGTATGTTGTGTTAATTGTGGTGTTATACGTATGTCTTAGTCTTTGTTTGTATTGTTTGTTTTTTAAATTAAAAAAATCAGCCAATACTAATTGATTAAATCAATTCAGGTACATTTAAACTGTCTTTCTTATCAATTTGTTATAAGTAAGACCAACAATTAACCAACCAATTTGTGAAAATTATCGACATTTTAAGAGGTATTAATAATTTTAGTTGCAGGCCTTTCTGACAGAAAACCTTTCCCCCACTCTTACGAGAATAGAGATCTTCATCACTTAATAACATCCATTCAATTAAGCTACTAATAGAGAGGAATGAAAAGGAAGGAGGGAGATGAGAAAGGTGGGAAATTGTGTAAGATACCACCAGGAAGGTAGAGATACTAGCATGGGAGAAGAGAGAAATTAATAACTATGGAGGCGAAGGGGGAGTAGAGGAATGTAAAGATGGAGGGTGATTGGCATTGGACTTTGAAGGCTATCATTAAACTACTTCTCCTAATGAATAAAGCTGTCTGTGGGGAGACAGCAGGGAGAGAGAGAGAGAGAGCAAAAAAACTGATCTGGTGGTTGATGCTAGAGGGACCAGCTGGAACTGCGCCGCCTCTTCGATGATCAAACACATCGCATGGATTCCTCTGTGTGTTTGCAAGCATCTTGAACGAGTGTGTGTGTGTGTGTCTCGTATGGCTTTGTCTCCTCCTGTGGGACTCCTCCTCAACATTTCACACACTAATTTCTCATTTCCATGGCAACTCCATTGGTGTTACAGCTGTGGTTACGGCAGATATATGTGCGGTTGTGCATGTGTGTGGAGGGGATACAGGAAGGGAGACAAGAGGAGGGGAAGGAGGGCAAGGGAGGAAGAGTGATTGAGTGAACAGTACATTATCATGGACAGCTGTACTGAATCAAAATGGCGGATGGAGGCTGGGAGCACATCAGGGGAGCCTACATTATACAGCACCTGATGGAGGGAGCAGGGCAGAAGGAGAAAAGGGGGCAAAGAGGCAAAGAAAAAAGGAGGAATCAGGGGGACTCATTGGGATGGGTGACACACAATTTGGAGAGTAAAAGAGGGATGGATAGAAAGAGAGACAAGGGAAGGAGGGAGTGGCGAAAGGCGAGGGATGGAAGAGGAAAAACAGCAAAATGCTGGGGTGTCTAAATCCTAGTGTAGCAAGCCTCAATCATGGCAGCCCTGTCATTCTGGAGATAGCACACTGCAATTCCACTGCACCTCGTTTTTTAGCCCACCATGCAGTTCTGCTATCGGCCCCTCTCAGACTATCCACACACACATTCACACATACACTCAAACAGCCAGCATGAAGGCGCCCCTCCTTAATAACAGACAGGTGGATTAACTATGCACTCATACGGTATACAGATAGATGACCAGAGTGGGGAATGTATGTAAATGTATGCTAACGTATGCATAGTCTCTATATTAAGTTAAAGTGTGAAAATCCATACAGACAAGTTCACTAAAAGGCACTCAGACTGCCGTTTCCATCTCTATTCAGTGATATACAGCATCTGGCTTTGAAAGCGATTTCACTATCGCATCACTGCCAAGGGAGCAATAGTGTAGAGGAGGATATTACTGTCAGGGCACAAGTGACAGATAGGTGGTCGGAGTCGGAGAGCTCTTATTCCTCTTTTTGTTGTTGTTGTTTGGTAAATTGAAGGCATTTATTTCAGACACAAGATATACGACTTAAAACATTTGAGACCGGCTCCGGATAAGACGGGGAGGGTTTAAAAGTTCAACCTGGACGAGAGTGATGGCTGGATCAGGCGCAGACAAATAATCAACAATTCTCCAAGTCAGGCAATAAAACCTGTTTTCTCTGTGGTGTGTTTTTCATTCCATTGAGTATAAAAACATGGGGATGACGGGCATGTTTACCCTTTTTATAGCACTATATAGATTAAACACTTTTGACAGTGATAATACAAATTATAATTCTATTATCATTACATACTCATTTGTCCCTCAGGCCATCAGACTGTACATCTGCTCACTAGAATGGAGGAGGAGCCATATTTTTATTTATTAGTTATTATTTTGACTCATTAATCCATGTATACTTATTTTCTCTGTCTGCCAATTATTTTTACTTTCTTACTTTTTGATATCCTGTGATCTTTTATACCCATCTACTAAACAACTGCTGCTAGGGATGCACAATATTGAATTTTTGCCAATGTTAATATTTCTGGTCAAGAGCACAGGCTTCGTACTTAACAAAAATTGACTTATTTCTTTCAGTGTTACTGTAGATTTTTGCGAAGATCAGATGCATCACAAGAAAAACAGTACTTAACTCTTGTAAAAATGAAACCCTTGATTTTTAAGTGTACTCATGGAGTGATGAGAAGGTGCATCAATACTGAGCATTTGTGTAATTTGATGATGTTCTAGTTGATATATAGCAAATATGCATGAACGCCACATCAGCTGTAAATATCTTCAAAAATTTCAATGTTGGACGATACTATATTTAACTTTTTAGGCTTATATCAAACTGATAATATTATGCATCCCTAATTGCTACTGGAATCTTAATTTCCCTGAGGGAGTCTTACCAAGGGATTAATAAAGTTCTTATCTTATCTTGTATATTGCACCACAGATTATTGTATTTGGTTATGTATCATAGTCTTTTGTCAACTTGTCAGATGCTTAATAACAAGCCGAATACCCAGCACTGACAGTTATTTGACTTTCTTTTTTAATTAGCCTCCTATCATGAGCAAATCAAGATAACATTGGTTATATCAGGGGCTTCCAAACACTGCAGACGAGTAAATGTTTTTAAACTAAAATTCAGTGAAGTAACTCATGAATTGGCCCAATCTGCAGCAATGTATAGCTTAACATTGGATCAAATCACAGCAGCTGATTTGTCTACTTCTGAAACCACCCTCATTTAACACCCCTTCACACATGCTGAACTACACCTTTAACTCTCTGTTTATTTGGTTATAGCTACACTACCAAACTAGAGGACTTGGAGAGCACTTGATATAACTAATCTGATTTACAAAGTTTGAGCCTTAGGGTATATTCACTAGTGCCCCTCCTAGTTGTACCTAAGAAGAATTAAGTCCCCACATCCCCCTCAGGTCCTGTGTGGAAAAAAAGATACCTGCTGCGCAAAAAAAAACAATGATTTAAATTATTTAAGGGATAAAATCTATATGAAATGGGCTAACCTGCATATTGTTGTGCAAAGACCCTTTAACAATGCTCTTAGCATGCTTTCATTGTTTGGTTAAATGTGTACACATAATTTAATAATCTCAAGACAGGCCATCTGAACCAGCACATTGTTCAATGTGTTATCTATCATTATTATTAACTTAAGTTATGGTTGTATGGATTATCTAAGGGATATCTTGGTTGCAGTCCTGCTCAGAATAAATTCATTGATCCAGAAGATACTTTTAAGAAATCCTATGAGCCAAGTGCTTTGAGACATATCAGTCAAAGCAAGCTTTAACACTTCAAACAAAAACATGAAGTCACTATTATTTTTTTCAAACATATGGTCCAATTGCTTTAAGAGAACTTCCTGGGGACAAGAACAATATATAACTAAATAATCTCTTACATTGTTAATCCCTTTGCGTGCATAAAAAATGGACAGAACACGTGCTGCCTTTGTTTTTATCTTTAATTTCTTGTCCCTTTTTGTTTCTTTTATCAGTGCTCATCTCTCTCTCTCTGTTGCTTAAATTTGGCCCTCTCTTTGGTACCCAGGGAAACCGGCTTGTTTCCATGACAGTGTCTGCAGGCAGAACAGTGTATTTGTCTTAAGCTGGATAAGATCAGAGTCAGTTTCATCCGTGTTAGACACACATACGCACAGATACACACAGGCGTGCACACACGCATTCATCATGGCACGTATGCACGGGGAGCACTGAAACACTTGCACCCAGCAAATGTGGAGTTGAGCACACAAAAGCCAAAGTGTTCTGAAACAATGGAGGTAAAATTGGAGCGTACGGTCTGATTACAAAGCTCACAATGCAGAGATGTTGTTCACACACACTGCTGGGCCACACAGATCTAATGAAAGCCCTTGCAGCAGGTTGTTAACAAATAATAAGATCATAAAGAGCTCCTTTCATAAAGGTAATAAAATGGGTTTTTAATGAAAGCCGTGGCTATTCCAGTTGTTGCAGCGATGCCTGACAAGCACCACCTATAATTAAGTGTTCTTTCACAGTACCTGTAACTGAAAATGTGTGTAAGCTTGTAAGCTCACATGTTTTGTTCTTGTTCTGGCAAACAGCAGAGAAATGAACTTCAAATGCCAGATGGGGTACTGGAGTGAAACACCAATTGGGCCACTACCCCAAGCCCCAGCGCAGACACAAAAGAAATTGCCAGAGCAGGTTTGAGACAATTGGAGATCGTTTCTTTCTCTTATTCTCTAAAATGGTGTGAGCTGGATGAGGCATCTGCATGCCTGATGAACACCGTCCTGGCTGATGAGAGGCTGTGTCGTGTCGGGGAGCCCAGGGAGAGCTGCGGCGCTCCTGCTGAGAAAACGCTGCAGTCTTATCTCCCTTCCCGTCTCCCTCTGTGTCTCCGACCTTCTCTTTCCAGCCCTCGTTGGCATTCCCACTTTCTGAGCGCGCTCCCTATCTTTCCTCACCATCACTTTTCTACACTTCTTTACCCTATCCGCCCACCCCTCCTCCCTCTCCTCTTACGCAGCCAGCCTCCGCTCTATCTTCTCCCTTCATCCTCAGTAAATGGGGAGTCCGTTTGATGTCTTTATTTTCAAGGCGATTACAGGGTGCATCGGCTTTGTGTGCTCCTATTAGCGCTGCTGTGAATGTGCAAAAATGTTAATGTGCACACTTGCTAACTGGTGGTAATTGTATACAATTACCAATAAATGTATACATTCACTTGTGGGATTGCTCCACATTTCCCATGGTGAATTTGGTAACGTGCATCTCTCTGATAATGCGGGGTTGTGCTCTGCGTTTGTTGACTTTCATTAGAAGAAGTGCATGGGTGTTAAGCATTAATGAGGGCTTTTTTACGGGGTATTTGTAGCAGAGAAAAGAGGCAGCATTAGTCTCATCATTGAGGGGGGTTATCTGGAAAAACGATGCATTTTGTATTAAAACTTTGCTGGAATTATTGCTGATTCTCACAGCAGGCACAAGTAAGCTCTATCAGCTTTTTTTCTTTTTACAGCTCAAAATGTGGCCCTCAGAAGCCAAATTCATAGCAGCCAGTCAGGCAAGCAGCCAATCACCAGACACATGCCTCTTAACACCAAGCGGCTCTCTCTCACCTCCAGTTGGGCTCTGCTCACTTGCCTGTTTGCAAAATTATGTAAGCATATTAATAAGAGCTCCATGTGTTCGACAAATACCCCCATATTCTAAAATGAAGCTGTATGCTCCTTCAAGCTCTGGTGATGCTGCCTTTTTCATCCATTAGAGCAGACATTGGGTGATATTTTTGTAATTCCCTGGAGAGTATTGGCTCTATTATAATAGAATAGTTCCCTTGATAAGACAAAAAAGACAGTTAAAGGTAATGTTTTTGTTTGCTGCTTTCACAAGGGCAAGAAATTATCAATGTGTTGATTATTTTTCGAAACAAATGGACTAATAAATATTTTCAAAATCATCAGTGACAATACAGCTGATCGAAATGAACAGTTTTTTGTTTGAATGTGAGAGTTGCAGTTCTTCGAAGATATGACAAAGACAGTCAGCAGCAACTCTGATTAATACATTCTGCTAATTCTGCAACCTAGATTTTAACGATTTGATACATCCTTTGTTATACTTGATGGCTTATGAAAGAATTTGGGTTGCTGTCTGAGTATGCCAATATAAAAAGGACTACGATGGGTGAAAGCTGGGTCTCTATCTTCACTTTCTACCATTTTAAAGAAAGCTTTGCCAGTTACATGTGTTTTATGAGTATATGTGGGCTTAAAGGTAGAAATGCACTGAGTTAGAAAGTCAGCGCCAACAACATCGTCAGTATTGAACATTATTTAGTATATCGTTTAATGTTGACTTTTTTTAAACTAGTCATTTTCAGTGTAAGCATTTTTGTCATGTTTGAACAGATTGTCACATTACCAACTTCTTCTGCAACTTCACAACTTTAACTATAAATTGATGGTTTGATGAGTATGATGCGAACATGAAATTATAAGAAACAACCAATAAACATTTAAACCTATTTTTTTTATACCAGCTTATCTACCACTGGTCAATGCTTGTAAAAAAAAGGGCTGATAGCAGCCAATACAGATGTTACACCAATGCAGCTGTGCATCTCTTCTTCACTCATATTTAAACCCATAATCAGAAATAATTTGTGAAAGAATTTGAGCTCTTATCTGAAGCTTACAAGATAAGAGGGAAAAATGTGATGTGCAGTTGCTTTTACCATCATTGGCAAAAAGATGCATGGTGCAAAAAGCTGATCTGAGCTGTGCATTCCTGTAGATGAGGCCAAGAGCTCTTCACATTTTGGTTCATTTTAAGTGAAACAAACTGAAAAAAAGCAACGTGGGGTGATTAGACTCGACACATTTCCAGCACTTTTTTTTACACATTCAAGCCTCATTGTTTTGGCACCACTTGGCTCCAAGCAGAAGGACGTGAGCTATGTAGTGAGACTAAGTAGTACAAAAACAAAGAGAAGAGGATATTGGCAGACATTTTAAATAAGCTGATACCCAAAACTAACCTTTAATAATCTAAACTACATCACTGCACAGCAACTACCACAGTTTTAACTGTCTTATTGGAAAATTCACTTGAGTCACTACTTTAAATACAGCACTGCACTGTAACTTTTAAAATGATTTAGCTTTGAATTATAATTAAAGAAAACACTATTTATTATGCATTTTAGTTTTTGTTCAGGATAACAGTGTTTTCCTGTACAACCTCTGTTAGACATCACTGTTTTTTAAAGATGTTTTATAGTCTTTTGATGTATTCTTTTTCCTTTATCGTTGTGTCCTGGTTTATTGTATTCAGAACTTTGAATTGTATCGTTGCCAGAAGGAGCAATGGAAATAAACTTGACTTTAAGCTATCATCTGCAGATACCGATACTGTGCTGAAAAGGTTGTGCATTCTTTGAACTGGTTGTGGGGATTGATAAAGATTACTGCAACGTCTCTATTTATTCAATAAAATGTCTTAAATGATCGAGGAACCTATAAGCAGATCATCTGTGCTCTCGAATGCTTTGAAACCTAAAATGCAGCAAATCTGCAAACAGTCAAAATCGGATTGTTTCTCAAATGAGAAATCCACATCCTCTGCTGGAATTCTCCTTGATAAATTTTCAGATAAAAAAAAGGCAGGCGTTACGAAGACCAAAATATGTTTTAAAATTTGGTCTTAGTGCCTGTGTTTTATTCAAGAATAATCAGTCCTTCTGTGGTTTATTATTAGTCCTGTTAGATGATGAGTAAGAGGTAGGAGACATGCTGTACTTTGCTGGTACCGACCGGTTCCTCTTGTCTTGGCGTCTGCTACCACTCCCAGCCCCACATATGGTGGAGTCAGCATGGAGCTCGTCCTCTGTGTGCGTGTGTTCGGTGTGTGTGTGTGAGCCAAACAGCGTACATTTGCACGGGAGAGAGAGGGAGGGAGGTAGAGGAGCTAAAAACAAAAGGGACGATCTGAGAAGAAATACAAAAGCCTGTGACACTGAACATGTGTGTGCGTGCATCCTGTGTGTGCTCCCATCTGTGTGTGTTTATGCCATAAGACAATGTGTTAAAATGAGCCGCTCTGATTGCCGACGCTTTATGAGTCACAAATGATGACTCACAATCCACCTCCCCTGAACAGGCACCGGCGAACGCGCGCACGAACACACACGCGGACACACGGGCTCCTCGCTCCCTCTCCTGCCTTCATCCACTGACCGTGAAGAATATGTGCAGGCAGCCTTACTCATGCATATTTACACTGAACACACACTCACTCACCTACTCAGCGGCCACTCTTTAAAAGGTTACTGCGTATGTGTGTGCGTCTGTTTGTCGGGCCGTTCACGTAAAAGGTCACTCCGAGCGAGGCGGACCACTTGTTTATGCCGTGCACAGATTGTAGGATGGATATGGAGAGCACTTGAACATTTCGACAAACAACTGTTATTAAGCGAACAACCTGCCTGGGCACTAAAAATAATTTTATAAATATCCCAAACAAGCTTTGCCACCGAGAGCAGCTCCTCGATGCTATTCAGAACCCACAATCACTCATTCAACCCGGACCCTTCACGCTCTATTCTCGGCCAGACAGAAGAGAAAGGGCAAAATCTGCTACTTGGCTTTAAGCACATTTTCCATCCAGATTATTGCTGCTCAATACTTTTCAGGGAGGGGGAAAAAAAAAGAGAAAAAATCCATTTCCCCTTCTTCCTTTTGGCTGCTCGATACTTATGAAAATCCAATTTGGCTCCCTCTTTTCTTTCTCCCCTCCACAATTCGTGCATTTTCACCCACTCAAAGTGATTAGTGATCTGTGGGTATCGTTTCCGGGGAGAGTGATAGCTGCGTTTTATCGAGGAGGGGGAAAGGTCCAGGGCTTCCCATCAGGGCTGCCGTCCCTCTCAGAGAACGGCTGGGCTGGGAGGGCAGACGGGAGCACCGCTGTCCCTTTGCAGATACAGCCGGTTTTGCTCTACATCACAGGAGAGAAGACGACTCACTTTATCTCTCCCTCGCTTTTTCCCTCCCTTGCTCCCTCTATCATTCATTCCTTTAGCTCTCCTCTTCTCGCAGGCGCTCGCTTTTTCTCAATTTCTCCCGCGCACACACATTAGCGGGCGCACACATGCTATATATCTTTCTAAGACACCCCTCCCCACAAGCCAATCCGCCCCCTCAAAGAAACTCATTTCAGCTTTGCGGGCTCCTCAAAAAGCCTCTTTGCGCTGAGCTAACCTAAGCTAGGCTTCGTCTGCACCATTTGACAGCCTTTACATCTCAGTATGCAGAGCGAAAACACACAGAGCCTTTTCATGTGTACAGTTTGAGAAAGAGACATCAAAGGTGTGAGAGGAAATAAAGGAGAAATAACTCAGCCACAGTTCAACATTCAGCCAATCACAACTCAAACATCTGTAAGAGTGAGGGCATCCACTGCACAAAAATACACTGAATACAATCTGTAATAGTGCGGGAGACATATGTTAATACATGTCGCTTCTTAAGTAGGTGATTTAAAATGCTGAGCATAAGCCAGATGAAGCAATTAAATTTTCACTGCCACCTGGATGATTCACGGCAGACATTTTAAGGCAGGAACTCGAGCACCAGGAGCGTACTTAGCAATCAAAACATGGCAAAGAAATGCTGCGATAGAAATATACTTGTCAGAATAGAGATGTCTCACTGTGATAGATGGTTGGAGGCATCATTTGTGCTCTATTCAAGATATTTCTATCCGCCGGCGCTTTTCCGTTAAATGGCACATTTCGGTGAATACACGGGGGCCCGATCACAATGGGAGACAGCCGTCATCATGTCCTCTCTCGTCCAATCAAAGAGCACAATAGACGCAGATCAGCGTGGCACGGTCAGGCCTGTCTTCATGTGGGTCAATCAGTGTATTCATCAGCATCATGCAGAGCCGGCTGATTCTGCAGCTACCTACCTTGGGTTTCTCTTTTTTTCTTCATAGGCACAGTCAGGCCTGAGCGCCTGATCATTCAAACGCATGCTTGAGTATGAGCACGCTCGCACACACACACACATGCATGGGTAGCTTACCTCACCAAAAATAAACCATTCTGATTTGATGTCAACCACCAAGTCGTCAAATACTGCAGCTTGGTCATCAGTCTGAATAATGAAACCCTCGGTGCAATTTTCATATCATTTCTGTATGCTTTCATTGATCTCAATATAGTTTTTGAATCATTTTGCTAAATTAGGGCCTGGAGATATATCAAGTTTTGGAAAAACTGACCTACGTTTTTACAGTATTCAGTTTTCAATACAGCTGTTTTATTAAGTGAGCCATCACTAGAAATGCCAAGGATGAGTGGCAGGAAAAGATTAAGCATGATGCCTTTCCAAATTTCACATAGGCACCACACACTGCAATGTGATAACTGTGTATAAAGTGATCTGCAGCCCAAAATCTCACGCTGTTGTAGCCCTCTGCATCAGAACAATCCAACTTTAAGCTTCATCAACCTGTTTTTAAAAAGAACTTATGGAAAACATATTGACATATAAATAGAAAGACACCATGTAACTAAAAACATTGAGATATAAATATTGGTCCTTTTGCCCAGACCTAAGTTAAGTATAAAAACACAAGTTATGTACAGAAACTGGGAGGTACAGGTAAAAAAATACTATATTGATCAGTTACGGGAAACTTTGACCAAATTAATGAAAATGGGGGGATGAATTTAATGAGGTATACTTACTACAAGTGATTAAATAAAAAATGAATATAAACATAGTTTTCATCAGGAGAAATTGCTCAAGTATTTAAACTTTTATGATTAAAGCAATAGAAAATGTTTATTTAATGTGTTAAAATGGAATAAAAGATAGTTGATGGTAATTGAAATGCATTTTAACTCCCTTTTTGTCATTGTATTTAAGACCTTCTCTGGAAACTATTTCAGCTAACATATCAACATAACATAACGTACATTCTTGCAACAGATTGAGAAACTCCTTTGTGCCTCAGGCCCTCAGACTGTACAACTCCTCACTGGAGGAGGGGAGGAGTAACAGGAAGACAGAGGATGGGTAGGAGCAGTAGCCAGCCTGTAGCAGTATGTTTTTATTCTATTTATATTTACGTTACATTTACGTTTAGTTTAATTTAGATCTATTTTTGTCATATATCTTTTTATCTATAATAATCAACTGCTACTTAACTCTTCATTTCCCTGAGGGACTTTTTCCCAAAGGGACTAATAAAGTACTATCTAATCTAATCTAAAGAACAAAGCGTTCAGTAGTTATGAAACACTGCCATAGGAGCACATTTTCTCACCTTGTCTTAAAGGTAAACTACACTGACATACTTCATAAAAGATATTCTTATTGCTACAATTTGCAGCTGAACTGTAAAGTTGAGGTGGGCTGTATTGACAGAGCAGAGAAAGAGATTGTTGTCCTTGGGAGGACCGCTGATATAGATGAATGCTAACAGCTACAACCAAAACACATATGACCTTAATATCACATAACAGAATTATCTTTGCTGTTTGCAGTAACAGAAGAACATTGTGGTATCAATATACTTTAACGGGGAGGGCTCACATTATAAACACATTTCTAAGCACTACAACCTCTACTACTTATCAAATTTAATTAAATAAAAGCAGATACTTTATACATGCTACTGAAACATATTAAAGTGGATATTTTACACTGATATAAATATGATCTGCTCTTGTTGAGTTAAGGTGAGCCTAACCAGTCTAGAAGATTTGTGTTGTTTATAGAATTGTGTTGCTGCTTCTCATCGGTCTAAAAACTTCATTGGTTTTCTTCCACCATCTTTACCAACCAGCTTCATCATTTTTTGTATGTCAGCAAATGCAGGTTTTGTCTTCAAGGAAGGTTGTGTTATCTATGAGCGTGCAGAAAGACTGAAAGCTTTAAACAGCCACTAGAGAGTCCCAACCCAAATTCTCAAACATCATGCTGCTTTAAGTGATGTTGCACTGACTGAACATGCAGATTGTTTTTCATTTGTGTCACTGAAAATTAATTTCCTGGTTTGGCAGCTCACATTGAAAGGACGTGACAATTGCTGCAATTTAGGATTTCACTAAGAGACACTTGTTAGAAATCACATGTTAACAGTGACAGAGCTTTTACATTCTACGGTTACTGGCAGAGCTACAGTGTTTACAGATTCCTCTTTGACTTAGATTAGAGCCTCAGCCCGCTTCAAATGCCATTTTGGAGTTAGAACAAACAAGACCTGAGTTTAAACATAATGCTAAGCAGTTCTTAAATTGCTGTTATGGAAATGAAAATTACTGCAGAGCTGAATCAAGACAAACTCTGTTGGTTTATCCCAGCACTTCGCCTACAGTAAAGCCTAAAACAGACTAGCAGATTGTTTTAAGTTTTTTATTTTTTGACCAAGATCAGAGCCGCTGCCAGCTTTGAACCATTTTAGCCTTAAAACAGGCAGGATTTTGGGTCAGAAAGTTTTTGAGCTGCTGCAATGGAGGTGTAAATCAGTGCAGATCTACAGAAAAGTGACTAGTCTTGCTTGCTATTGCAGGTTCAGACATCAAACTTGAAACACATGTTTACCACATTGCTGTGCTTTATATAACGGCTATTCTATACATTAAAAGCATTTTTTACTTGGTGACAAACTGCAGTTCAGCAAGTATGTCTTTGTTCTGCTCTTCAGTGGAAGGCATGATAAAAATAGGACTCAAACGGAGCAGTCTGTTTTAAAATTTTTGTATTTTGTAATCTTGATCCACTCTAATGTTCTTGCTATGACAGCTGGTAGTTTAAACTACAGTTACATTGCTTTCTGTGAGCAAAATAACACAACTGTGCGCAAGTATATCTATATAATGGCGGCAATAATATCAGTAACAGTACTGATAATGGAAACTTTATCACCACAGCACAAAAGAAATCAGCTGTAACATGAAGGCAAATAGAAGCAACACAAATGCAAGTAGCCACAACAAAATCACTGCAGCTGTATGCGTTTGAGTTGCAGCAATTGGTGTTTTTGTTGTTGCTGCTTACATTTGTGTTACAGCTGGTGCCTCTGATATCTCTTCTGCCAATGCAAAGTGTTGAAAGCATTCATCTGGCACCTCCACTGTGGGTTACCTTATGTTCAATAATGTTTGGCAAAGACACAATGCAATAGCACAATAAATAATACAAAAACGTCTATATGATGATGTAGTGTGGACACTAGCTACAACTAACAGTTTATATTTATTATTTATTTGCAGAGCTCTGCATGTTGTAAACGCTGATTTGTTTGCAGGAGCATGCATCTTACGGATCTGCAAATAACAGTTTTTTGTTTTTTTTTTAAAGATCACATATCTATCATGCTCTGCTCTACTTCCTCAACCATCATGCCAACAAATCTTGCACAAAGTTGACCTGAACTAATCTGATGGTAGCTTTTGGCTAGCTTGGGCTTTATCTGATGGGCTAAATGGTGCAAAATACAGGATCTATGTATCCAAGGCTTTCTCTGATAATTTCAATATTTTTTATGCTTGTTGTGAAAAAGTAGCATCTGTTCACATTTTTTTCTGATTGTCATCCCTGTATTAACAATAATAAAACCTTAATTTTATTGATGATAGGTAGTAGCATACAGTATCAAAGCTGGGAAGAAACACAAATCATTAGTCATATTTTATTTAAAGCTAAGAGGGGATGAGGGCAATGATGGTCCTTTAAAATACCAGCAAATATTTGTTTTTTTCACATCCTTCTCATGTTTAAGAAACATTTATGGCCCTTTCCAACAACTCTATGTTAAACAGATTGTCCCTTTTTTGGTCTGACTGCACATTTATTGCACCCGATATTTGATGTTTTTGTAGTAAAGCTTATACATTTTTTTATGCTATATTTAAAGTATTTAACTTTATCTATTTTTTTGATTACATTTCATATTGTAAGAACCTGCATGCCATTTTCCCCCTTGCAAGGGAATTTCCCCTTTTGAGGATCAGTGACGGATTATCTTAACAGGATTTATGAGCAGTTTTGGTAAATAAACACAAGCAATGATCTGTTTTTGACACCTTATGTGCATTTTGCAGCTGGGGCAACAAATGCTGTTTTACTTTTACTTGTATTGAATGAAAAGTACAAACTATGTCAGTGTTATAACTCTTCGTGCATTTATCAATTCTATTATGGGAATTTCATCCATGATAGCTGAAGCTTTGATGCTGTGCAAAAATGGTTTTAATTTAGTTTGATGGTGTCAACAGTCATTCTAAGCAATACCCTATAAAGTTAGCATGAACACTTTTGTTGCCTAAACCATATAATCATTAGTTAAAATTGACCCTGTATAGTTTTTCTTATGTAACCAGTTGATTTATGTGTTGCCCACTGCTCTTACCAATTCCTTAGAAATGCACGAAGATCTTTTTTTTTTTTAAGTTACATAATTTATGAGCATCTTTAAGTGTTTCACTATCTAGTCCGGCCATTAGAGAAATACATTTCCATAACCCCAGTATGGTTCATAAGGTCTGATTGAGCTGGCAGCGTAAATTCAGCATCTTTCGCCCCAGGCAATCACCTCTAACGAATAAATTTGAAGGACACACTGCATATTATTGCTTATTTGGCTGATTTATTTAGAAACTCTTACCATGACACTGCGTATAAATATAACTAACTTGGAGCTCTGATTGTGGCAAAAAATGAAATGATGCCTGCAGGCTAGCTCAGAAAGGCAGCTCACTCAGCTGCACTGATTTCACACTTCACATGTGTCATAATACGACCTGCCAGACATCCTACCTTTTTACCAGCCAATTTAAGCTGCAACATTACTGGTCTATTTTGCTCTGATTTGCCTCTGACATGCATTAGTTCTGCACTGTTTCAGTCATTCCTCCACCACCCTGTCGTTCCTCTGAAGGCCCCATCAGGAGGGGTTTAGGTACTATCATATAAGCTCTTGAATTCTTAAGGTAAATTAATATGTAAAAGATGATGATGTTGAAGCTAAGATGCCAAACTCACACTATATTTTGCTGTTGCAATAAATGTTCCAATGTTTTCAATTGGGCGTTATCTGTCTGAATTAAATCTGGGAATTTTAGCAAGTTTTGACTGACCAACCAAGCTGTCATATTTGAGGAGTTAGGTGTGAGAATGAGTTGCGACCCTGAATAATCACTTGAAGCAGATGGACTCTGAGGCTATGTCCACACGTAGGCGTGTATTTCTAGAAATCTGAGGTTTTCCTCCAATAATCTTTCCACACACGAAGATTTCCAAAACACGAGAAAATGCAATAAGACCAATAAACACTGTTAATAACCTCATAACTTCTGTGACACACAACTTTTATTGCAACCACTGGGCAAAAGCAGGCTGACTAGTGTTATGTGTAACTTGTTGCTATGTTAACTGATGTTAGCCGACATTTCTTCATTTCTGTTTTCATTTGAGACAAATCTGATAATCTTAATCTAATCCTAACATTAAAAGGCTTTGTGGGTACTGTTGTTGGTTTCAACATGTGTTGACCATAGCAAACACAGACCATGGGTCTTCAGTCATCACCATCTAATGAGCAACAATAACAATAAATCTCGTCCAGAACATCAGCAGCAATGTTTGCATCATTGCATCATTTTTAGAGCAGCATCTAGGTGAGGGAGAAAAAAGTAGGGATGGGTCTTGATAAGATTTTATCGATACCAATGCTATTAACAATCCTGCTAATCGATCCAATGTTTTAACAATTCCCTTATTGATTCCTGCAGATTTTCTGAGTGGGAAAATGTTGGCCTGTAGATTTTCAGTGGCAACCAAGTCAAACACACGTCACAGCATAGATAACTGCTTCTGCAAGTTGCTGCTGTTTCCACTCACTTAAAGCTATGGTCTACAATTTGGAAGCTTGGTACATCTTAATAACACCGTTTATAAGGTCGTTATGGTCCTATGGTCCGATCTACGCAATATAAAAACCAAAAAGAATGAAAAAAATCCATTCAGTATATCCGCTGCAAAGCAGCATAATAGTTGACCAATCCGAACCACCGTTCCCGGCGGTTCAGATTGCTCCGTGAGTCCATCCAATCCCCTGTCTCCCCTGCTCCGCACCATCCCGCCTCCTCTCCACTTCCTTCCTCAGCTAGCTGCACAGCTACTGAAGCGTCATGGAGCTGATAGGCTGCTTCTGTTAACCTCCACATCGAAGAGAAGGAAACGTAAAAGTTTCAAGGAAAAGGCTTAAGTAAGGAAGAAATATGAGCAATACGGGTCCCAACGGAGACTTGACATTGGATAATCGTACAGTGGGAAAAGCTGCAGAATGATTTGGGATTGTTGAACACTGCGCCGGCTACCAAACGGCCGGCCACAGCACGGGCCACCGGCTGGCGAACGACCGCAGCTCCGGCCGCAGCACTGGCCGTCCCATCCCTAGTTGAACAGGTAATAGCTTTGTTTACTACAGTGGGAGATGTCTGCTGAATAACTCTGGTTAGTTTGTGCCTGTACTGGCTAATGACTGAACGTTGTTGGTCGGAGCGGGTAGGCTCTGTCAATAGATATTAGCATATGTTAGCCACACATCGTTAGCATTGTAAACTGAGCTGGTGAAGACACGCCGAGAAAGATAAATCCTCGCCCACAATCTGCCAGACCCGCTTCGCCGCTGGTCCAATTGAAATGGCTACCGCTGTGTGTGACAAGGGGGATGACTGTCGTGTTTGTTACTTTCAGTTTACCTGAGTTGTTTTTGGTTGTTGTTGCTGCTGATATTTCATGCCAGCCGGCTTATTGCTCTACCAGAGGGGGTTGCTGTTAGGAGGCCGACCCGAGCTGGGGGGGGCGGGATCTTGGAACACTGAGGGGGGACAGGCTGCGTTTTTCAAATCTGTCTTAACAGCCAAACTGGTTTTCAGATCGTAGACCCTAGCTTTAAGGTTGTGCAGTAGACGCCTTTTGTAAAAAAAAAATTAAGCCACAATTCTGACGCTTCTGAACCCTGTCAGTGGAAGGAATTGATAAGGGAATTGATTAGCAAAAAGACTCATGATATCGATTCTTTGATGGAGCTGTTAACGATTCTCAACTGGAACTAGTTTTCGATTCCCATCCCTAAAAACAAGCATGTGTCATCATGTAGATAGTCCAGTAAGGAACACTTAAAACAGCAAAACTTAGCTTAAACAACAACCACAACTAATTCAAAAACAGCAGAAAACGCTGCACAGTGTGAAGCTTAGGGCCGATTCCCTGACTACACAGACACTCTGAACATAGCTTTTTAAATATTTACCGGGCAGGAGTTTTCCAAAATATCAACACACTGAAATCCTCGCCTAAGTGTGGACATAGCCCAAATGTCTGCATTAACATTTATGAAAGAGCCTATCTGTACATTAAACTCCAGAACAGCCCATTAGCCATACACATGAAAAATCAGGGATGGTACCTCTGAGCTTTCCTAAATTCACAGAGGATGGTGTCCCATATAGAGAGAGAGAGGGCAGGAACAAAGGAAAGGAAAAGGAAGGAAGAAGGCAAGAACAGAGAGAGAAAGAGAGAGAGGATGAATTGTGAGTTTGTTCATCTGTGAACAACTTTAACAAAGGCGGAGAGAAAGGCGCTGGTGTTTGGTTATGTGTTCAGGAGAACTTGGGGGTGTTCAGGTAAACAGCATTGCTTTCATTCACAGGAACATCTGTTCAGGTTCACATGCGCTCCAGAACGTGTGAGCGAGAGCTCATGTGAGGACTGGCGACGGCAAAGCAAGACATGCTTGAAGCCGGTGGACATTAACAAAAGAAAAAAAAAAGCCATGGATGAATGTGTTTGAGTGTTTCGGTATAAACTGCCACAGCCATCGATCGGAAACCACATGTACACATTACCGGTATGTACACACACTCGGAAGCATCCGTCCCCTTCAATCGAAACTCTTACATACAGATGAGAGAAAATGAAATGAGGTGGAAGAGTAAGGGCTAATTCAAACCATCCGGGGAGTCAGTCGGTCAGTCGGCCCCTTAGCGCCGTCCCCATGACCTGCCAAGTCTGAGCCAGCCAAGCGCCGTCAAGCTGCAGCAGCCTCCCACCACTATTACCCCCTCCCACGTCAGCAGTCATGATACACCACGGCAGAAGTTGCTCTCAGGCTCATCACTCCCTTCAATAAGTAACCTTTGAGGACATATTTCATTGGATATTATTTAATTGTTCTGCTGCGAAAGCCGGAGTCATCCATTTCAGCTCAAATTAAAACTGAAATTCCTGATGAGGCCAAATGGGAGCGCTTTTAAAAATGAAGAAATCTCAATTACCGAGCGAAAGAAACTGACCTTGGTTCAGTGCCTAGAGAGACAACTTCCTCCAGCGCCAGGTGTTGATGAATTGGGGGAGGGATTCGGGGAGTTGTGAGCGTGGGAGTGAGGAGATAAGGGGAGAGGGGGGGGGATGATGATGGTATAGCAGAGGACAACAGGAAGTGAGGTAAGAGGAGGCCATACCTTGGTCGCCAATCATCAGGTGTGCCAGACCTTAAAGGAAGACAAGAGCACAGTCAGCACAGCAAAGGATCATGGGGTGTGAAGTATGTGCTTGTGCATATATGTGTTTTTTAGGATGTGTTTGTGGCATGCTCAATAAGGCTAAAGTGCTCAGTGTCAAAGTGTATGTGTTTTCTACGTTATCCAATAATCCTACGTTAAAAAAAAAAATGCTTCTGAAGTCACTTACTCATCCTGGGCAACGATCCTACGCACAAACAGGTACGAACACACACGTTTGCACACAGCAATGAACTACAGAGAGAAGGACCAGCGTGTGCCTTTTGTCTGTAACCTTGAGGCCACTTCAGATGATTGCACATGGGATGTAGAACTTACCAGCTGTCAGCGAACCAATCCCCACACACCCTCAAACATTTACACTTAGCTACCTTGTGCGGTATTTCCACTACAGACGATAGAAATAAGAGCAAAAAAAGGGCAGAGAAAAGAGCGTAAAAGACTGGACTTGAAAGGATGAAAAGAGAGGAGATGTGAGGTGAAAAAGGAGAAGAACCATGCTTAGAGAAAAAGTTAATACATCAGGGTATATGAAAAAGAGAGGATGAGATAGAGATGCAAAGATAGGTATATTTATCCAAAGAGCAAGAGGTGAAATTGTAGGAGAAGACAGATACAGAAAGAGAGGCTGATAGATAAATATACAGACAGATAGAAAGACTGATTCAAAGATAGAAAGTGCGACCTACCTGGAGTGTAGCTGTGCTCTGGATAGGTGTCGCAGCCGAGCGAGGAAAGAGAGAGACAGACATTCATTAACATGCATGCTAAGCCCTTTGGTTACCATGGCTACTTACTGTACATGCACACCCCGTCCAGCGTTACCAGGAAAACACACATGCAGAGTCCACACAAACATCACAATGATTATCATGCTGCACTGGTAGTACTGAGGTTTGTTTGTATGCAGCTATGTTAGTATGGACAGGATTTAAATGCACAAAGCAGCATCATAATGCTTCCACTGTGACATTGATATGCTAGGGCTGTGCAATAGGGGACGAAGAAAATGTCAATACACCAAAATGTGGCAAGAATTTGCTGCACAATACAGTTTTGATAATGTAAAGTGCATTATCAATATTCAATGTGTGTTCAGTTTATTTGGGAACTTTGTTTTGCATTGATGATCAGCCTCCGGCCTCTAGGTGGCAGCAGGCTTTCGGCTATCTCATTCTTTTGCATGTGTTTCTATTTCTGTCACTGGGAGAGACAGTAAGTGGTGTTATCGTGGCATTGTCCCTCTTTATCTCAGTGTCTTCAAATCCTTATTAATTTACATCCCTTTGTGAAATATATTGATTATTAGAGCATCAACATAATTAGAATAAAATATTACTTATCCATATAACCACTGGTAAGTTTAAAAAATGACCCAAGTCTTGAAAAGGAAACTCACATAATATTCTGAATTATACTCTGAAAATAAATACTGTTACAGGTTATTTTTAAAAAGGTGCTTTCATTTCATCAGAACTTATTTTAGAAACATGTATTATTAAGCTCAAATGTCAAGTGAAAATAGACTACTTTTTATTGCAGAGAATTTAGTGTTTTCTGGTTAGATAACTATACTTTACCTACATGCATTTAGCACAAAATTGGACAAATAAAAAGTCCAATTTAATTTCTAATTTCTCACAAAGAAGCAAAAATACACCAACATTTCCAAATGTTCCTGTATTTTCATTGTCATGGCAAATTATCATATTTATTTATTCTGGTAAATAATTAACAACTAAAGCTAACTTTTCGGCCAATTTAATTAAAAATGGACTGTTTTTAAACAGACTGAGTTTATGGAGTGCAGCAGAAGTTTATGTTGAGGTTTTACACCATTTTTTTTCCGACGGCATCTTTAGGTACAATATAGGGCTGTGCATCCTCAGTCCTTCAATTTGATATCAACACACATGCAACAATATAAGTGATATAAGTAAGTAGGGTGCTTGATATGGTTAATATTACTGCACCAGGCTACTTTTACTCTTAAAATTCAATAGTACAAGCTTTTATTAATTATAAATGGCTTTAAAAATCAATTTCCTCAAAAATGATTTTATTGTACATTTCAAAGGTTTCATCTTCACCTTCTCTTTTGTTTTTCCTCCTTAGAAACCCTTAGTTTGGTATTACAGGCTAGTCACTTGTCTGGTTAAAATCTCTGATAACTTCATAGACTGCTATGAAAATCATGTCTGTTAAAGAACACTCATTTCTCCAAACACACTATGAGCTGTTTTTTGTTAAACAGGAAAACCATATTCATCACTCTGAGTTTTGGTTGTTACCCTCTGGGAGGACATTTGGAGGACCTCACACCAGACTGAACCACGATAAACATTCATTTGTACCAAAATCCATTTTGATTTTTTTTTTTAACATTATTAAAAATTTCACAGCTGAGAGGATGTCTTATTTATCTGTTAAGTGGTTCCAATCTGCATTTATGTATCTGTATGTTCTTCTTTTGTCTAATAACTGTCCGACAGAGTTCGAGGGCAATTTCCCTTTTAGACAATAAGTATATCTTCTCTTTTGAGGCCACCAGGCCGTATTGAAAACAAATCTGAAAACACATACTTGTTGCTGCTGGTCATTAAGTAAACAAGCAGATAATGAAGTTTGATTTTCACATGAATCACATTAAAGTTTTTAATTCTAGACCTGCAATTCTGGACCTGTTATTTCTTCACAGAGAATGTTATCAAGACAAAAATTGTAAACTCATAAACATAATTGATATTTTTTTATGATCAAATGACAACTTAAGAACAGTTAAAAATACAAAAATAAGTGATAATCAAAAAATTAATACAAAACAAAGACAGTAGTTTGACTCTGCAATTTCTCGAGCCTCTCAGCTTACATGAACAAAAGGAGTAGAAGGAAGTATAAACTTATCTAATCCTACTTCCTTAAATTTTACTAAACTACCTAACTGAAATCAAACACTGTCTTAAATTTACCAATACCTAGGAAAAACGTATGACATTAATAAACATTTGATGCCAAAGCAAAAAAATAGAGAACATGAACACCCAGTATTGGATTATAAATTGTTTTCATGTTCACAAAATGGAGTTTAATGCCTGTAATCTTTTTTTTCATAATACAAGAATGCGATACATTTCTATAAGCAGGCAAGACCAGCCTGAATACCAATAACTTGATTTTTTTCAATCAATTATAAAATACTGGACATTTTATTACCTAAAAATGTATTAATCCATACAAAAAACTTATCCAACAGAAGAATTTAACAACTTAAACACTCTAGGAGTCCATCTGCATTCTTCCTAAACAGAAGACAAAAAAAAAATATCACCTGGTATTGTGCATCTAGTAGAGCTGGAAAAAAAAATAAAATTCTGGTTCCTACAATTATGAAAACATTACAGTGGAGATGAAATATTTCCTGATTTGGATGCCTTACTTTGCTCTATTTTTTTGAATTATTCTGAGGTATTTAAATGTTCTAACTGACTTAATTTCACTTTATTTCTGAATATTGTAAACATTCAGAAGTTTACAAGACATGATATTTGTGTAACATCGAGTAATAATGGGGACATGACCTCATTTTAAACAAAGTAATCCTAATTACGATTTTGGCTATAATTAAGCTGCTTTGGTTTCTCAAACTTATAATTTCTCTGCAGAAGAAACAAGTTTATTTTTTCCAGAACTGACCACAGTTTGTAATCCAGCTAAACATTATTTGTTTATTCATGAAACAGGTGAATCCAGAAATATTTCTACTGTTGTGATTTTGGGATCAGATTGCCCAGCCCTAGTGCATACACAAACCCACCCACACTTGTAGGTACAGAGGGTGGAGGGGGTGTGGGGCAAAAACACACTTTCCTACCTGGATGTTTGGATTCAGGAGCCGTTTTACCCCAGGACTTACCTTGCAGCAGCTTCCTCTCCCCAGAGCCCCCCTGACAGAGAGCATGCAATATGCACACACGCACAAATTCATTCCCACAATCCCTCAGTCTTTCACACATACAGGCGCACATACACTTACACTGACTATGGCAGTAATAATGGAGTGGAATAGCGGGGAAACATGTAGGGATGGATTAGCAGTGCAGGAAGAGGACGAGGGGCATGCATGGTTCAGTACGGGGACTGGGTGTGTGTTTGTGCATGTTAAATGTGATTGTGTAAGTGTGTGAGTGGACTCTGAGCTGTGTGCGGTTCATCTGAGTGTTCCCTTGCCTCTGCCCTTGTGCTAGTAGCATGGCAGAAACAGGTGGAGCCATTAGCATGCTAACAGCGACTTGCCCTCAAGGACAATGCAAGCCAGGCCAGGCCTAACAAGCCAGGTTCACTCTGCCTTCACCCGAGGGCAGAGAGGCTTAGACAGTAATTGTATTTATTCATAACCCAGCACAGAATCTGTTGACTTTCTTTGAGTATCCTTAAAAACACTTCCTCTAAAATACTGGAGAGATTATTGTGCTTTGTAAAAGAAAATATGACGGTTTAAGTTGCCTTTCCTTTTCATGTTTGTGTTAAGTAAAACTGGGCAATATAAAGCAAAAAACATGTCTTAATTATCCTCAACTTAATACCAGTACACAATATATCTTAATATTTCTTTTCTAAAAAAATTAAGTGTTTCTCACTTTTATGGATCAGAATCAAAAACCAGTAAAACAACTCCCTCAAAGAATGGACATCAGTCTTTTTGCTTAACATCAACGATGACAAACTCATCACAAACAGTCAGCAAAAACAACAACACCAATAAAAAAAATCCTGGAGGACAAGGGAAGAAACTTAAAAAAAAAAGTGTCTCAATTTTTGACAAAAACAAGTAAGCTTGAAAATAAGCAGCGACATGTGTTTGACATTGTTGCCACTGAAACACTTGTAGGCCAACATTTGCCAACACAGAAAATCATCAGGATTTAATAAAATAGTCCTCAAAGACTTGGAACAATTCTAGCCATGGTTTCATATTGGTATAAAATCTTACCAATTCATTTACCCAATCACAACACCAGAATCCAAAACTTTCTGACAAATATAGCAACTGTTTGATTCCACAACTTCATGTAAGTCTTAGACGTTAAAGGGCATTTTGCAGAATAGCAGACAAGTTATATTTCCTTATAGACAGGCATTTGAGTGTTGCAATTCTTTTCTGTTACTGCATTCAAAAGCAGCATTTTTACCCCATTTCTCTTTGTTGATGTTTTTACTATTGTCATTACTTTTGTTCACTTTTATTATTTTATTTCATGCTGTATTTTGTCTCTTTGCAGACCTTTAACTCAAGTCAGTGAATGGTGTCATATAAATAAACTTTATTTACATAAGCATACAACACAATGTCAACCATACTAACCATCATTAGTAATGTCTCTGTTAATAGCGTCAGTCATCATTTTCTTTCCTCCCAAAGCAACATTCAGAAATGTTTCACTTCCATCTTGCAGTTTCACCATTTATCTAACTGCACGATAAACCTTCAACAGAGAGAATGATGTCTACCTAATCCTTTTGTCCGAGATTCACCATCCTCTTCCAGGTCTTAGCCCTAGGTATTGAATAAAGAGATACTGAGATGGGCCACCAGCTAAAGGCTTGAGTGGGAACTCATTTCTTTCAAGCTTCATTTTTTAGAAAGGACCATTGCCTGCTGCCATAGTTACAAAGAGCTGAAAGCAGGAAACTGGGGGCCTCTCTTTACTGAAAGCTTTTGCTTTGTTAAACTTTGAAATCATACTTTGGGCAGAAATATAACATATTGTTGCTTGAGCTACTATGTGTTTCAAAATGATGAAATCTTCTTTATTTTAATGATCAATGACAAAAAGCACAGAAATTTCAGGATCTAGAGTCAAACTTTAAACAGAGCGAGGGCACTGACTCAGTGAACATATATGATGGCAGCAGGAGTGGAAAGTTAAAGACTTCATTTACTCAAAACAAAGTAACTGAACTTCTTAAAATCAGTACTTTTACCTTTATCCAAGGATTTTTTTTAGGTAATTTGCTTTACTATACAACTAGAAAAGCACTCGGAGAGCGCAGACCTCCGCCAGCACCACAGTCCTCTACCATATTGTGATTTTCACCATAAATATTAGTCCTACCTTTATTTCATCTAAATATTTAGATTCCTTGACCATGAAAACACCATTAGCAATTGGATTCATAATGATATCTATTTTAGTTCAGTAGTTATTCCCAAAAATCACATTTTTCACCATGGCGAAAACGTTGGATCAACACATGAACATTTCCTGAAAATTTCATCAAAATCCATCCACAACTTTTTGAGTTATTTTGTTCACAGACAGACAAACAGATTCTCCCGAAAACATAACCTCCTTGGCGGAGGTAATAACAGCATCTAAATAATAACGAAAAAAAAAACAGAGTAAAGCTACACTAATCAAGGATTGACACAAGTAGTGATGTCATACTGTCAGAAAAATACACTTTAATACCAATACAATGATTAATACTGTAAAACGTGAAAATCACACATACCTAAATAATCAGACACAGAATGTCCGGATGAGTCGTTCACAGACTCTGAAAATATCTTTCTGACTCACTGCTGAGGTAGCTGTTGGATTTTTCGAGAAACACAGAGAGAAAAAAAGTGTTTTTGTGGCACAATCAAATATTTTTTGTGCATTTAATCTAGTTCATTCAGTATGAGGATCAACAAATGAGATCAATTTTATCAGAGAATTGAAAAAGTATGAAAACATACCTGTTGAGGAACATTTACCCACAATACAAGACAAAGCCACCAAACAAAACTATCACCAATCAGCACTTGGTATGTGTTAATTTTGGACTCTGGTTGTTCATGTTTTGGAACTGACATTTTGTTATTAAAACAGATTTACATTTAGATGAATATCTTCAAGCCTAGTACTAGTACTTGTTTGCAATAACATGTTTTACTGTTATTTATGAAGTTATTAGGCTAAGGTAGCAGTCATCTTAATCTTTGCTATTTATGGCTATTCCAACCATTTGGCTTCCCCCCCCCCCCAAACACACTTGTACTGCTTCATTAAAAACCTTTGCATAAACTGTTAATGCAAACAAAATCTGATCATTTCTAATAATAAATTAAATCAAATCAGTTGTTTGAGGCTATTGCAGAAATATGTCCTATTTTTCATGTTATAAATCATTTCGCCTAAGGACATGGTGTCATTGAGACAAATCAGACTAAAATACTTGTTGGCAGTTTTTTATCTTTATAGCTGCAGTTTTTGGATATTCAAAACCAACTGGCAGGTCACACTGAGTGAGGAAGAGGGCCGCCATCAGTTTCCAATCCCTGATGTAAATGCCTCCTAAACAAAACAAATAAAGCATCTCCTGTGTTCACTCGCATATCACTGTCAGTGGATCTTACTGTAAACAGTATTCTTATGATTTTCAGGGAGAGAAATGCCTACAGTATATACGACTTCCTAAGTGTTTCTTGTCACATAGCAGCAAAAATATGAGCCTGGATAAAAGTAGATCATCAGTGAGCCTTGCAGATACGGCGTAATTGTAAACGTGTATGGAAAGTAGCACACCCTGCCACAGCCCTGCTGCTTATTTCTGGCTTCAAACACGGTCTTGAGGATCCATTTTTTTCCTCCAGCGGAGCACATTCACTCTGTATTAAAGATTCATAACTGAATTCTTTTTTAATTTTCAGAGGGTTATAATTTTATCTCAGAGCTTTACTGTGCAGCCTCAGTGAGGTGGCTGAGTTCAAAATAACAATAATTTCAAGGTAAGAAATAAACCTTTGGAGCCGACTGCCTGACTCCAACAGAATAGCTGCACAGCCCAGACTCACAGAGTAACAAATCATTATCACCCTTTTTAGCACATAAAACATCAGAAAAGCAACATTTTACCAAAGCCTGGATGCTATTGACGTATTTTTCTCAGTGTCTAACAGAGCCATCTGACCTCAGCTTTTATCTCATACTCCTCTCTCATCCATTAATTTTCCCTCCAATACAGTCTTTGAAATGTTGCTCTGAAGTCACATGAAAAGAGATTTCCTCGAACATACTGCAGGATGCTGTGTGCTACGCATTGGTATTGATACTGATGCACAGTAGCTTAGCCTGTGAGTCCTGCAGAAGGAGCTCGGGACTGAGTGGTCATATTGTCTAATTTAAAGATTCAATATGTGGAATTCTGGCTCTGACATGTTTAACCAGTCGACAAAAAGAACAACTCAAAATATATATTAAATATTTCCAACAGTTTTCAAAAGCAGAGAAACTCTTCACTTCAGCTGTTGTCAAACTCAGAAAAAGATTTGATTTGATTCTATCATCATCAATCCCATTTCTGATTCCACTTATTTATCCAATACTTCATCCAGTTTCTTACTGATTTGTGCAGTTTTTATGTGTAGAGTACCCGGCTTACACAACTTTACAATTTTAAATATGTCAACTAAATGTTACTCCTGATGTTTAACACAGTGTTGGATTGACTGATGCTCAAGCATGTTGCTGTAGCTTCCAATCCTGCTTGAAATCACACAGAAAATGGCAAACTGTTTTGCCCTGTTGGCATCATAATTTGGAAAAATTAGGCCACATGTTGGACTGCCTCCATCTTCTGTTTTTCCAATATAAGGTACATCAAGACTTGTAACTTTACTTCCATTGTGATAAAAATCATGTATCATGTAAAAAAGCGTCTCCCAATGTGCACCATGGAGCCCTGGTAAAGCTCACAAGTACTGCAGAAGGGTGAACAAATAAAAAACATAAACATATGTGAAATGATACATTATGTTATAACTGCCAAGATGTACTTGATATCAAGTTTGCTTTCTTAAGGAGCTTACAAAATGCAGCCTACAGATTTAACCGATATAGGTCACTTATTTTATCAAACACAAAGATCCAGTACTCAGCTTTGCCTTTTTAAGATGCTGAGTTTCCATTTTGTTGGAACAGTCCAGTGGAAATTTTGCAGCACTTTTTAATTTAGTTTTAAAGCATTTGCCTAGAATGTATTTTATTTTAATCATAAATTAGTCATCTTAATTGTTTTTATTTAGTCTAGTTTTAGTTTATTAAATTTCACAACATTTTAGTCGGCTAAAGTGTAAGGCATTTTTTATGTTTCCTTGAATTTCTGAAGTCATGTTTTACATTTTGATAAAAGGTAACATCTGATAAGCCTTTATTGAATGCTAGTAAAGTTTGAATGTTAAATGTAACATTTAGGCTACCTGATTGAGCATCTCAGTTATAAAACCACAACTGACAACAAACAGTGAACCTGCTCTACATGAGTATATCAATTCATAAAGAGAGCAGCTCTGATTGGATCGCTCCCCAACTTATCCCACCACCACCAAGCTAAGGCAGCTGTGATTGAATGTCCCTCTTAACTTATACAACCTTTCCACCCAACCAAAGTAGCTGTGATTGGATATATTCCTAATTTTCCCTACTTTCTACATGACCAAATTAGGTCTGATTGGATTAAGTACCTATCAAACATTTTCGTCTTGTTTTTATTTGTTGACGACAAAGTCAGTTGATTTAGCTTTTGTCCATGTGCACTTGTTTTTATTAGATACAGTCAAGTCTTCATCAGGGGAAAAAAGGTTGTTGATATGAAAATAATTTGTAAACAAAATTATCACTGGAACACTCACTGGTGGGTAAAATGTTCTGTAAAAGGTTAATGCTTTTGAGTGTCATGTCATGAATGGACCACAAGTTGTAAAAGCCTGAAGTAAACATTTAAATATCTGGTATCTCGATAACACATTGTAACTGGAATTGCCGTAGTGAATTTGGGCCACATGCAGAAAACTACAAAATAATAAAAGTGATGATTACAAGAATCATTTTATATCACTGCTCTCCAGAGAATAAACCATCTTCTCAATTCACCATCCAGACCAGCCGATAATTCTTTAAACCTTGAGCTATTTTCATAGGATGAGTTTTACGATGCAAAGAGGTCTAATACATAAACCAAGCCTCCTTGTTGGACTCTCATGTCCACGGTTTATGTTTCGGCCTCGTCTGCTGCTGTTTATATCTGTCTGAAAAGCCTCTTCTCAAGTGGAAATGTGGAAACGCTCTTTACCTTGGATGACTTTCCTGAGCTAATGTCCGTGAATCACTATAATATCACTAGGAGCAAGTTACAGACGAGAAAACATGAAGTAACCTTTTAAAACCAGCCATTAAGCGGCCCTCTATTACCGCCATCTTCAAGCTGCTATACCACAAACTCTGTGGCATTTTCCACCTACAGTCTGAGAGGGAATGTGACAAACCACAAGGAGACTGAGTCTATAAATAAGTCAGGAACAATAGTCATCCCAACACAAAAAAGAAACAAGTCATCAGGGTGATTTGTACTTCATTTAGATATCACAAATAAAGTCAACATTGACTGATTCCTGTATTTTGTCCAATCTTAAGCCAACTGTTGCAATATTATTATTCTCTGAACACCAAAACTATAAAGGAAACTCAAACTACATCAGTGCCACATGTTTGTTGATGTTGTAGTAAGGCTTGTACCAGATTAACGCTTTCATTACGCAACAGAATCACAGATAACAACAAATGCCATTAAACATTCTCTGATAATGACAAAATATGGACACAAACATAATATATTGTCACCACCCAGCAGAGACATTATACCTTCAAAGTTGCGTAATGATTTTGAAAAACTGGATGTACAAATATTGTATTGTCTTGAATAGAAATTGTATAATTTGACGTTCAATTGGTTAAAATTGTGTAAAACCCACTCGACAATGCTGATTCGGTTGTTGATTATCTTTGCATTTAAAATCACAATACAGAAATAGAATGGAGTGGGATTATAACAGCTTTAACCAATACAAACGCCATTACATTAAAATACAAATTTAATATATATATATATATATATATATATATATATCTATATATATATATATATATATATATATATATATATATATATATATATATATATATATATAAGTTAGCTAAATATATATTTCTTCCTTAAAGAGCATAGTTTTGAAAAAAAAGAATGAAAATCATAAAAAAATGGGAAACTGAATCTGTGCCTGACAGTGATGATATTCTGCAACAATAATCAGGACAAAGACTTTTTTTTTGGTATATTGCTTTTCTTGACCTGGAATGTGTGTTTTACAGGAAAACTGCTCATCAAGTCAGCAACGAGTTCTTAAAGAAAATTCAAAGATTACATCTGATGGGCAGGGATGTACATCCAAATCTGCCGGCTTGATTCTTACAATTGAGCTGCAACTAGAGGAAATGTTGCTTAATACTGTTTATAACTTAGCAATCCATTTCCTTTGAAAGTACATTAAATTAGATCAATTAACTGATTGGCAAATAAAACAGTTATATTACTCCTTAGGCTAAGCACCTCAGTTATGTCTCAAAACATTAATGCTCTCTTCTTCTTCTGGTTAATGCCCACAAACTAAGAATTAGAAAATTTGTCTTGCCAAAAAAAACATACAGTGTTAGCCCCTGGCTGGGTCCTCTTTCTGGTGATACTTTTTTAATATTCTTGTGTATGATGATAAAACATATCAACAAATAAGCAAACCTGTTAGCATTGTTTGTTATAAGAAGAAAAAAAGTCAATATCTTAACTTTTAATCTTATTTATGTATATGTTGTAAAAACACTATTCTAAATACTGTCTTGTCAGTAGTTACCAGCTATATTATCAGTTGGCAATTTTTTCGTAAGTTTTCTTTTCTTTTCAAAATATGTAAGAAAGTAGCTAGATTTTAAAAAAAAATTATTTATAGAAATGCCTTTACCAATTCTACTGATAGATTAATTTCTTCATTGATACCCTTAACAATGTCTGTGAAGTTTCAGTGTGTAAAAAGAAACTGGTTTTTAAGGAGAACATAACACTCCTGTCCTGATTTTTAAGGCTGTGCTGCATCATCAAGAGTGTCAGCATGTTGCTGGAGTTTCTACTCTTTGAAATCACATATACATAGCACATTTTACAGCTGGCTTTATTTTCTGTAAAATTTAGCCGCACCTAAAACCTCTGCTTGACATGATAACAAGCTTGGCTGCTTCGTTCATGCTTGCTGCCTCTCGAGATGTAAGAGCATAACATCATTAGTTAGTAAGGCTATAATAAGTGAGCAGAATTAATAAGGGAATTCTCATGCATAGTTATAAACTGTTTTTTGCACTTCCTTCTTTAAATTCCTCATTAACTCTCAGTTGTAAGAAGAGATAAGCAGCATTCAGCAGCTTTTTAAAACAACTGTTCAATTCTGATTGGTTTGAGGGTTCCATGTAATTCTCTTTTAATTGAAAACTGGCACAGTTAATCACTCAAATTTTGATAAGAGTGGTCCACAGCAGTAGTTTTTAAACTCATTTACCCAAGGCACAGCATAAAAGTAGACATTATTCCTATTCAAGCAAGACAGTCACATATCTTATCAGTATTTCAACATAACTGATTGTCCACTTTTTGAAATAGAAATCATATATAAAGAACAAGACTTGTTTTTCTTTCTTTGCGACTGTCTTTAATACGAGCAGACTGTCGCTGAAAGGAACAGGTTAGTTTTAGCCGAGTGGAAGCCTTGCTCTTATCAAAAAATATAATAATGCTGAAAATATGTATGCAAAAATGGATAATTTGTTGTTTTCAATGCTTTGAAAAACAGATATCATGCAGTACTTTGCATATCAACTAATTAAGGTTATGATAAAAAATGATGTAAAGAACTGCAACAATGTTTCTGGTAATACAGTTTGTTTTTTTAACAATTCCATTTAAGCCACAGGCATTATTTATCCTCTAAATTCTATTTTGTTCAAATACATCAAATCTAAATATATATACAAGTAGAACTTTCAATCAGAACCATTTCATGAGACTGCTCCTTCTCATAACAGCTACAATTACTGAGGAGACATATGATGCTAGAACTTGCTCTCGACAACAGCACTTGGCATCACTCACATTAGGAATGGGAGTCCATCTCCAGGAACATAAAACAGCCCCCAGAAAGGTTTAAGTAGCCCCTTGTGAGGCGACAAAGTGCCAGTCTAAAGCAGGTGTTGTATCTGGTGAGAGCCTTTATATAAAATGTCTGCTCCTCCCATCTCGCCTGCACAGCTACAGCGCTCGCAGGTACCTCAGTGGTGATGTGACTAATGGTGGTGCCGGAGCCCGCGAGCTGTGTGAATGTTTTTTTCTCCATGTGCTTGTATGTTTGTGTTAGATGTGTTTTTGTTCAGGTGTGCGTGTGTCAGTGCTGTCTATGTCTCCCACTGTGCTTCTAACCAGCAGTGGGGAAAAAAAAGAGGCAGCAGACTGGATTAGACTGGCTAGGATCACACGTAATCTCAGCGCAGCAGCACCCGGTTTCTGCGAGCAGATGATCATAGCTTCACCTGTCACTTCCTGAACGAACGCACAACCCACATGCAGAGGCGAGCGAGGGGATATGGATCAATCTGCCAATTATTTTGATTTATAAAAGAGTTGTTTGGTCTAGTAAATGACTGAGAAAGGAAAGAAAGTGCCTTGTTATTTCCTGGGCAACAGTGGGCTCTTAGAAATGCTTAAACAGAGATACACTTCACGACCATAGTGGCTGAAAAAAAAGGGAATATATGGCATTAGGCTCTTAAAATGATCAACCAAAATTAACAGCTATCATACGATTAATAAGGCATACAAAGAGGTACTTGAAAAATTATTTAGTCAATAAATAACACCACAAAATTACACAAGATATCCTCTGTCCTATCCTCATAAAGAAGAGGCTAGAGTGGAGAAATATTTAGCATTTTGTACTTCTGATAATGCTCGAAACAAAAAGTTACAGCAACAACAAAAGCCTCCTCAGATGATCTGCTCTATTATTGCTTCTTCTAGTTGGCCCACAGCAAATCTAAAATGTTTAAGTTAACTATAGCTCACACTAAAGCACAGAGCTTTTGTTTGTTTGATGAATATATACAAATGCAACATGGCAGCAAAGCTCACAAATCACAGTAATGTCTTCACTATCTGCTGCATTTCAAGGTTAATAGGCATATTGTGTAATTGATTATCGATCATTTTTAAGCATCACCACATGTGCAGTTTGGCAGCTTTGTGCTATTTGCTTGTCTTTTGTTAGAAAATAACATATAGGATCACATGACATCTAACTGGCTCCCTCTAAATCCTGCTATACACTTAATATGTAGTATGATGTGACCTGGTTAGCCTTGTGCTTTTCTGCATGTGGCCTTGATTTAAAAAAAGTCTTGGCACCTCTGTATTGATGAGTGAATCCTAAAATCACTTACAAAACAGACCCACAAAACGGTTTACTTTTACACCCACAGAAAAAAAACAAAAAGGCAGCAAATCCTCTTCATTCTGAAAACTGAAACATGAACTTGAAACGCATGAAAATGAAACTAAGAGGCATTTGCAGGGTCACTTAATCCTCAAATTATCAACCTGGTTGTTCTTTTGTACTGGATGTCCCGAAAAGTGTGAAACAGCCTGATTTCTGACAAAAAAAGAGGAAGCTCTCAGACTCTTTGTAACACAACACAAAAGTCAAATGCTTTGGTTTAAGAGCAAACGCGATGAAGAAACGTTCACATTTTCACATTTAGGTCAGGCTCTTATGTAACAAAATATGAATTATGAATGTATAAGCTGACTAACTCTCTCAAGCAACTAATCACTTGTCACTTCAGCTCTAATAAGCTTATTAATTAATGGACATGTGATTTCATCAGAAATACACCACCAGCTACTATCCCAACTTGCTCTGGAAATTACACTCATTAGGGCTGTACAGCATTGCCACAAATCAGATCTTGTTCATGTTTATCTAAGTAGTGATACACAACCTTAAAATATTTCTATCAATATAAAACAACAATCTGTCTCTTTTTCCAGAATTATAAACTTGATTGATGAAACTGATTCTTGTAAAAATCAAACAGTACTGATTTTTTGTTTTCAAACATCAGAACTGCAGACAAATTCTGGCGTGCACTGGCAAGAATCTGGAGGTACGTTATGAATCAACACAGGGATGACAATATAATACAACATTACAAAGTGTAACATTTTAAGCAGGGCAATATAGCACTTTAAAAAAAATGTCTATTTTTGATTTTTCTTTATTTATTAAGTAGTATTTTGGACTGTAAATAATATGAAGAATGGTCCCTGCCTATGTGTCAAATGGCTAAATGTCTGCTATAAACAAGAAAATAGGCAAATGTCCTGAATTCCAACAAATTGTCCACTAGTAATTTATAAATAGAGAACAATAATAAATCGGTACAGTACCCCACCAGCCTCCACAAGAATCAAAGCTTTCAGCAATAAATGTTAATAATTGCAGCTGTACAGTCAAAAACAAGAATTGGAGTTTGGCTTATCAATTATTACTGTTTTTATTACAAAATGAATGTACCAAGACGGTATTAAATGGCATAAAAACACAGGTATAACCATAAAAAGCCAATTTTAATCATAACTGGCAGCTTGACTGATAAATGTCCAGCAGTAAACATATCAATACTGTTTGACTTTCACTAAAGAAGAAAATGCTCCTAATTAATAAAAACCAATCAAATTAATTTCCCCATTGAGAATAAACATTCAAATTGATTGACTTGTGGCTGAAAAGAATGTTAATGAAAGTAGTTTTTATCTGTAAGCAAACCTCAACAGAGGATTTGTTCTGGTATCTTTTTTTTAATTCAATCAGTTCATTCAACTATGCACTCACCAAACAGCCACATAAAGATTGCAACATTATTTTATGTTTATGTTTATTATTTTAACTATATGGGCAAAACAGATATTGTTCTACCCAATAGTATCATTAAGAATATATCTGTAATCCTGAAAACTCTATATGCACTGAACAGAGTGCATATAGAGCAAATCACATTATAAGTGTTTTCCCGTTTGCACATATCCTTGCCCAAAGAATAGACACACATTGACTTCAATATCAATTTAAGGTTGGGAGATATGTAACCCTTATTTGCACAAGGTTCCTAAAAGCTCACTATCTTCTCCCCGGTAGCTTTAACTTTCATGTGCCACAAATTAAAACATTGTATGGTCAACATTGGTAACTGTTAATTTCAGATGCACATGTAACTTATTACTTGAGGAAGCACATCCAAGAGGTTATAAAACAGCATCATAGTAGAGCTTTTAACACAGAAAAAGATCTGCCATATTTGTGCAAGTCTGAACCAAAGAGCAGACACAAATTTAGCAACTTCCTCTGAAACACTGAATCTGAAGAAGGAGCAACTGGTGGCAAAAATGTGCAGTTACATTTTATATTATCATATTCATGGCAGGAGCCCCTCAGAAAAATAGGATGGAAAATGCCCTCATTCTGCTTGCTCTTCTAAGCTCTGCAAGCTGAAGTCAATCATATTAGACAGAGGCAAAACAGTTTAACATACATACAGACATGAAGCTGATACTTTTTTTCCTTTGAGCTATTTCTAATTTCCAACTTTTTCTCATTGCTGACCTTTTGAATATAACGTTATAAAAATACAACAATTAGATTTGATTCTGTTTTTACCACTTCTTGCTCTATGAACTGGCGTGACTACTCTTGGACGAATCTTCTTTGTTTTAATTTCATTACTCCAAAATGAAAGTGTATTCGTCTCCGATAAATATGTTGAAGAACTTGCAGGGATTAAGGGGAAAATCATCATTAGATTTTTGGAACTGTCCAGGGATAAAACAATCCTGGGAAAAAGTTTGGACAACTATGCGTCACATTGTTAAATGTCAGATCCCACCCTATCTGGGAGATTTACAAGGAGACTTGACAGTAAATGACAAAATCTTTTGAAAATTAGACTTTGGCTGCAAAGAAATCAATCACCTGAAACCAGCTGAAATCTGACCCACCTACAGTAGATGACTGGCTCAGCATTATGAAGGAAATTCATGAGATAGAAAGACTTACTTTCCTTCTTAGACTTAAAAAGGAAACCTTATTTGGCAAGGTGGGGAAAGTGGAACTTGATTCTCTGAGAATAGGGGGATATGTATGGGGGCTGTCCTCACCATCTTTCTTTGAAAGTTTGTTTCTATTCCATGTGTTTCTAGCCAAATGAGAAGACCACAGGTTGTGTGATGTGGTTTCTTGGACCCTTTGAGTGCTCCACAGCACGTGTTTTACTGAACTGGATGCTGCGAGTTTGATGTGGACTTGGAACAATGTTCATGCACTGTGCTTTGTTTCTTTGTGTTAATTTTCTATAAGGAAAAAAGGTCAATGCAATCAAAGTTAAAAAAACAACATTAGGTAGTTGCAGCCTATGAGGAGATGACATATAGGATGCAAAATCGACTAGACTTATACTATGCTAAATGGGGGAAATACATCAGCCTTGTTACGAGACAATGACTCTTAATTAGGCCAAGACAGCTAGGCTACATAAAACAGCCATAACTGCTTTGCTTTGAATAAAACGTGCAATTCTATTCTAGGTTATCAGATCACATCTGTGCTTATCTTGATGTGCCAGATTAGCTTGTTTGTAGAGGACAACTCAACCTCTCAGCACAGTTTTAGTTATGTCATATTTAAATGTCTTTTTATTTAATCTCTTATGTTGTAGTTTATTTTTGTCGTTCTCTCTTCCTGGTTTGTTTCTCTGACTACTATTTTGGGTATATCATGTCTTTTAAGCTTGGTTATTTACCATGTACTGTATGTTGGTGTTGTTCCTTGATATTGAAAACTTATAAAAAGTTTGGTAACAAAAAAATAAAAATACAATATTAGAATTTTAAAAATTAGAGCATCACACATATGAAAATTTGATAAATGCATGAGCACATGACAACACCATAGATTTCACTGACCATAAGTTAGCTATGTAAAAAGACAAATACCTAAAAAGATAACAGCTCTGTATTTCTATCGCAAATTTCTTTAGATATCATGATATAATTTTGAGGCCATATCATCCACTCCTACTGCCCAAGTCTGTACACTATCATGTAGCTTCTCCCATCTGCTTTGTAAATCAAAACCTGGGCTACGGTCCAATAGTGACCTCCTAAGCCCTAACCTTCATGAGGTTAAAGACTACAAAAAATGCATCATAGAAGTGCTCAAGTATCATGACAATGTTGCCCCTTTCAGACAATTTGAACATAATAACGTCGCATAACCGATGTTGGAAGTGAGGATTTAAATACATATGTCCACTCATTATCAACATGAATACCGCTCAGTGCATGAAAATAAATGGTAACTAAATGAATGAAAGGCAGAAATTGTTAAGCCAGCAATCCAATAGTGTACAGATTATTACTACTGAACCATGTTTAGAGCATAATCAACATCAAATGTCTCATATCCTGCTCTCCTCAAAAAAATCAGACTACTGGAAAGCTAAGGCACATTTTGGTAAACTTTTGAAACGATCAAACCGCAGTGGTAACTCACATCGTCTGTATGCTTTGTTTGTCATTATTCGGTTGAATTTGGAAGCAGTCGGACAACACGCTGTTTATAAATGCTGTTGCTGCAGAGAATTGTGGGACAGAATAATCTCCTCTCCTTTGTAAAGGATGGTCCAGTGTATCCTATGCTAAAGGAAATGCTAAAGGAAGCACCTTTCCTAAGCATTTAGACTATTTGAACAGCTCCTATTACAAACTACTTCCGGATCATTTCACTCAGTTAGGAGCCTTCCTAAGCAAAAAGGACTATCCGACTGCAGCCTTGGCCTTAAGGATGGTTGTTTTACATGAAAAATGCATCCACACTCTCCTTAACACACGTTGCTTTTTAGACAGACATGTTGCCTGAAGGCGCTAACAGCTGGTTTAGGGCAGTGAGCAGCCCAGGAGTCCGGGAGGAGGAGGAGGAGGCGTTTGGAGCTGAAATATGGGGGTAGGGAAGGATGAGCGAGAACAGAGAAGCTCTCCTGGCATGAGGTCTCCTGATTAGTCCTGTCTCCATGGTAACCCGGGCCATCCCACTGTCCGCTAAACGCTAGGGTGTGATGTAGTGGGTGGCTAAAGGGAGGTGTGATGCTTACAGTGGTGCTGGGTGGGGTGTGAGGTCAAGCCGGTGACAAACTGCTGCCACACAGCAAGGCCACGCAGCTCCGGTTTGTCTGAAACTAACTTGAGTCATAAAAATATCAATCGCCGAGGCAGAGATGAGAGGTATCACGGGGAAATGAATTCATGAGTCGAGAGAGCTATTGATTAAGAATGCAGATTTGCTGCAAATGAACCAAACGACACACACAAGTGAGCAGGGGGAAATGAGAGCATTTGCAGTCGTGGCCATAACAAGGAGTTCATTAAGCAGCTGTTTCATTTTGTAATGGCCGTCATTACAATGCCCTGTACTGTATATTGGCGCTTGTATTGACCAAAGGCTTGTCTGACAGCAGTAAACGGAGGTAGTTTCAGTGGAGTTTAGATATTGAATCATTCATGCAACAGTATTTTCTTTGCCTTCGTCACAGTTAAGTTTTATTTATATATCAGGTTTTTTATTGTTAAATTATGTCTACTACTTAAAGACAGATTCCTCTTTAACAACAGCAGAAACACATTCTCTCACACATACTGAACACAAGCACAACATCTTACCAGGCTGCAAACCATCCAAATAAATGGCAGGTGATAGATTGTACACACTTCATTTCGACACCCTCTGCATTGTACCTGTGAAGGCCATCTAGAATCAATGCAAATCCATTAACACAGGCAGCCAGATGTCAGCCATGTAACAACCACTGATTTCCAGCCTCTCAGCCAACTTCCAATTAAAGCCTCTCAACACGAGCCAACAGCCACATCCATAATAGATCTATATGGTTATTGTGTTATGCCAAACACACCACCTGAGCCCATCAAGGCTCTAAAGCTGCCAAGTCAGGTAAAGCTTTTCAGACGCTTCCAGGAATTTGTCTCAAATCTCCACTCAGGAGCCTGAATGCAGCCTGAATCAGCTCTCAGCTCCTGCTTTACTAACCCGGGTGCTCCTCTAAACTCTGTGCTCTGGGGGTGTATACTTAATGGCATCCATGGAAAATCAATATCATACATAATCAGTGAGCATGTCTTGTGCTGTTTGTCAAGGCTGTTGGTCAAGCACACTGAGTAAAGGCAGCTGTGAATGAAAAATAGATGTCTACACTGCAGCACCTGTGTTTGAATAATCCCTGCCTGCGTGTGCATGTTCGTCTTTGGGTGGATGGGTAAGTATGTAGAAGATGGGATGTTAATGATGGGTCAGCATGGTTTTGGGGCTTACCTTCGCTGCAGTCGTTGCCTTGGTAGCCGGTGTCGGAGCAGTCACAGACGGCCTGGTCGTTCACGACGCTGCACACCCCTCCATTTTGGCACTGGTGGTCCGGCCCACATCCGGCTGTTACCGTGACGCCCTCCGAGCTGTCGAGCATCACCATCGAGCCGTTGATGGTCACCGTCGTGATCCAGCCACGGAAGGCAGGATGCTCCCGCACTGAAGGGGAAGTGAGGCGTAGCGGCGACGAGTGGAGTTCTGGCGTCACCCCGCCCATAAAGGTGTGACTGAATACTGTCATATCTCTTCTTTTGCTTTTCACTTCCGCCCATCCTTCTAGTCGTCCATCCACCTCCAACGAGGTGTTTCTCCAGTCCCGCTTGACACGCACTGCATGCCAGCGCCCGTCACTTACTGCTACGCCTGACTGCAGCTCTGCTGGCTCAGCACAGAAGATGGAGAAGCGCAGGCGTAGGTGACCATGGAGAAGCAGCAGCTCCAGGAAGTCACAGAAGCCCTCGTCATCCAGGTAAAGCAGCAGGCCCTCCTGGCTGTGAGTCCGCAGGCTGAAGCTCAGCACGCTTTCGCAGCAGGCGTTCCACACGGGGAACCGCCCCCACTGACTGGATACGCCTCCAAACTCCAGGACCTCGCCTTGGGCCTGGCCCCCTACGCTGCACAGGCACAGCCCCAGGAACAGTAGGGGGGCCGCCGCCCAAACACACACTGCCATCACACTCATACACACACCCGCTCTCGCACTCACACACACACACTGGAGGAGATAGAGGCTAGAGCTGAGGTGCTCCCTCTAGCCTACAGCTCATGGTGGCAACTGTAGGGCACTTGGTAGAACACTCTCTCTGCACCTCAGGTGTGCCCCACTCTTTTAGGGATCTCTCGGACCACACTATGAAGAAAGGGGAAAACTGCAGCTCCCGCCGTCCTTCAGCAGCTCGGGAATCTTCTCCCCCTCAACGCTGTGTTTGAGTCTTCTCTGGATGATCAGCGTCTTCTCTCCATTCAGTCTTTCATGCTTCACTTCTGACATATGACACTCTAGGTGTGTGTACGTGTGTGTCTGTCTGTGTGAGTTTTACATATGTGACGAGTAGGACGCTAACTCCATCTTTGTGCCCTAGATAGGGCCTGATCCCCCATGAAGGCAACTCCCCACGGAGTACGTGAGAGCGTGTGTGGCTTTGTGGCTCACACATTGGTAATGGAGAGAAATGACCCCGTCATAGCTGAATTTTCTCCCCCCCCCCTCGTTCCTGTCTTAGTAGGCCAGGACTTAAAGTGTGTGTTGGCCAATATGTGTACGTGTGTGTGCTTGTGAGTGTGTGTGTATGTGTGTGTGTGTGCTAGTGAGGTATGTGTGTCCCTCACTGCCACGTCATCACTCTCTCCAGCGACCTACAGAGAGAACAGAGACGGCACAATCAACCAGGGTCACACACACACAACACACATACGTAAACACACACGCAAAAGACACTCCTACACACAAACACACACAATCCCAGCCAGCTATTATTCTCAAATTACTCTCTCTCATGCATTTTGTGCACACAAACTCACACAGCACCCACAGATTTCTGCCTCTCACACACTTTATTATCACATTACACATTCAGCAGGTCCAAATAAAGACTGTCTATGAACAAACCGAAGACGGAGACGCACAATTAAACCAAGGCTGTGTCTGAAACCACACACTAACATGCGTAATAGATGCGGTATGCTGTGTGCTACTGCTAACTAAGGATGGAAATTGATACAACTTTGTTGATGCCAGTGCCATTAACGTTTCTGCTTGTCAATCTGATTCTTTATCAAATCCTGCTAATTCCTGTGTGGAAAAAAAGTTGGCTTCCATAGCATCTCAGTGGCAGCAATGTCAAACACATGGCACTCCCAGTATTCAGCAGATGTTTCTGCAAGATGCTGGTGTTCCCACTGACAGAAAGTTGTACATCAAAAGGGCCTGTGCTAAAAAAAAAAAAAAAATCAGCAAGTGGATGTGTGTATTGGTGCGGATCTTACAGAATATATTCCTAACTTAGATGTCAGCAGTTTTTAAATATGTCTTATGCACAGATATCAATGTTGCATTTAGAAAGATGGCAGCAGAAGCCAAACGACATGTTGCAACTAACATTCCAAGTTTTATATTCCAAGAACTTTGAGGACCTGAAATTTAAGTGTCTTTTTTTGTAGTGCTTCAAACTGGTCCTTGTTTCTTTTGTATTACCAAAAAGAAAACAAGTAATTCTGTTCAAGCAGAGTATCCATCTTTTTTTGCGAAAATAAAGCCACAATTTGACCAATTTCATAACTTTTGCCATAATTTTGGACCTCTTTGTTATAATTTCTGCTGATTTCCTCTGATGAAAGTGTGACGACAAAGCGAAAGGAATTGATAAGGGAACTGTTAAGCAAAATAGACAAATGACATCAAATTCTTAAAAGAGATTACTTATCAATTCTCTACGGGAATGTTTCCTACAGCCAGTCCTAGTTCAAGTCTAACAATTAATATATTAATAAAATTGCATAATATGAAATAAAGCTACCTCTGTTGAATTACTGGAAGCTTGGACCAGAACATTTTTACATTTCTGATGCTTGTTTGCATACCAGCAAGCTTCCCTAGAGCTGCAATGCATTTTGGGGCAGTTTAGTACCTTATCTTTCAATTAGACACTTTGTATTTGTGAGGTTGTGTACAGGAAAGTCTTTGCACTAAAGTGATTACCCTAAAGAACATTGTTCCAAGCAATATGGCTGCCAAAAGATGGCTTCCCCTCCACTGGAATTCTGAATAGGTAATGCTATATTATTCATGTTTACATCCTACATTAAACAAGAGACAAGACACCCATAATGAAAATCTAGATTCACATTTTGTCCCATAGCTGCCTAAAAACAAAAGACCCTGGGTTCTCCTATTCTTAAAAACATCAGACATGTCACAACTTCAGCTTACAGAAAAGTCCGGCTTACAGTGTTTTGAATACCAGATGGCATCCTGCACAAAGTCTCATCATGTAAATATAGAAAACACAACCCTACAGACTGAAGCAGGGAAGACATTATAGTAGGCCAACCTGGAAGTCAGCATTACGCTGGTTCCCAACAAAAACGATGATAACAATGTGTGAGGCCAAAAAATATGAATTGGGAACATTGTTTTTTGTCAATATGACGTTATGTTTGGTGTAAATACCATGAAAGTATGCTACTTCAGACACAGCCCTAGTGCTGCCACTTCCACACACAACAACATAAGAATACACATCCTGTGCAGAGAAGGTAAACACAAAAACACCTCGTCAGTTAGGATAAGGTGGCGTACCTGGAACTGCCACCATCATGTTTACATCTTTAAATCATTTCAAGCGCTGTAACTTAGACACAACTGCGCAAATTAGCTTAGGTTTTGTGTTTAATTGAATATAAATTGATAATAACTGTCAGCTGAGTGGCTATTGGTCAGACAGCCTTAAGTCCTGCCTCAGCACTGTCTTTGAGAAGGTTGAGCTAAAGTGTGGTTGCGATGACAAACAGTATGGCGGTGTCTATTACAAGGTATCCACAAAGAGCTGGCGTCACAAGGCTTGGTCCAATGTTTTTTTTGCAGTCTTGTTTAACAGCACCTCATTTTATCCAAAACAAGGCAGAAAGATGACAATGTTAATGGATTTAAAAGTTACCGTATAGAAGAAAATAGTGTTGGAGCTACTTAGCCCTTTTAAGCCATCTTTTCTGTTTAGAGAATCAGGCCATAGTAACATGATGTTGAGCCCATTGTTCTCCAAATGCTTGATAAATTCATGAAATTGCATCACTCCTAAAGTTATTAAAAATGCATCCTAAATTTTAGCAATTTTATGCCTTTAATTTGCAAAGCCCTTTGAATGCAAAGACTTTACTAGTGGGAATTCTGGCCCATTTAGTACATATTTGGGGATTCTAGCACAGTGGTTCTCAAACACTGAGGAAAGCATTGGTGTGCCTCGGCCATTTGCACAAAAAAACGTGAGTGATTAACAACCAACAAATGAATAATGGATGAGTTTTGAATTAACCCCGAATACTAACAGTGCTCCAAGAGCAAAAACCTCCACCAAGGCATGCCCAACACTCTCGGGGGAGTTAATGTCGAAATGTGCTCTAGCTTGCACTGTTAACAAATCCTTACAAAAAAACTAGATCCAGATCCAGGTTAACTACCAAAATCTGATCTTCCTAAATGTCCCTGAAAAGTCGTCAAAGTCTGCTGAAAACTTTCTGAGAAAGTAGCAAAAATGTGTAAAACCAACCAATCTTGCAATACAACAAACACATCCTTAAAAAAATTCCTGGATCTGCATTCATGGTCGGATCACCACGAAAATTAAGTCACATCTACCCTATGCCATGACCAACATTCCTTTAAAATATCAAATTCTGATCACAAATTTTTTTAGTAATCCTGACCAAAATCTCACAATGCTGTAGACAACACAACCTTCTTGGTTGAGGTCATGATTTTTAGATACCATGCTTAATACAAATGAATTAATAACTAAGTTTTCCTTTTTATTCAGGACTATGTAGATAAAAACAACAAGGACTATTGAGATAAAATAACAGCATAGTTGCCAGGTCCATTATCAGTGACTTTTGACTTCTTTTTAGAAAAAGTGGCTTGTAAATATTGGCAGTTTAGGGTGCATCTGATGCACACTCTTCTACCAATCTCAATTCAGAAGTTGCACAAACTATTTCCTCCAACTCTAAAAATTAATGTAAATTATACTGTTAAAAATGCAAAAATTATGCTTTGACTAGAAATAAATCCTTATAGCTAGACTTAAATTTATTTCTAACATACCTAGTACTGTTTTCATAATAATAAAGCTGTTAATCATAAACATAAAACTATTTCTGTAAGGTTACAGATATCAAGGTTAGACAGACTGTTTGGTGAAAACAGAGTTGTAAATAACAGTAGCCCCTCCCTTCACCACTGTATAAAGGAAAGGATGTTCCACGTCCAAACAAAGATGTTGAATAAGAAAATGAAGAGCAAAGTAAGAAAGCTATCATTGAGATTGAAATGTATTGCAGTTGAAAATTAAAAGAAACTTTATGTAAATAGGCCTATCTCTTAAAAAAGAAAAAAGCAACAACACATTAGACAAATATATACTATGTTTTGGGCTTGTTTAATTGACCTGGTTGCTTATGCCAGTTGAAAAATCAGGTACCTTTGCAGCCCCTAAAATGGATACACATTTGGTGTGTTTTGGTCAAAAATGGTTTGAGAGCCACTGTTCTAGCTTAATAACAACTGCATTGACAGACTCAAAATGACGTCACGTTTGGTGTGAATACCAAGAAAGTATGCTGCTTCAGACACAGCCCTAGATTCTCCACTTCCACACAGCCCACACACAACGACATTAGGGTACACATCCTGTGCAGTGAAGGCAAACACACATACACAAACAGCACCTCCTCAGTAAGGCTCCCATCATGCCGCAGGAGAATTTAACAAGGTGGCATACCTGCAACTGCCACCATCATGTTAACATCTTTAAAATCACTTATAGCGACTTAACACAAGTGCGAACGACATACTTGTACGAATTAGCTAAGTTTTTTAATCCTGCTTGGCGTGTAATTGAATGTAAATTGACAGCGGTTGGCAGCTGGCACCTCGCGCCACCGTCAAGGATTCTGTTAGCTTCATCACAAAGAGCGGGAGCAGCTCGCGCGCTGCGGCTGATGACTCAAACCGCCTCTTTATCGAATTAACGGTTTTCTAACGGTCGCACGGCCGGTTAAAAATTGTACACAAGAAAAAAGGAAAACACACAACAATAAGGGAGGCTACTCACAGTTTGTTCCCAATTCTTCTACAGAAAAGAGGCGACATCATAGTTATTGATAGACGGGGTGAATGACTGCGGTTGAAATATCGATTCTCGATTTGCGGCCATACCTCGTCTCCATTTTTCCTCCTACGCGCCCTTTACTTGGCTACACCGGGGGTCCAGCTCCATCACCTGCGCCGTAACTACAGCTCAGCCACCCGGTAACGCGGTAATTACTCTCTCCTCCTCTAACGTTTTGAATTAACAACACAACCTGTAACGGTGAGCCTCGCCCCGGCGAATTAAACAACTCCGGCAGCCGTTAATTTTCCCCATTCAAACCGACCTACCTCGAGCACATCCTGTGGTTCCTTGGCAACAGTGCGGCGCGCGACTCATCGATTTCCCTTCCCATTTGAGGAGAACCGGGAAGCCGCGAGAGAGGAGACAGCACCGCGCGCCCGATAGTGGATGGAGCCAGTACACCGGGCAGGGGGTAAAATGCTCACGAGCTCACCTCCACGGGACAAGGTGCTGTAAGTCTCCCCCTCGCGCTCTCTCTCTTTCCTCTCGCGCGCACTCTCTCTCTCCCTACCGTTCTCTTGAGAAGGAAAAGGTGCAGTCTGATGCTCTCCTCGAGACTCGGCAGAAGGGGGGGGTCACGTGGTCGCACGAGAGAGAGTTAGAGAGAGGGAGAGAGATGGGCGGGGCCGCGCGCTGCTGCAGCACCTTGGACAGCGCGCGCTCCCCTCCCGCTCGCACGAGCCAGAAACGCAATTACCGGAGGCAGAAAATAAGGCGAGAAGAAGCGGAGCCAGATCTGAATGATTAAATCTGTGAGTGACAGAGAAGATGGCCTTTACCTCTGCCGAGCTACAAAAGAGAGTGTAAGAGGAAGACAGAGATTCAGTGAACTGTGGGGAGAGAGGGGACAGAGAGGCCGTCCCAATTTAACCATCTGTCTCAGGCTGTCTCCTCTTCTCCTCTGACTTCACACTGTTACACAATTTCAAACAAAACACACTGACAGCACGGAGACCCACTGTGCTGAAGTGACAACCTATGGTCAAAAGAATATAAAATCCAGAACTACATCTTATGCTCTGACATGCAATCTCAACTTACAACAAACTAAGACCCGGGCATTGATAGGCTTTGTACGGCGGCCCTAAAGCTCCACTACAAACCATTTACCTGACTGCAAAAAACAATTAAAAATACAGGCACAAATGTTTAATGGAAAGAACAGTAACAGTTAATCACCATGATATCTCTAACAAAAGACCCAATTTAATGATGAAATGCACAAAAAATGCAACAGCAAAAGTTGAAATGCCCAGATATTTTTAAACATGAAATACAAAAGCATTTAATGGACTGCTACAATATTTCATGAAACGAACATAGCCTATAAAAAACGTAATTTTATGAACACAACTTTTGGTAAAATAGCCTTTAAAACAGTTCAGTAATTGTTAAAACATTTATTAAACAAAATACACAAACACTTGATATACAATTAATTAAGAAGAAAACAATTTCTGCAACAGTTTAACATTCAGATGAAACTACAAACATTTCAAATGATGAAAAACATTAAATTAAATGTAAAAATACTTACTGAACCCCTCTTTAGAAATGTCAGACTGTGTTTTAATATTACTACATAGTTTATAGCGACATAAACATAATATATTGAAAATATCAATTTAATGAAATACAGAAATATTCTAAAGAAAATCAAAGCAATTTGCAATTCATAATTAAATCCAATAAAAAATATTTGAATAACAAAAATACTTTTTTCAAACATGAAAATTCAATAATATGAAAACAAAAATACATTGAGAGAAATTGAAAAATACATTTCAAAAATACCCCAGAGGGCTTGCAAAATATTGTTTAGCGAGAACAATTTCCTTAAAAATTACTCAAACATACAGCTATCTTTTGAAATTTCTAAAAAAAATACATTACTTAAAATTACACATAAACATAATCTGTGAAAACCAAATTGTTTTGTAACAAAAAAGATGTCTACAAGTATAAATATAGTAAAGTAAAAATGTGTTTGAAAAACATTTACAGAAATATACATTTCTTTGAATATGAAAAAAAAACATTTCAAATAAAAACATGAAAATTCAAACATTTTGTGAAATATATAAACTCTGATAAAATATAATCAAATAAAAAGCAAAGTACTTCTTTAAATCTCCAAGCAGTCTGTGAAGCAAACAGCAAGGCAAGAGAAAATGATTAATCTCCTAAAGAGGTTTAAACATAAAATATTTAATGAATTATACAAATACTCAAGCAATTTAAATGATATATCACAAAACTCAAAAAATGTTTCTTGAAGCATAAAACATTTCAGGAATAAAATGACATTTCTTGAAACCTGATGCTTTTGTTAAACAGAAAAAATATTTGTGAAAATACACATTTCGGAAAACAAGAACAATCCAGAAAACATAAAAACATGTTGAAACTCAACAGCCTTTTTTAGTCTGACACACCAGATGGACAGATCACATGTCCTTGGGACATATATCTCATCCATCTGGGCAGCATTACATAAAAAGTGACAGAGCAGGGCAGAACCTTCAAAGACAGAGGAAAACTAAAAGAGGCTTAGCAAATGTTTTGTCTGTCACAGTTTTCACAGGTCAGTCAGAGGCTTATGGTCACATCTCACTTTCAGCCCAAACTAACTCACACTCGTACCTCTTTGTCCTTAAATCATTTTCCAATTTCTTACATTTCAGCTTGAAGCTTTATGTTGCCGAAACCCTCTAAAAAATCAAAATGTGTATTTATATTACTAAATAATCTATTGTAACATAAAGATGTTACAACATGTTTAAAATATCCATTTATGACATACAGATATATTTCATAAAAATCAAAGCAATTTTTGAGCATAATTACACTCAATATGAGCATAAACAAATTGACAAAAAAGTTAAAAAAAAATCCTGAATTATAAAGACACTTTTTCAAACATTAAAATTCAATAATATGAAAACAAAAAATATTGATGAATACATTTCTTAAACACCCCATCTATTAGGGCTTGCAAAATAAATGCATTTTTTCAGTTTAAAGGGACTGTGGGGAGTTTCTAAGTGATTACAAAAAAGTCTCACTTTTAGATATAGGCCTGATCGAAATACACACTTTAAGATGAGTTTTATAGCATCAAAATTGGTTATCTATAAATGCTATTCCTTAGCCTTCTGGCCGGGTCAGACAGGGCTGGACTGGCCTGGATACTCAACTTCAGGATCAAGACAATTAAAACTAGAGCAAATTTATATTATTCGGACACGTCTTAGAGCACCTGGCTGTAAGTAGCGATATATAGCCGGCTACAAAACTACGACACTAAGTTTTCAAAAAATTGCTTGTTGTTACACATCAAAAACTACCGCTACGTAACTAGAAAGAGAAACATTACCTCGTCGCTTTGCATCCTGTAAGTTGTTGAAAAAAGAAGTTGTAAAGCAATGCAGAGTTCTGAGGAAGGTCCGAGCTGCATTTTTATTAGCATCACGTCTCTTGGTACGTTCCAGTTGTAGTCAGAAGTAGGAATTTCCGAGTTCCGAGTCAGAAACTGCAACTGGAACGCCCCCCAGAGTCTGAATTTCCTACTGGGAAATCGTTGAAATCTCGCCACCCCCGAGTTGACAATCGAAGATGGATGCCCCCAGGGTTATTTAGCTCCTGTAATAATCAATTTATTTGCACTTCTGACTGGGGTGTGTCGCTCTAGATCAGCTCTAGATCAGCTGTATACATAGTATTGTTAGACTTATATTTACAAAAATAAATAGTCATGTGACTTCACATTTAAATAAATACAAGCAGTGCTTGTTTCCTCCTAAAATGTTTTTACCTGCTCTTTTAATTTATTTTGCAGCTGATCTTTAGGGCCACCGTAGATTTGATCATTTATTGTGTCCATGAGAAGAAGCACCTCCTCTTTACAATCCCACTGTACCCACATAATCAGGTATGAGGAAATATTATCCCAGTTTGGAGGGAACAATGTGATAGGGTGTCCTTGCAGGAAAATATCTCTGCCAATAAAGGGTTTTTAATGGACTCATAAAAGTTGTATTTTCGTGGGGGGCATTTTTCCCAATTAAAAAAGAGGTCCAATCAGTGTTGATGGGGAAAGCTCAGCCTCTCTCTGCTGCAGCTCTTTATGGCCTATTTTTTAACTAATACAGCTGAATATCCAAATCAGACGGGCTAATTTAAACTATGCTCTTATCCATAACATCACATGTCCTCTGATGTGGCACAACATTTCTAGTTGCCATATAAGGAAAAGTTTAGGCTTTTGCCCAGCAGCCAAGACTCTATGTGGGTCAAATTAGTTGAATATGCTGGAGGAACAACAGATTCGACCATGATGTGTAAGATTCTGTTTTCTTAACTTCCCTCTCCAACACCTTTGGGATGAATACCAAATGTGATCCGTGTCACCCAGCATCAATGTGTGACCGTGCAACTACTTCTCATGGACTGGTTGAAATAAAATGAAATCCAAAATTGTAAAAACTAAGGCAGTGATAATGCATTTGCAATCCATATGAAAGTGATTTTTCCATTCTGGTATAAAAGATCTCTGAGGGGTAATTAACTATGCTGATGAGTTGTTTTGTTCTGCTGAAATGTGAATATATATAGAGAGAGCATCTTTGTGGGACAATGTCTGTGGAGAAGGGTTTTAATGGAGTCATAAAACAGCATTTTCTTAAGGCATTTTTGAAAATGAAATGCATATCCAATCATCTTTGATGGTAAATGCTAAACCCTGCTCTGGTGCAGTTCAACAGCTCTCACTGGCTCAATCTAATTCAGATGAAATGGCGGTTAAGAAAGTGAAATAGTAATTCATACAACACAACAATTTGAACAACACAATGCCAAGATCAGACAGCATGATTTTTCCACTTGTTATCTTGGTCAACATGTCAGATCACATAGAACCAGCAAGCATGACAGACTGAATGTTTGTACCAGACCACACTTACAGACCAAAAGAAGATAGCAAACATCACAAAGTTTTGGCGTAGCACTAGCTGCTGTACTCAATCCAAATGTTTTAATGAATGGTATGTTAAGCCTCTTTCACACCGGCTCTCTAGTCATTTTAATGAAGGAAGGGCAGCAGACAGGAAGCAGTTTTGACCGTGACAGTAGGACACAGAAGCAGTTGCCACCCACGTGAAGGTGCACAGATTTTACCCTGCTACTCCCAGTCTAGCATGTTAAAATTTCGGGCAGCAGCCAATCAAATTATTTTTTCAAACTTATTGTTTATTATTTTTTTCATTTAAAGAAAAAAAATAACTATACACAAAGAACAGAGTGTCAGAAGCATTACTTTCAGTCTTTCTGGTGGTGTTTGTAGACAGTCCACTTTTTCCCATCTGTGTTCCCATTTCATTAGTTGTAGTTTTATATTATATGTAAGTCTCTCCATTACTTGTATCTCATCAATGATATCCAACCAGTTCATTAGGGTAGGGGGGAGTTCATTGTACCATTTTCTTGTTATGGCCTTCTTTGAAGATGCCAGTAAAATCTTGACCAGGTACCAGTCCTTGTCTTGGATGTTTTCTCGATTTACATTTCCTAAATATAATACAGTACATGTTTTCGGTAGCTCATAACCCAATATCTTTTTCATCTCTTTCCACACATCATCCCAGTATTTTGTTATTTTAGTACAGTGCCAAAAAATATGCGCGTATCCCACATTCTGTTCTCCACACTGTCTCCAGCAGAGTTGTTGGGCAGGTGTTGGTCCCTTTTTCATTTTTGGTGTGATGAAAAATCTTACAATGTTTTTCCAGCAAAATTCTTTCCACACGCCGGAGTTACAAGTTGTGGAAAGAGCAACTTGTAGCCAATCAAATTAATGGAGGGAGGGAACCCAAAAATAGCAGGATTCACGGGCCAAAGCAAACAATGAAGGAGCTCTACAACACGGCTCTACCTTCGTATAAAGATAACCAGCAGAAAAAATGGGCATGGGACAACAGGGGGTGTTGTGAAGGAATTTTGGGCAGGCTCTGCTGTGACGTTCACCAAATCACCACTCTGCCCCTGCTGCCTTGAACCCTATGTTTGTACCAACAGCTGCATTAAAAAAAACGTCTGCATGAGGGTGCTGGTTTGGTGGAGTGGTAAGCAACCAATCCAGTCCCATGTACATGCTTCTGCCGGTACAGGTTCGAATCCAGCCTGTGACCAGTTTGCAGTGTCATCCCCTGCTCTTTCACCCCCTTTCACAAGCCTATCCACTGTCTCTTTCCTATCAATAAAGGCACAAAATGCCCAAAAATACATAAAAAAAAACAAACTCTGCATTATGGAGACTCCACTGACAGGGAGGTGGTTTTCAAGACAGTGGTGTGAACATGGTGTTAGCTTGATGCTAAATGCTGGCAGCTATTGACCAAAACCTTTAGATGGTGGTTGGTTTGTGAAACATTCAGCTCATTGCTCTCATTGGACAATGTCTCCGACGTTAGGAAAAAACACAGGAGGACAGACGAAAATGAGACATTTTAGACTTTCTGTCAGGAGGTCATGAGGTGTCTCAGGTGGGATTTTGATTTGTCTCTTTAACACTGCACAAGATGAAACGATCTGATGTCAACAAGTTGTGAAACCCTAGAGCAGTCTGGTCACAATTATAGTCTGATCTAAGTCTTATTCAGGCACATGATGGCAAATAAGAAAGCACAACAACAACTAAAACATCAAGAAAAAAAAATAAGTACAAATGAGGAATAAAGCTATAAACAAAACAATTAAAAACATTTACAAAAGGAACTCAAACCAAATAGAAAACACATTGACACATTTGGCTATTTGTCGTATTATTATCTCCACAAAGGAGGTTATTTTTTGCCACTGTATGCTTGTTTGTTTATTATCGGAATTACTCATAAACTACTGGATGGATTTTGCTAAAGAGATGTTGGTAACGGTCCAGCATAAAAATGATTAGGTTTTGGTGATGATCCAAATAACCGCCATTAGTGAACAATCATTTTTGCTCAACAACTTTCTGTCCAATAATGCTATCAGCATGATTCTGAGTGCTAGGTGTGTGTTTTCAAGGTCATGAATCATATAATGATGGTTGCTCATAGATGTAACAGCAATATGTGAGCTACCTTGGTTAGTCTTATTCCGTTTTATTTTGTAATGTTTTTTTACCCTGTTTTGTCTCTGTAGTAGCATTTTAATTTATAAAAGGATTTTTTAGTTGCTATTGTGTCACTGTGTTTTCTTTTTGTTAATGTGTTTTCTTATTCATAGTAACTTTTCATTCAACTTTGGGGGTGGGAGTTGGATAGAGTGGAGTTTGTTATGTATTTATTCATTGTGTTTCCTTCTTTTTGTAGTCGTGTTTTCGTATTTGTGGTTAATTTTTTACTTGTCTTTGAGGGTGGTTTTGTTTTCATTCACCTAACTTTCTGTTTTTTGTTTTCATTATTGGTTAAAGGGTTTTCTGGATTTATTGCTGTGTTTCCATGTTTTCTTTTCATTTGATGATGTGTTTTGAATATTTTTCGTTTGTCTTTGTCATTTGCTTTGGTTAATTTGTCATGCTGTAATTCATTGTTCTTTTTTTCAAATAGTCGTGGTTTTGGTTTGTTGTTGCTTTGTTATTTGACTTTACCTGGTGTTTTCTTCTCGGTTCTTTCATTCTCGTGTTTGTGTTGTTGCTTTCCTGCTGTTGTCATTGTGTTTTCCTTTTCAGCCATTGTACATTATAATGCTTTGAACTTCAGGGCTATCATGTAATTTTGAGACAAACCTGCCTTAAATACATCTTTTCTGACACCCCATCTTGTTATGGAGGAATTTTATTTCATAAAATGGATTTTAACTTTATAGCTTCTAAACTCCTTGAACTTTCTCCAGAGCTTGCAGTCCATGTTACACCTTTGGTATATTAGAATACCAAATGCAATCCTGTCACCCAGCATCAGTGTCCAACCTTACAAGTGCTGCAGAGGCCAAATGGAAACAAATGCCTGGAACTGCGGCTCTGAAATCTTATGGAAACCCTTTCATGCAGGGAGAAGGCTGCAGAAGAAGCCCATACATGTTGATAAAAAGACAGTAACAGTTAGAGTAAATGGATCCTGACATCTTCAGGCTGGTTTGTCTTGCGTGTGGGCGTTGAACCAAACATTGTGGTGAACAAGAAGACAAAGCTTTGATGTGTCGGTCAATCTAATATCTGACCCTTGACCATGCTCAAACCGCTTTCCTTTCTTAGTTGAGTGAGCTTAGATGTGGGATAAGACATTAGACATCCAAGAGTACTTGGAGTATTTATACTGCTTTTTCATGCTGAGAGGAGCTGGTTAAGGTGGTTCACACTTCTGATTACAGTGCCTCCTGGGCGCCACAGGAGACCTGGGGGTATACCCAGAGCATGCTGGAGGGATTATATATCCCATCTGGTCCTGGGAGCGCCACTGGATCCCCCAGGAGGATGTAGAAAATGTTGCACGAGAGAGGGAGGTCAGAACTGAACTTGCCTAGCTCGCCTTCACTGTGACCCTGACATGGATAGAGAGGAGAAAATATATGGATGGATGGAGAGATGGAAGATAGGATATTTCAGTGGTACAAATATAGTGTTAAATCTACATACATCTGGCAAAACGGGTCCAAAACTCTACTCTTAACCCTCTATTGCATAGCGTTGCCATATGGCAACAATTACTTTATCTTCATTTTTCTAAAAAGCTGTGAATAAAAAGGTATGTTTTTACATTTAGGTGCGAAAAGGGGGCTTTTAGTTTGAAGGATATACTGTAGAATTGATCGGGTCACATGACCAGGATATCCAGTTTGCCAGTCCTTTTTGCTAATGGACATTTGACATCCAAACATAATTGCCTGGGGCTCTCGAAGATTGTCATTTATTTAGAATTTTTGAGTATTTTAATCAAATGAAAAATTTAAATCACTATCTGGGGTAAGTAAACTTTAGTTTTTGGTTTTTTTTTTTAACCTTTAATTCAAGTTTGTTGTTATACATTTTTTGTAAAATGTCAAAACAGATTTCAAATATGGAAAACAATATGCAAACAATATGCAAATATGGAAAATTCCTAGTGTATACAACCCAATGGAGTTCCATTCACTTACATACTGTAGCATGAAACTATCCTGAGAGTTTTTACAACTTTTGCTTACGTTTTAAAAGTCATAACATTATATGTTTTTTGTTATATTTTGTAGTTCAAGGTATGTTGCTGGCTATCTTTAACATAGTATCAAATTTCCTCCGTAAAAGATGCATCCCAGCTACTTCTACGGGAGACGGAAACTGAGCAGGGCAGAAATAGCTGTCCCACAAGAGGAGAAATCAGATCAAAATCAATTGAAATTAGTTGAAATCAAATGAATCAAATGAAATGAAACAGAAAAAAACAACTGAATGAAATGAAAAAAAAAAGAATGATAGATTGTACTTTATTGAGCCGGGTTCAAGGTTTTGGGTTTTTATTAGCAGACGTTGAGAGGAACTGCTTTGTTGACTTTCACAAGGCATGAAAAGAAATCAGATCAAATTAATGAAATGAGTTGAAATCAAATGAAAAAATTAAACAGAAAAAACAACTGAATGAAATGAAAAAAAAAAAGATAGATTGTACTTTATTGAGCTAGGTTCAAGGTTTTGGGTTTTTATTAGCAAACATTTTAGATAACTGTTGAAATTATACAATGTTTTCACCGGTTAAATGTTTATTTGTTCATTTTGGATGAGTATGACATAGACATGTTGAGTCTTATTTTAAATAAATGACTTTTTGGTAAATTTTGATTTTATGGTACTTTCCACGATTGCATATTGTTGCCATATGGCAACAATTGATCAAAGACCCCCCTTTAAACTTAAAAAAAAAAATCATTTATCTATTATTTAGGCCATTTTAAGTTTAAAAAAAAGCATTCAAAACATTTTTTACCATTTCTAAGTAATATTCCATGCAATAGAGAGTTAAAGAATTAATAAAACAAGTTAATGTGCGATTGACACTAAAGAAAGTGATAAAACAAAACTAAAACAAATGAACACATTAACAAATAGTACAATAGGGCCTGGAGGATCCTCTTTAATACAAAGTTTGTGTGGAGTTAGTAAATTATAACTATAATCAAGGGTCTCGTCATTTAGAGGTTTAAAACAATGATATTAAAAATACGATTCAGAGAGAAGCAGAAAGAAAAGACTAAGACATCCTTTTCTAATTTCCTAAAAAGTGAAGAAAGGATTGGTGGTGTCAGGCTTTAACAGGTGTGTGTAATAAGCACAAGAATGAAAGTCTCTGCCATGTAAAAGCAGGATTTGCTTCAGGCGTAAACAAAGAATAACAGGGGACCAAAAACAGACCCCTGGGGTACTCCATATAAAGAGAGATTTATTTTACAAAACTTTGAAACTAAAAGTTATTCACAATGAGCAAATGAGAAAGCAAGTGACTACAGCCCGAAGGAAAATCCGTGACTTACAGGGGAGGACCTTGGGCAGAACCAGACTAAGAGGTGCCATCTAGCTTCATCACATATCTCCCAGGAGGGCTGGCATTTTAAGCAAATGGCAAAAGATGATGTAGTGGAAGAGGGAGGTCATGGAAGGGATTGTATTTTAGGCAATTCAACCACCTGTAACTGAAGAACTGACAGATATTTTACTTTAGCTCCAATCAATAAAACAAGATCTTGTTACAGTTTAAATTATGTTTTCACATCAATGCTGAGGCCAGCTAATGTTAATGTAAGTTATCAATGGCAAATACATTGATGAACCATTCAGATAACCGCACCTGTGCCACAGTTTAACTGGTGCAGAACTGATTGGTGATAGTTTAGCTAGATGTAATGCAGGCTCTGCTCTGTAAACAACATTAAATATACAGTTGCACCTCTTGATTCCCTATTAAAAGAAGTGACATGTGATAATCAAATTATATTGCAACCAAAGTTTTGATGAAATAGTTTTACACACAGCAGCACAAGATTGACGAGGAATCACACAAATATCCAAACCAAAGACTAAGGGGGCGATCACACCAGGCTGAGAAACATTGAGAAATGTAGCTAGTAAAACTTATGGTCCTACCTTGAGTTTTTTGTGAAGCTGTACAAAGCAGCTTCCAAGTTTTTTATGTGCCCATGTTAAAGTTGAAATATTCTCATGTTTTCTGCAGAAGACCCTGAATCTAAGGGCAGGTTTTTGTTACTTTTGGCAAAAGCAGATACACATTAAGATGAAAACAGGCAAGGAGAAAGGGGTGGGTGACTACTGATGGCCTAGGTCAGCCATCCGTTGGATTTTTTTGTAATATTATGAATCACTCCAACTGAAAATGGGAAAGGCAGAACAGAGCTTTTACTTTAACTGAGTGACAACCCACTTCAAGTACAGCATGTGAAAACACATGAAAACATTCTCTACTTATTATGTTTGGCTGCATCTGCCTCAAATAAACTGATAGTTCAGATTTTTTCAAAACCGGGGCTGTAACGGTCAGAAGCACAAACATTAGCCACATTGACAGAGATCAGCTCCACTGCTGTACAAGAAGAACCAGTTAGAAACTTTATATATTGCTGCAGAAAGAGCCAACAGCTCTGTATAATTATTTGAAGAATTTTAGGTGGTGATCCAGACAACCGCCATTGGTGAATGATCAGTTTTGCTCAATAAGTGTCAAACTAATAACGATATCAACATGATTCTGAGAGCTAGGTGTGGGTTTTCAGGGTCAAGGAATCATATTATGATGATAAATTTATCATGAGACTATTGCTATTTGTGCTCTCCAAGTGCTTCTGGTTTTGGTACTATTTCTGCACACAGCAGAGACTTCATGTATTTTTGCTGTAAGCATGCTTACCTCATTTTAGTTTTGACAAGTACATCACTATCCCTGCATCCTAAATAAAGGCTGATTAATCTAACAAAAGTATAAACATTACCATAATGATATTCAATTTGGTGTGAAATCACCTTATGCTGCTTTTGGGGCTTGTTTTTACCTGATAATGTTTAAAATCTTCTGAGTTTGGGTCGATTGGGTTAGATAGGTTGGGACTTGTGAGGCCAGTTTACTTCATATCCTACCTAACTCTCTGGACCCCTTTCTGATCTGTTCATTAGCCAGGTTTACATGGAGCCTAATATTCCGATTAGAATCGGTTTAGAAGCCCAAACTGAATAAAAATGCTCCATATAAACACCTCAATCGGAATAAACAGGCCAAATCCAAATGGAATTTCATTGCACAGGGGTAGTAAATTCCTTTTCCCAAACCGATTAAAAGTAAAATCCTGTCATGTAAACGATGAATCGGAAAGCTGTCAGGCTGGGTTCTGTCCGCACATGCTCAGTCTTGACGTAAAAGAGCAGTGACGTTTACTCACTTGGAAACATGGCGGCTTCCAATAAGAGCACACCGCACTGGTCTGCGTCAGAGAGTTTGTTTTTTAATACAAATTCTCAAAAAACTAAACAGACGGTAGGAAAACAAGAAATTCTGAACTATTTAAAAAAGTCCACAAAAAACTCAGCGAAGCCGGGATAGGCCAAAACGTTCAACAAATAAGGAACCGCTGGAAAACTCTGAAGGCTTGCTACTATAAGCCTAAACAGCACAACCCACCTATAGTTCATTGAAACACCTACGTATCGCCATATATTATGATATAGATCTATATTTAAATAGATCTGCGTGCATCACGTGTCTGTAAAACAGCTGTTCTTATTAAATGTTGTGGCACATGTAAACACCAGATCGGATTAGATCATTTCACATGTAAACAGTTCACCTGAGATCTTCAATCAGAATGATTTTAATCAGAATGAAAAAAAGTCTGCATGTAAACCCGGCTACTGTCGTTCAAATTTCAAGAAAAGCAAAAATATCCAAAATTTCTTTGAACTACAAAGCACTTGGAGAGCAAAGGCCTCCACCAAGGTAGCTCACATATTGTTGTTACATCTAAAATCAACAGTTCCTTGATAAAGTTATAATCAGAATATGACCCCTGAAAACACACACCTTGCATTCAGAATCATGTTGATGTAGTTAGACAGTTATTGAGCAAAAACGATTGTTCGCTGATGGTGATTATCTGGATCACCAGCAAAATGGAATAATTTTTTAGGTGGGCCTTTGCCAGCATTTTCTGAAAATTTCAGCAAAATCTGTCCAGTATTTTTTGTGTAATCTTGCTAACAAACAAACAAAACAAAAAAACATGCACCAGCAAAAACATAACTTCCTTTCCAGAGGCATATACGCATAGCTGTCAGCACCATCTGCAGCAATTAACAGCCCTAATGCTTGGATGCCACTTCTGTTTGTACAGCAACAGAGCTGATCTCTGTCACTGTGTCTATATGTTTCTGCTTTTAACAAGAACCTTATACAACCACACTTCAAATATCCCTTTATGTGAAAAAAATGAACAGCATACACATTTACAGGGACCTTGCTTCAATAAAGAAGGCTCCACTCAAGGTCTTTGGACTTTTCACATGCATTCAAACAAGCATTCAGTCTGAATTTGTAGCTCGTCCTCCCCTCTCAGCCTCTGTGCAACACACATGCAGATACACACGTACACACAGGGATTTTTTCCTTCCAGGGGAGGACTCAAACTGTGTTTCATCCAGCTCAGAGGTGCTCTCCCTGGGCTCCTGGGACCATCTGCTGCTGCTGCTGCTGCTCTGACTTTCTGTCTCTGACTAGCCAACACATCTGCTTTTCTCATTCACTGTTCTTTACCACTCACCTTCACTGAATGCCTGAACTGAAGGAGGTAGAGTAGAAGAGATGCCAGAGAATTGGCATCTGAAGGCTAGGGGCCTCCAGTCAAAAGAACAACCCTGACCTGATAGCACACTCACCGCTCAAAATGCACTCCACAGAAACGATGAATGGAGCCACATTCAGCACTTAATGATGTGAAGCCGTCGACTGCACACACATAGATCATCCCTGTTTTAGCACAATGGCTGTCAACTTTATCTGTGTCTGTTTGCAGGGGAATGTGCCGTCTGTGGCTGTTTGTGCTATTATAAATTTTTTTATGTAGGTTTTACTCCATCAAGGCAGGCCTTTACTGGAGCAGCAGCTTTAATGGTTGAGCTGTTGTATATCACATGAGCACACAGCTGGAAAACGAAGGCTCAAATTGGTTTCAGCAACAGATATTAAAGCGAGGAGAGGAGGGCTGACCACAGAGACCACCGCTGGGATGGAGAATGGAGGTCTGAGCGTGCAGTTGTGCATGATTTTTTTTTTTAGGGAGGAGGGGAGGGGAGGAGTTACTATGGAAACTATCTCAACATCAGCACCTGGTTTCCCATTGGACTGACCACCACCAGCTCCACTCCTCAACCCCCTCCCTCTTAAACTACCCTTCCCTCCTCTCTTTCCATTCCCCCACTGCCCAGCCAGGCTGACCTTTTGCACCAAATGGCATTATCAAATAATGACGTTCTTCAATCTCCTTCTCATGCAAAGGATTCGGCGTGGAAAATTCCTGTGGGGACACTTATGCCCATACATAATGGTAACCTGCAAATGCAGGGATTTATGTCTACTCCTAAAGAATTAAAATGTGTGTAAAAGTACGAAGGATGTCCCAGATATTTGCTTTATTATTATTTGATTATTAGTTTTGCACTATAAAAATTTACATAAGATCAAACTGGAACTATTCAGAAAACAAAAAAATGTGTCAGGAGAGGTCAAGAAGCCATCAGGCTTCGGCAAAGAACCTCACCTTTCTATAAGATGAAAAAGCCAAGAACAGTCAAGATTTCAGTAAAAACACAAAGTAATACATGCATGCATGTGTTCAACCATGTGCGAAGAAACAAAAACAATAATAATAGTGATTGACAATAAAACAAACAGGTTTAACATGGAAACAATAATATAAAGACTATAAAAGAGTTGACAGAATTAGAGCAAAATTTAAGACAGGAAAAAAAACTAAGAAAAATAAAGCTTCATGAATTAAATGTAAAGATAGCTTCCTTTGAAAAATGTGTAATGACGCTGAATGTTATGGGTCCCAAGCTAGGCTTGGTACCGCATAGCAATAAGATAGATTAAAGTGATATTCCGGGATTGAACAAGTTGTGTCCTATCACAAGGTTTAGGGCAGAAATTACCTCTACAGCAGCGTTTATGTTCTTCAGAAACCCAGGGCACTAGGACCAAACCCCGCTCCCTGCTCGTCTGCCGGTTTCCTCTGCACTCAGACGGGGCCATATTTTTCCTTGACCAAAAACACACATAAGCGGACTCCCCGAAGAAATCTGATATAGGTCTGCATTCACGCTTTATTTAGAGAATTTTCCAGGCGTTACTTTCACAAAAACACCGCTAAATAGGGTCCTAGTTCTCGTGCCCGTGAAAGCAGTCTCACGCTACCAGAGCCAGATCTGTGGCTACAGAGCAGCGAGAGCTCTGCAACCCACAGCTGAACTCATCTCATTTATTCACAAAACAATAAATTCATCAATTTATCATTCAATCATTTAATTATTCAGCATACAAAACAAAAAATATTTCCCTGATACTGCAACTGTGTCTCTTCCATTCATCAGTCCTTTTTCAGGTTCAAGGTAGGTGTGAATGTGTGCGTGTGCTTGTATGTACAGGCAAGTATAGCATGTGTATGTGTAAGGTTAAATGTTTACAGTGTGCAGGTGAGTATGAAATGTGCATGCACCTGTCATGTTCCAGTTAGGTATGGTTAGTGAGTCAGCTACTGTACCTACTGTACCTGTAAACCAGGTACAGTAGGTACAGTATGGGTTGTGTGCTGTGAGTGTACTGTATGTGTCCAAGGGTGCTGTCCAGGTGAAAATGGTAAGTAGGTATAATGTGTGTGTGTGTGTGTGTGAGTGTGTGTGTGTGTGTGTGTTCTTCACAGTCCTTAAGCATCTTCACATTACCATTCAACATGGCTAACCATAGCATCACTTTTAAATGCATTCAAGGCCATTTATATAGTTATACTGGTCCCATGTAGCTGCCATTGAGCAATGAAAGTGACTGACTGTGCAATTGATGTACTGTAATTAGGGGTGTGTGATATGAGGATATTAAATCGTTAAGGATTATAACGTGGGGATGATCTCATAAAGCAGAAAGATCGTCAGATCGTCTGTGTGGGCGCAGAGACTTTGAGGCTCACCCGACTAGCCAATCAGAGCACATTATGCACAGTGTATGGTAGAATCCCCTGTTTGGTTATGTAGCGTGAAGCCATGGCAGAAAAAGAAAAGAAGATAAGAGCTTGAAGATGTCTGAACAAAAATCTGTCCTAAAGCAGCTGTATTATTCACTCAGATTATAGACGTTGCAGGTAGATAACATTTGTTTAAAATTGTTGCACTTTAAGAGATAATGTTGATATTGTTGTTCATTACCTTTTATGTTTACATTTATTGCACATTATAAAAACTGCACAATTTAAATTAAAACCTGTTCTGATAGTTCCTTTGGCTTTAATTGTCAGTTTTTTTCTTTTAGGGTTTTACATGTTTTATATGTTAAACATAGGGAAAAAATGGTCAAACATGCAAATTAGTCTAGAAAAATCAACCTAAAAAAGATTCATGATAAAATCGCAATTGTGATTTTATCAAAAATCGTGATATGATATTTTTGCCATATCTCCCACCCCTAATTGTAATACTGTTAATCACAATCACAGTGCAGCATGTATTCATGAATTTACCTTACCGTAGCTTAAAGCTATTTCTAGTGAAAGGTTTTAACTGTCTGTCCAAAACATATGGAAACACCATCAGATTACAGGGAAATAATAATCAAAATAATAAAAAAATAATAATAACAACACAGTAGACCCAACAGGACTCAGGCACTTTAAACCCAAATAAATGCACTTAGGTAATAACCCATGAATTGTAACTTCTCCACATGAACACCAAAGTCTTCAAACATATAAAGAATTTCAGTAGAAAAATATTATAAAATGGAATTGTGAATGTCCAGCTGCTCATCACACAATAATTGAAGAAAGCCCAGGACTGCTGCTCTACCAGCTCATCAAACTCTTCAACAACACTGTAACTGTCAAGTGCCCAGGAAACAACATTAAGAATTTTAGGGATCAATTGTAAATTGACACATTTAAGTGTGTAGTGCAACACGTGGTAAAGCATCACATCACAACATCTGGACGGCGCCATTACTGACAGTCACAAAACAGCTGTAAATTCGCGGACTTTTTTATACTCCTAAAACTCATCATAAAACACTCAAAACCATCTTTCAATCGCAACACAGCATGCTCACATCATCACTTAGTCTTAGGGCATCAGTTGTTGTGTTTTTAGTGGCGTACTGACCTGAAAAACAGGGGGAAAGTGCATAGGAATGAGGCACATTGAACCGTGTTGTTCTGCTGCAAAAGTCATCTGAGGATGGAGGGGCGGTCTCACACCCTAGGAGGAGCGTCCAGATTCTCTGAGAACAACAACCACATACAAAGGTTCTTACCCTCATTCTAAATGCTATAGTCGCTCTCACTGTTATCCTTCTGGTTTTTAACCTTTGGAATAATGACAAACAACTAACACACTTGTTAGTACTGACAGCAATAAGTGCACATAATAAAGCTCATAAGGTACATACCTATTTTCAAAATGAGTTAAATCATATTTGTGAGGGGATCACATGAGCTCTCAGCTACATGTCTTTTATCATTCCATATTTATACACCATGATGTCTGATGGACTGACTGTGTCAACAAGCTGTAGCAGTGCCATGTAGGCAGAATGGTGCTTTCTAAATCCATATTGATGTGCAAATAAAATTTCATTTTTCTCTTGATCACTTAAAATTCTACTATCGTTTTTTTCAAGAATTGTTGAAAAACATGATAAAATGGATATAGGATGATAGTTTGTGAAATTACATTGTTCACCAGTCTTAAAGCTAGGGTCTACGATCTGAAATCCAGTTTGACCGTTGAGACAAATTTGAAAAAAAGCAGCCTGCCCCCCCTTCACTCACCCCTCCCCTCAGTGTTCCAAGATCCCGCCCCCAGCTCGTGTCACCTCCTAACAACATGCCCCCTCTGACAGAGCATCAAGCCGGCTGGCATAAAATATCAACAAGAACCAAAAACAGCTCAGCTCAACTGAAAGTATCAAACACGACAGTCATCCCCCTTGTAACACACAGCGGTAGCCATTTCAACTGGACCGGCGGCGAAGTGGGTCCGGCGTCGCCAGAGCGAAGCCGATTGTGGGCGAGGATTTATCTTTCTCGGTGTGTCCTCACCAGCTCAGTTTACAATGCTAACGATGAGTGGGTAACAGGCTAAAATCTATTGACAGGGCCTACCCGCTCTGACCAACAACGTCCAGTCATTAGCCAGTATAGACAACAGACTAACCAGAGTTATTCAGCAGACAACTCCCACTGTAGTAAACAAAGCTATTACCTGTTCAACCAGCTGGCCAGTGCTGAAGGTCAGAGGGCGGCCGGTGCTGCGGCCGTTCGCCAGCTGATGGCCTGTGCCGTTAGGCAGCCGGCGGGGGGCGCAGTGTTCAACAATCCCAAATCATTCTGCAGCTTTTTCCACCGTACGATAATCCAATGTTAAGTCTCCGTTGGCACCCGTATTGCTCATATTTCTTCCTTAATTCAGCCTTTTCCTCGAAAATTTTACGTTTCCTTCTCTTCGATGTGGAGGGTAACAGAAGCAGCCTCCCGGCTCCATGATGCATCAGTAGCTGTGCTGCTAGCTGCTCACCCGTATATGAGAGAGGTAGAGGAGGGGAGGCAGGGCCATGGGCGAGAGGGTGCGTAGCAGGGGAGACAGGGGATTGGATGGACTCACGGACCAATCCGAACTGCCGGGATTGGTCAACTATTATGCTGCTTTGCAGTGGATATACTGAATGGATTTTTTTCATTCTTTCTGGTCTTTATATTGCCTAGATCGGACCATAGGACCATAACCGCCTTATAAACTGTGTTATTAAGATTTACCAAACTTCCAAATCGTAGACCGTAGCTTTAAATTATGGTATTATGTTTGCCTTTTTAAGGTCTTTTGGAACAACATCAGTTGTCAGTGATAGGCTCTAAGGGCCTATCACACCAACCATATTTAGTGCACACCAAAGAAGTTTTGGCCCAGGGTTTGGTACGTTAGTAACAATGTGAATGCAACCACCGCACTTTGCGCACCAAATCAGCCGGTCTGAGACCTCCATGAAGGGGGGGTCTCGATTGATTGATCCGCTCCATCACCCGACATTTGGTGCGGTTTCACTGATGTGAAACAAAGTGGTCCGAACCGATCTACTTTTGATGCATTACTTCCTTTTAATCCCGCAGTTGAATCTTTTGCTTACTCAATTTGTCAATTTGTTTATTCTGGTTGAGGATTACGATGATTTGCGAGGGTCCAGAAGGTTGCTGATGCTGTCTCAAACATGATAAAAAAAAACACACTTGAAGGAAAATGTAGAAGAGAGCGAAATGTAAACATTGGTTGTTTGGTGTAGAAAATGGTTACCATGGTAGCCTCTTCTTCGTTCTCCTCCGTAGCTGGTTTGGCAACCAGTTACATGAATATCGCCCAGTGCTGTTTCAAACTGAGTAAATACACAAGTGGGCCCGGGCACGGTTTGATGTTGCTAGTGTGAATGCAAACCAGCGGGGGAGTGAGTGGGGGGCGAACAGCGCCGCAGCATGGTTCAAATCAAGTGGGCTTAATGTGAAAATGCCCTCGATTATATGAGTAAGGGACTCTAATATGTAGTTTGATACCTCTTTCATCAATGAATCACTAATTTCATCATGACCAGCTGAGGTGGTTTTTAGGTTTTTGATTAAATCTCTTACTTTATTTAGTGTTGGGGGCTCAAAGTGATAGATGCAGCAATGATGTTTCTTTAAATTTTCTAAACGGCTACCAGAAATGTTTTCAATTTTCTGTGAGATGGAGGCACCTACATTCGCAAAAAAGTTGAAGCCACAGGAGATTTCATATGGATCATAGGTTAGGTTTTTTGCTGCCTATCCTAAGCATGAATCACATGATTGAGATCAGTCAGGACTAATACTGATTATGTTTCGAGTCTTGCTTTAACAGCTGGTTAAGTGCTCGACTAGCTGATGCTACAAAAACCTCTAAAAAAGCAACAAGTTTAACCCAATGAGGAAAACTAAATTATACAACGTGATTAAGATTGTTCAAGAAATGCATTCGATCATTCATGTTAAACAAGATTTCATTAAAAAAACACTTTCACAAATCTTGCAACAAATTTACAAATGGCATAAGATTTTTAAAACTTAAAAATACTTATAAAAAGACAAGTCTTACAGGAAAGGGAATGCACCAAGAGCCACACATAAACTGGGAGTGATTGAGTGGCAGATCATCTCAGTTGTTGCAGTGGTTTTGCATTAAGGAAATGCGTGAAACGGAGGAGCAGGATATCTCCTAGGGGCAACAATAAGTGACTCAGCAGGTAGTACACAGGCCTCAAAGCAAGAAGGTTGCTGGTTTGATCCTCATATTAGTCCCAGCCCTTTACACTGATAGTGGCTTGGTGACCAAGACCACCACATCGAGAGACTCATATGGTCACTGTTACGTCGCTCAGTGATGTCAGACCTGCTCGTTTCACCATGATCATATCATAGCATGTAATAGGATGTATAAGCTGACATTATTCCAACTGTGTCCTCTTCACTCACCGACCAACCACAAAACACTGCAGCTGATGGCCCTGCAGCAGACTCGTCTGTCATCTTCACCTTGAATAAGACATTTTCTGTGGTCCTGTCTAGGTGGAGCTAAAGTACTCACTAACTTATGTTCCCACATGGACATGGATTGACACCCTGTGAGCCAGAATAAAAACAGTCTGTCACGGGTGTCATCACACACCCACACAAAGCTGATTGGCCACATGCAACATCGCCTGAAAAGTTTACATTTTTCAACTTTGGCAATCAAGAAATGTGACCTGGTAACACGACCAAGTCACCCATATTGCATTTGTCTCATCATGGCTGTACAATGATATTGCATGGAAAGTGGTCGATCAGGTTCCAGGGTGTACCCTGCCCCTGGAGACGCTGAGTGTGTTTTACTAAAGTTTGGTTGTTGTCTAAGATGTTTTTTCAAGAACCAGTGTCAGGGTTGAATACCAATATTTTACACTTCTGCTGGTAAAGGGAGAGTGGTATCATGGAGAAGATTTACATTCTGTCCATTACTGCATCTAACTTCAAATTTAGGAGCAGCACATTCGACCACAGAAAAAAAACAAGTGGCTTGGCTGCTGTGTCCTTTTCCTGGTTTACTTTTGAGTCGACAAGCTAATGTTAACTTCTAAATTTGACAGCATGTCCGAGAACACATAGTACTTCTGACCTCATTGCTTTGGTCTGCACAGATATTGAAGATAACCATCCACCTATTATCTATATCGTGTATCCCTTTCCCTTTCCCTTTCCCCCTTTGTAATACTGTATATATACACTGATTTTTTATGTATTGTTAAATATTGTTAATATTACTGAAAGGCTCATGCTCTTTCATTTATTTTCATTTAGTTGTATTTATGCTACTTCTTATTTTATTCTAATTACTTGTAGTTTCATTTGTAAATCTTTTCTGATGTTTCTCTTGTATCCTGCTGCTGCTGTAAATCCGGAATTTCCCCCTGTAGGAATAATAAAGGTATATCTTATCTTCAGGATCATGGGGCTGCATCCAAGCTAACATTGGGTGAAATGCAGGATACACCCTGAATTAGTTGCATTCCATCACAGGGCCACATTAAGGCCCTCCTCACACGAGGACGGCACTGTATTGTCTTGGTGTCGGCATCAAAACATGGATCGCTGTTTACACATTGTATTGTAGAGAGGCTTGTGCATTTACATGAGAATGCAAAATCCACGCCGGGACGTACCTGTGGGTTTTCACGCATGCTCCTAACCCATATTGCATGCTGGGTAATGTAGTTCTTGGGTTACTACACTCGTAACATCACAGTTGTGCTCCGAGGTGGATTCAACGTCAACAAGTGCTCATGCGTGCGTAACATGCTGCGTCTCTGCATGAGCACTTGTTGCTGTTGTTGCTGTAGCTGGTGTTGGTGGTGTTCTGTGAGAAAATGTTGGTGTAAAAGTCGGAGCAATATTTATAGCTGCTGCCAACATAGTTGTTGGTGGTGTGTGTGTGTGACAGCGTGAGTTGGGGGGCAGGGAGGAGGACGGGTGCTATGAGGTCACTGTCTTTTCCGGACTTATCTGTTTATACCAACTACGGCATGGAGACGAATACGCAGATATCCACTTGCAAACCCGTTTTCAAAAAAGATGCGGAGTCATGGACAAATACGCGTCTCCGTGTGTCAATATCACCAGATCGATAGTTTATTTTACCGGAGTCTTACAAATTCGTACTCGTGTAAAGCCCACCTAAGAGACAGACAAGCATTCACACTTATTGCTAAGAGCAATTTGGACTCACCAGTCACACAAATGAGCCTGTGGGAGGAAGCCTGAGTGTCAGAGAGAACCCACGCATGCAAGGGAAGAACATGGAGACTCCTAACAGAAAGGCCCTGACCAACACCAGGATTGAACCAGCAACTTTCTTGCTGGTTCTTGAGGTTTTTAGTAAATGGAAATATGTGCCACTGCAGTCTAAAGCAAGTGATATGATAATAAAAAAGCAAACTCAAACTCCTTTACAGATGGAGCTGGGTACCTCCAATTCTCAAGTGTTGGAGTGTAATTGGTACAGGGCAGGAAAAATCATATTAGACCATCTTTATTGCTCTTAGCATACATGACGTCCAAAAAATATTGGTGCAATAGATATAATAGACAAGGATATACTTGGCTGATTTAGATGTTCAGCCAAGGCTGCGGTTGCTTCTCTGCAAAGCATCCTGGAAAATGTAGGCATAATGAGCTCTGCGAGCAGGGGAACTCATTTTTCAAAGTCCATATTTCATGCTCAGTGGAATTTATTGCTTGAATTGACTGCATTTACCTTCAACACTGATCTACAGACGCATAAATGGTAGTAAAAATTCCCCTTTAAAAAAGCCCTTTCATGACTCAGTAATTATACTTAATCAAGTGGCAACTTCAGCGGCACAGAAATTCTAAAAATATCTGCAAAAACAATCCATTCTGAGAAAGCGCCGGCAAGATTAAAACTCAGTGACGGATATCTTTTGTGCCCTTTGTGCGAGGCGTGATGGAATCACAACAGAGGACATAATTATCTGCAATAACTCTGAGAGATTAGAGCGTGAACTTCAGGTAACTTTTGTTTTCTTTAATGGATGTCGAAATGAGACTTCCTTGTAGGCGATTAAGATAAAAACGAACAAAATGGTCAGGCATAATGGAGGCCTCATTCGGCACGCCACAGAGCTAGGTTATCTGTTTCCACGAGAGCCATCAGGGCGTGATGTGATGCATCATCAGTCTGTAAGAGGCACGGGGAAATGCATTATACCATGAGCATTTTAAATTGCTGCGACTCTATCAGCCAACATTAACCGTGACAGATATGGGCCACCTCTGATTGCATTAGTCCTTATTGAATGATGAGGAAGAGGAGCCCCATTCTGTGCATTCCTCCGTCCACGTTTGCTCCACCAGCCTCCCGCTCCCTTTCCTTCCTCTGACAGGCTGACAGCAGGCACTGACCCCTGACTCTTTGCCTACTCAGCAAAGAGAAGGTCACTGTATGTGAGTGCGCGAGTGTGTGCGTGTATACGTCTTTGCTCTGTGTGTGCACAGGAGCGTTTGTGCACGGGTAGTATGTGTCTGAACTGCCAGCAGAGAGAATATACAGCCAAAAATAAAAACTCATCTGTCAGCATCCAGCGGGTTTGTGTATGTGTGTGCGCCCCGTATTTTGTGCTTGCATTTATGTCAGTTTGTGCGACAGTATTTGGAGATGGGGAGCTTTACCTAGTTTGTGCAGCGCATGGTGACAAATGGCACAAAGGGAGGGGAAGAGGAGGGGGAGCTGCAGCACCACATGTAGGTAAATATCAGGTTTTTTACTGTGATTTTGTGTAAACAATGGGATTAGATTTTTGTGAAAGAGCTGCTGTGTGGTTTCAAACACTGTGGTGAGTGCATACAATTACAAGGGGTATCATTATGTGAGCCAGACACCCCTCATTCACACATAGTCGGGCCCTGAGACATGAAACAAAAATATGTCAATAGTTTTAGGCTTAACGGACACACATGATATTCACTAAAGCTGGGCATCCACTGTGCGATTTTTGTCCTTTTTGACACGATTTTTCACCTGAGTGACTATTTTTGGGATCAGGAAAAGTTTTGGCTCAATCGTGCGTCTCACATGGTGTAGTATACACGAGGTAACGAGAAGCGATTAACACCTTACAACCACCTCCCGATGGATCGGATGAAAATGAAACCTGTTTGAAATCCTGGTCGCCCCTCGTGAGGTTATGTCACACTACAAATGCTCAAACGTAGATCTACGGAAGAGAAAACAAATGCACAAGATGGAGCAGCATGGCATCACAGTGGACCTGGACCCAAGCAATGGAGGGTCGACTTGTTGAGCTGTGGCAGGCACACCGGAGCCTATTCGGGCAATGTGTTTTTGTTTGTTATTCATTCGCATCTGTGAGCATCCGACCACTTCCTACTTCTTCTTCCTCTACTACTACTTTACACCAGACCGTTCAGTATATTTCGCTAATCTATCTGAGATAGAGCCCATAGAGGGTTTTTAGGATTGGGCAAAACCTTTCAAAAGCATTAGCAGAGGGGATTGGATGCTTGTCCAATCAATCACATCCATTACAGGCCAATCACAGAATGTCGTAGGTGGGCAATACTGTCGCAGTGTAAATCACAGAATGCAAACCATGTTGTAAAACAAACTCTTGACATAACATGTCAGGGCTACAAGAAGACATAACTTCTGTAGAAAAGTCTGGAGTGTCGTTTGTTTTTCATTTAATAAAAAAATGTGGTCCAGAGCTGATAAAACTGCCACTGAAGCCGTTAGCATTTATGCTAATCTTTTTATAATTTCCTGCTGTTGTCTTGCTCATATTTCCCACCTCTTCCTGCTCTAAAGGACACTGACTGGGCTGTCCCGCTTTGGGCCGAGAACAATTGTTGTGAATGGGAGCTTGGCAAGATGGATCGGTCCAGTAACAGATATTGAATCAAGCTGATCCATTCGCATTGCAAGGTTAGCAATAATAATCATAATAATAATAATAGTCTAGATTCATGTAGCACATTTCTTAACAAAGTTACAAAGTGCTTTGCAAAAGGGAACATAAAAGCTGAATTCAATATAAATACGGTACTAAACAAAGTTATTAGACAGCCTGTCAAAAAATGAGAAAACAAATATTTTGGAAATCTTCAGAACTGGTTTAAACTAAAAATATTCTTGTTATTGGACAAGCATTTTGAACAGAAAAGGGGAATTTTAAACTGAATTCACCTTTAATTCATAATTTTTAATCTGGGCTTCTCTGAGAAGTCGTAAATTAATCAAGCACTAATAAGACCACTAAAACTAATTTTTCTCTTCAGGAGTGCAGGCAAAAAACTATAATTTGACATCTTAATCAAGAATTAATACCATGCTTTACAATTAAGTTTTTGTAAAAAGTCAGTTTGAAAATTCATGAACAACAACAGTAATTAAATTTTAGCATTACTGTCACTGAAGTTAAACAGCTTATATGTACTGGCATATTAACCAATACAGAAACATAAAAAAGGTTTGTGAATACATTAGGGCATCTGTGTATATCTGACATCATTATACTTTTTTTGCCATTTTTAATAACATTAACTATCAATACCAACAAAAAAAACAAAGTGGGAGCTCTGCCTAGTAGAGGTAAAGACAAAAGAAGAGGTAGAAAAAACACGTTTACTGTACATAAATTCTGAGTGAGCTACAGGATGCAAACATATTTAGGTGTTTGGTTTCTAATCCTTTTAAATTCCATAAAGGAATCAGTTCATCTTTGAGTGATGGTGGACATTAGAGATATAATGAATGAAACAGTCTGATTTGTTTAATCAAGTTGTTCTTCAAGTTCAGTTTTTAGAGCATCTTTTCAAATGCATTTCAAATTCCTCTTTCAACATTTTGAGCAAAAGGGTTTTTAATCCCTTTCAACAAGTCAAATTATTCAGGCGCAAGTTGTGAAGCCAGTTGTTAATACTCTGAATGAGTACCTACTTAAATGTGCTACAATCATTTTGTCCCCAAGGAGACTCAGCTGTGGAGATCTGGGTGGTTGGCCATCTAACCATCCTCATTCAGAGTTTAAAGGGAGACATGATGTCGGGGCGTCAGTGGTGCAGTTGGATGATGAGCTTGGTCAGCAATCAGGGGGTTTCAGGTTCAAGCCCAGCTCCAGGCGACACATGGCGATGTGTCCTTGGGCAAGACACTTAACCCCAAGTTGCTCCCACTGCTGTGTTAGTGGTGAGTAAATGGGCATGAAAGGGCGTGAATGTGTTAGAGATACTGATGGGTAACTACAACAGAAACTCCAAATGTATTTAAGGTATAAAATTCAAAATGAGTAACCTGTCACACCTGGTGGATTGTTAAAAATATTCCACTAGTCCATCTGGAAAAGGGTCCACAGAGAGTGTTTGGAGAGGGCTGAACCTTTTAAAAGCATGTCGGGTGATTGGACGATTATTCTGTCAATTTGTATTTATTAGGTGTCAATCAGATAATGTCACGGGCAGGTGTTACTGCTCTACAGAACTCTTGTCAAAGCATGACAGAAGTGGAGGTTTGTAGTGTTGGAATTTGTTTTTAATTAAATGAGGAAATGGGGTCAGAATCTGATAAAAATGCCACAAAAGCTGTTGACATTTATGCCAGTGTTAATTTTTTTGGCTAATTATTTAGCAGTAACTAAAAAAAACAAGTGCACATGGACAAAACTCAATTAACTGACATTGTCCTCAACAAATAAAATCTGGACTAAAATGTTTTACAGAGACTTAATCCAATCAGACCTAATTTGGTCATGTAGAAAGTAGAGATAAGTTATGAATATACCCAATCACAGCTGCTTTGGTTGTTTGGAAAGGTTGGATGAGTTAAGAGGGACATCCAGTCACAGCTGCCTCAGCTTCATGGTGGTGGGATAAGTTGTGGAGCGATCCAATCAGAGCTGCTCTCTTTATGAATTGATATAGTCATGTAGAGCAGGTTCACTGTTTGTTGTCAGTTCTGGTATTGTAACTGAGATGCTCTGCCAGGTAGCCTAATAAAGGTGACTGCATTTCACACATAGTTAAATTTGTTTCTGTAAATTTATACATTTACACTTTACTGGAATTCAGTAAAAGGTTATTAGATGTTTAATTTTATCTAAGTGTAAAACATAAAAAAAATCTTATACTTAAAACTTCATATTTTTGTCGACTAAATTTACAGTAAATGTTGTCGACGACAATGTAAAATTTGATCAACTAAAACTAAACTAAAATTAAAACAATTTAAATGACTAAATTGGGACTTTAAATAAAGGATGTTTCTGGCAAAGACTATTACTAAAACTAAATAAAAAAAGTGCTGTCAAAAAACACTGATCTATGCTAATCCCTGTATCAGCTCCTGCTGTCTCACTTGTATCACGTTCCTTATCCTGCTAGAGGACTGTGATTAGTCCGTCCCACTTTGGGGTGCTCACAATCATTGTAGATTGGAGCTTGTTAAGATGGACCTGCCTGATTACGGACACCAAATCAGGCAGGTCAAGCTGCTTTGCAAGGTATCAAAATGAGTGAATATTTGCAAAAACAATGAAGTTTACAGGTTTAAATATTAACTATGTAATCTTTGTAGTGTATTCAGCTGAATATGTGGATTTGCATTTCACTGTACTGTTTTATATGTGTTAGACAATGCCCCAACTTCTATGGAATTGGGGTATATATATCTTCATAACTCACTATAATCCCCGGCCCTAACCGAGGAGGTGGTCTCCATGTTAGTATGATTTTGTGTATCTGTGCATGCATATAAGTGAGTTAGTGTGTGTATGTGTGAGTGTGTTTGACAGGCAACCACCCTTTTCTAAATGAGATTAAATGGGAGGTTTGTCTCTAATCGTGTTGTAATGAGTTTCTGTGTAGCTCATACATTTACTAATTCCACTTGCCAATAGCGCAAACAGCCACGTGCGCATGTGTGGGTGCGCTTGTGTGTGCTTCAGGGAGAGGTCACCTCTCTGCAATCTTACTCTCATTTATAACAATAGCGCTGACCTGTCCCCATCAAAGGATTGCAATTTCTAAACACAAATAACATTAGCCCATGTGCACAGGCATGCTCGGGCACCAACATGCATGCACATGCACGCACATGCACGGGGAGCACAAGAGCAAACGTGCAGTCCATCTGTGTATGGATCTGTGTGTCATTAGAACTCTCTACAGGCATTAGCATTGATCATCTGACCGGCAGATGGAGAGTGACCGACAAGAACCAAACAAAGCCCGTCCCATGGTGTGTGTACAGATGTGTGTGTGCTTGCTTACATGTGTGCCTAAATGGGAGAAACACTCGAGATCCATAGTTCATTAGCCCTCACATCGCTGATTTACGTTTGTGCACATGTGCAAGGCTCCGAATGTGTCTCCACGCATCACAGTGACCATAAATCTTGACTTACGAGCTGCTCTCGGTGGTCAAGGCAACACAGCAACACTCAGCCCTGCAGCACTCTATGCCCTGCAGTAAGGGGTCAGGGGTCAAAGCGGTTTTGTGCCGTGAACACACTTTAAGAGCCGATAATGAAGAGAAGAACCTGAAACAGGGAACACTGCCTTTTACCTTTCACTTTTGGCCTTTTGCCTCGTGACCTCCTAAATGTCATGAAGGCTTCACTCCAGCGCCCCTCAGCCTGCAGCTACATGGACCTCACAGGGTGAGGGGGGGGGGATTCAATGAAGTGGATACAGCTGCATACCTGACCACTCAATACCGTACAGTAAACACACTCAGAGAACGAGGTAAACACGGCCGGGTTAAAGGCAGTGAACGGCTGCTCTAATAGCATATTACAGTCGCTCTGATGAAAGGCCTTTTCAAATATCACTGCAGGAAAAACCTGCACGTATGAAAATGTTTTAATGGCTTCACTCCTGTAGCAGACTCAGAAAAAGAGCGTACATAAGAGGTTGACCGCTTGATTTGAAAATTGATGTTGATGCTACAGTTCCTGAAATGAGGTTGGGTAAAATATTGACACAGCAGCATGCAGTATTACCAGACCCTTGTGACACAGGTATCAATGTTACAGTCCAAATATTGTTGTTTAAATAGTAAGAATAGATGATCCAAGACTTCTCAACACTTGAATTCATACTGTGTGGTGCTTTCTACATGAAAAAGCAGTGGCAGTTCTAGGGGCGGGACCACAGGGGCATTAGCCCCATCTGAAATCTCATTGGCCCCCGAAGTGCCCCTGTCATGTCACTCATCTGTCGTTTTGTTAGAGAATTACAATCAGAGGTGAATGCAGTTCCAGGCTCAACCACTGGTGGCAGTGTGTCAAATTGAAAAGGTCCACCGTCAATTAAGTTGACAGAAGAAGGCTATCATTTGAAAGAACATAAAATATAAGATAAAAGTGCATGTTTTAAAAACAAAATTGTGGAACGTGTTTTTGAATAGCATTTTATTTTCTTTGAAGATACTCATATCTACGGTGGCGTATTGCATTCACATGAAAATAAATAAAAATCTGCCTGTTTTTATGAGATACTATCTCGTAAAAACAGGAATTTATTTATTTTTGATTTTCCTGTTTTTATGACATGCTATCTCGTAAAAACAGGAATTAACTTATTTTTGAATTTATGTATTTTTGATTTTCCTGTTTTTATGAGATACTATCTCGTAAAAACAGGATTCGACCTGATGCTTTCCTTCGAGACTGGCTGCTGCATTTATCAACCAGGTACATGGTCAACACAGGTACAAAAGCCACAATGGGGCAGATCCGACTTTGTGTCGGAACAACCGCAAATTCCTCAGGTGTCTGTGCAATGTGGACAAACTAATAACAATTCCATCTACACCGCTCAAAGACACAAGTATCTCCCAATTTTTCAAACCAAGCGAGAAATAAAATTGAATAAGGTCTAACATGTGCGACATGTTCATTACTTTTAACATTCCTTAGTATCTCTAAAAACAAGAAACTCAAAAATAAATAAATTCCTGTTTTTACGAGATAGTATCTCATAAAAACAGGCAGATTTTTATTTATTTTCATGTGAATGCAACACGCCACCGTACATATCCTCAAAATGTGAAATTAAAAATGACTTTTACTGTCTATACTTTTTAAATTAAAATGTTGAAAAAGGTGTGATTGGTTGTGCTTGATCGTAGATGTGACTGTGGGCATGTTAGACAAACATGGCCCTTTTGTGAGAAATATGGCCTCTGCCACTGCAAAAAAGGGAAGTTTAATTGAAAGTTAAAGTGAAAAAAATATATAGCATCATTAGAGAAAAGAAAGAAAGGGAATGTGGTTTGATTTCAGTGGATGAAGAAAGACATTAATGAAATAAAATGTAAGAAAAAAATTGAAATTTCTGGGTCCTTGTAAGCAGAGTAAATATTATCAGGCTGTTTCCCCCCCCTTCCCGCCCAAGCTTGGTAAACATCAAATTATTTTATTATGTCTAATAAGATTAACCCTTTAAGATTATTCTGTGGTCTGAGGTTTGTTAAGAGTGAATTTGTCCCGATAATCGGCTAACAATCATAAATATTAAAGTTGTTCAACATTCACGACCAAAAATCTTCATGCGTGGGTAAAGCTGACCACTCCAAAAATTGTGATGTTGAGCACAAAGTTTAACAGTGGGTTTATCACAGTTCCTGCTTTTTCTGGCATCACAGCGGTAACAGGGACAGAGAGCCGGTGTCCTAAATCTGCACAGTCAAGCTTCAACACATCCAAGGATGTGGTCATTCTTCCAAAGTAGAAAAATCCTTCAGTCTCAGTTAATAAATAAAGGTAAATTAAATTAAGTATCTTTATTTCTCAAGAGCTTGGCACTGGTTTGCTGCCTGGTGGTTGAGGATGTCTACTTTATGGAAAGCTACTTGTGTTTGACAAGGCAACTGGTCAACTAAAATATATTTAATTGTGTATGTAATATCTAAAATACCTCCCTAATACCACCCTCTCCAATTCCAAAAATCCAAAATGGTGTCCAAAATGGAGTTAGTATTCTTTTTTTTTTTTTTTTAATGTATTTTTTGGGCATTTTGTGCCTCCATTGATAGGAGAGAAACAGTGGACAGGCCCATGAAAGGGGGCGAGAGAGCAGGGGAAGACACTCCGCACACCGGCCACAGGCGGGACCCGAACTTGGACCAGCAGAAGCAAGTACATGGGGTGCCTGGTTGCTAACCACTTTGCCAAACCAGCACCCCTGGAGTTAGTATTCTAAAGAACAGTGGTTGGTCTCACAATGACTATGCTCAGCTTTTTAGGTGTCGTCTAAATCCTGGTACAGAGCAGGCTAGAGTGCAGACAAAATATCTTTCCAACCACCTAAACAGGCTGCTGTTCCAAATAAGGATCCATATAAATCTCCTATATTTGGTTCATTAGTTGGCAGCTATTAGCTCACAAGTAGTAAAGCCTTTTGCTGATATTTTCTGAGATGGCTGAGGTCATTTTTGTTGGATGTTGAATAAATATCCACACCTTCTCCCTCATTTTCCTTCCCATTCCTGCAGTAGGTCACCCACTCAGCAGCAAGCCCTTTCACAACAGTATTTCTTTTGCCATGCATATCGTTTACTCAACTTTAAATGTCACAACCACGGTGTAATGACTCCTTTCTGAAGGCAGTGTGGGGCACTTAAAGGCGGCCATTATTTATTTCTAAGTAACACCTGTGCAAATGTCTGCTGTGTGAAAAAAGGGCCTGTTGTTGATCATCCAAAACCGTGGGCTGCTTTTACAGCTTCCACTCTTTTGTGGAGGCTTTTCACAAGATCTTGGAACCTGGAAGCCGGGATTCACTCCCATTCAGCCACAAGAGTCTGAGTGGGGTTGAGTGCGGATGCTGGATGGCGGCCTAGCTTACAGTCAGCGTTCCAGTTCATCCTGAGGCTGCTGGATGATGCAGGCTAGGGGATGGAAATTTAAGCAAAGCAATGATTCAAAAGTCAACAGTAATGCTTTGACAAAGTGCAAACAACCCTAACACTCATACTTTATAGGGCCTAGTCCATATATATGTAGAAGGGTATGTTTAAAAACAGAACTGTTTTCATGTGATTGGACTTTCTCGACCACACACAAACTGCATTTAGGTCAGCTTTTTGGAAAACTCTTCACAGACTACAGATTTTAAACTCATTCTTGAATTCACACATACAGTTACATCCCTACTGGTGAATCGCATAAAGTGTCTGAAAAGTGTCTGCCCTTTGGTGGCACTGCATTACATCCAGGTGCAGATGAAAATAATGGAGTAAATTTATCTCTTATTTGGGATACAACTTTGGGTGATATGACATAATCTCAGTATCATGATTAACTGATGCTTATGCCTTGATTTTGATTGATGAACGATTTTTTAAAAATTTGTTTTAGGGCATTTTGTGCCTTTATTGATAGGAGAGAATGACAGTGGATAGGCTTGTGAAAGGTGGTGAGAGAGTAGAGGAAGACACTCTGCAAACTGGCCACAGGCTGGATTCGAACCCGGGCTGGCAGAAGTATGTATATGGGATGTGCCTGGTCGCTAACAACTCCGCCAAACCAGCACCCCTTATCAAAGATTATTCTATAAAATGCTGGAACAAATTGGTGATATTACCAACTTTACTATTTACACTTAACTTCTTTCTTGATATCATCTGCACAGAATCCAAAATGTGCCCAAACAACAGAGAGAGCATTTTTCTTGGCTACAAGTATGGCCCTATAAAACCTATAAAATCTGCAACCATGGAATAGCGGACAGACCCACAGAATAAGGCATTAAATATAGAATATTCAATATAAAAACAGAGTATCACAGAAATGGCCAACAATTATGTAAAAGCATTTTTTTCAGACTGAAAATTAACACATCTCTCTGGAAAATGCCCGAAGGGGTTCCACTGACGCTGCAAACAATGTACGTGTCACTTCTTCTCCCCCTCCTCCCTCCCCATGATAGGTAAACAATATCAACATATCACCACAGCCGTCTGAGACACTGGCTAACCTTGCGTTCACACCAAAAAGCGATCTTAGGCTGTAGTTGAATAGTCACCTCCTAAGCCCTTTCCTATCTACTTTTCCTTAACCCTGATGGAAAACTTCATGAGGTTAAGGAAAGGAGAATTCAGAAGGACTTAGGAAAGAAAAACTGCCGTGCAGAGAGAATCCAACTACACCCTCACTACGCTACGTCATCATGTGACGGATGGTACTGCTGCGGTGAAACTACAATTTTCCAAATGTGGACTACAAAAGCCGCATCATGTATCATGAATCATGACAATGTTGTTCCTTTAGACAACATTGAACATAATCAACCTGGTGAAAATTATGTCTGCATAACCGATGTTGGAAGTTAGGATTTAAATAAATCTGTCCTCTCATTATCAACATGAACACCAATCAGTGCATGAAAAAATGGCAACTAAATGAAAGAAAAGCATAAATTGTTAAGACCACAATTTAATCGGTGTACACATTATTAATATTGAACCAAGTTTAAAACATAATCAATTTCAAATGTCTCATATCCTGCTCTCTTCAGAGAATCAGACTGCTGGAAAGTTAAGGCAGGTTTTGGTAAACTTTAGAAAGGATCGAACAGCAGAGGTAACTCACACGGTCTGTGTGATTTGTTTGTCATTATTTGGTTGAATTTGGAAGCAGTCGGAATACGCGCTGTTTATAAAAGCTGTTGCCGTGGAGAATTAAGGGACAGAATATTCTCCTCTCCTTTTGTAAAGGATGGTCCGATGTATCTTATGCTAAAGGAGCTAATAAAGAAAGCATTGAGCCACCTTTCCTAAGCATTTAAACTCTTCGAACAGCTCTAATCACGAACTACTTCCAGTTCATTTCACTCCGTTAGGAACCTTCCTAAGCAAAAATGACCATCTGACCGTAGCCTTAGTGTCCGCTGCATCAGGCTGACATTCTTTTTCAATGATCGTTGGCATTTAGCAGTGATGAGCAGCGTGATCTGAGCGACACAAGCAACCTCGAGCGGTGCAAAAGTTGGTAAAGGAGCTTTGAAACTCCCGGCTAACTCCAGAGTACAGGGCAGAGCGGTTTACGAATGATGATTATGTGTCAGGAGATCAAATTTTCTGCATATTTACTCAACATGCTGTTGACTGGACGATGCTTGTGACCACCTGAAGAGTGAGTGATTATATTTACTTACTTTATTCAGTGTCTCATGGTTAAATTTGCATGAAATACTAAAAAAAGCAATACTCAAACAATGGAAAAAGGAGAAACGGAATAGTGAAAAATTTAAATGGAATTTGGGAAAAAAAGGTAGCACCTATACAAGGTCCTCTGACAGATTGGCACTTTGTCCTCCATTGTGGCAGCGATGCATATAGTAGCATCACAACAAGCACACGCTTTAGTTTGGGTCATGTCTTTTGTATCACGTTCCAGTTGCAGTCAGAAGTAGGAATTTTCGAGCTCTGAGTAGGAAACTGCAATTGGAAAGCTCCCCTGAAGTCAGAATTTCCTACTGGGAACTCGATGAAACCTCGCCACCCCCGAGTTGACAATCGAAGATGGATGCCCCCAGTGTGAACAGTTATTTAGCTCCTGTAATAATCTATTTATTTGCACTTCTGACTGGGGTGTGTCACTCTAGATCAGCTGTATACATCGTATTGTTTGACTTATATTAACAAAAATGCTGCCATAGTGATAATCACATTCTTCATGTGATATTTGTGAACAACAAAGCAGGGCGTGCTAACAACAGCTAACAATAGCCTGGTAGATCGGAATGTTTTTCCGACTTCAACTGGAACACCGATAAGTCGGAGATGATGTCACTCCCAGTTCCGAGGTTACTGGAACGCAGCATTACGACAGTCGCTGCGCGTGCTCATGGGTAGCAGAGTCTTAATGTCGCCGGTAATAGATTCCCCTCATAGCACCTTTAAAACATCAATACAAGCATTTAGAGTAAGCATTAGCATTGTCCATCACATCGGCAATGCCGGCCTCAATTATTTCATTACAACCTCCTTTCATATTTGGTTTTGGAATCTTAATCATAGAAGCATCTTGATGTATCTTGCATTCACATACATTTTAATATCCATTCACATTTACATATATATACATACCTAAATGTAAACATACATGTATATATACACGATCTACTTCCTCTCAACCACTGAGTACCATGTTCAAAGGGGGCACCATGTTTTCGAAAATACCGACATCCTCACATTTCTGACTATAAATGACCAGTCAGCTAGTGAGTCCAGACCACTTCTTCAAATCCTCACTTGGAAACCATCTCCTCTTGGATTTATCCCCGTGTTTACAATAGCTCTGTCATGTTGATACTGGACCGGGGCCTCCCCCAAAACCGTTGCCGCAGACTCTATTCTGGGAAGCCTGGTTGTGTACTGTGGCATTAGGAGCTCCTTTAATGAAAAACAGCCCTGGACCGGGAGCACAGCAGATCCAGTTTGTATTGATCACACACACAAAGTGGCCCATTTGTTCGTCCTTGTGTGGAAGCATGTGCGCTTTGGCCGTGGTGAAGAGAGGGGTCATGAATTAGGAAGTGTGAGCAGTGAGGGAGAGGAGTGTTTCTATGACAACTGGGGGGGGGGATGTTCCAGGTGACGGTGAGATCGTTGAGATGCTAATTGTCCATTTTCAATCCTCCATAAAGTTTAACAGCCTCTCTGCCTCCACATGTTATTCTAACTCAGTCACAGAGTATACCTCTGGGACGTACAGCTATTCCTCCATCCCTCGCTCCCTTCCTCTCCTTTTTTTCGTTTATAATGACATCCCATCCTCCCTTCATCTCCCCCCTTGCCTGAGAGAGAGAGGCTGTGTAAATATCATAGACGATCCGGAGCATATGTGCGCGTCTCTCTTGAGGCCATCCAACACCTGATCATCATGCCCTCTTTCCCATCCATCTCTCTGCCTCCGTCCTTGCTCTCCTCATCTCCTCCTGTCCAAATTCATCTCCCTCTAAGTTTCCCTCTCCTACTCCTTCTCCTCGCTCATTTCCCCGCTGTTTATCTCCACCGCCGCTCCCCTCCCCGTGCAGCGCGTTTAACCACTTTGTTCCCCTTTAAGATAAAGATAATTAAATCAGCGGCTAAATGAGAGAGAAAGTGTGCTGCTGGCGTCACCACGGCCCAGCTTTGATGTTCTTTTTTTTTGCAGTGAGATAGCATCAACATCAACTCATCAGTCCCCAAACTACTGTTGCACACAATCCAGCATATGTGCATGATTTGTGCATTCACGCCCACTCCCTCTCTTACAGTCAACACAAAGACCAATTCGACAAGCTCTACTGTCTTAGCTCCCTTTTCCTGTCATCATCCAACCACGGCATTCTTTACTGTTGATCTCACCCACTTCCTCTCCTTCTTCCTTTCCCTCTCCAGACCTCGCTCTTTTTCTAATCTTACGCCACTCGCTCGCAAGCTAGCTCCCCCGCCTCCTTTCTTTTCCTGATCAGCGGGTTGCTAGGCAACTGTGCTCCATTGATTTGGAGGAGCACGATGACAAGCTCCCATAACTGTCATGCAAACACACACACATGGACACACACACACACACAGTTATTTGAGATGTCTAGTAGCACCTTTGGAAGGAAGGCGTCCTCGCTAATCTGATAAGGACAAGGAACAGGAGGTGAGAGGGAGGAGGGACAGAGTGGTACAAATGACAGGGAAGAGGGAGAGGAGAAGGCGGCTCTTTAGTTTGCTTACCTACTTATATCCACCCTATCTTGCATCCTCCCTCGTCTCCTTTCCCTCCCCGCCTTTCTGGATTTCCCACATAACCCTCTGCCATCCCTGGAAAACAATTACTTTCCCCGCTGGCCTGGTTAAATTTCCAATCTGACCCATCACACAGTCACGGCCATCTCATCATCGCCGGCTACAAACTGGTTCCATTCCATTTGCGCCTCCACTTCGGCGCGCATAACACTCGCTGTCACAATAAAATGAAACAAAAGAGGGGACGGCGTGGCGAGAGAAAGTGAGGCCGAGTCTGTGAACGCTAATAAGTCTGAGGCTGAAGTGGGGGGACATGGACGTTTATTGATAATGCAAGTGTTATGATAATTGCTTCTGTTTTTCAGGTCTCTTGGCACCTTTGCTCTTAACTCTTTAACTACCAGCTCAACTGATTGGCAGAGTTCATCAATACAATAACTTCAGGGGTATTTAATGTTTAAGAAATAGAACAAATCAGATCAATCAAACTTCATTTATACAGCACTTTTCCTGCAACATATGTAGCTCAAAGTACTTGCAGAAAAGAAAACAGGAGGGGAGGAGAGGGGGAAAAAACAATCCCAAACTAGGCACCTGTCAGGGGAGCACAGTTTGGGATTGGGGAAAAAAACACCTCAGCACATGAGCAACATATTACAACAAACACAGAGACGAGCACATGGCATCAAAAGGGGGCAGCCAGTGGGGGCGTTGATTTGAAGGTAAAACCTGCGGCCCTGTCTTCATCATTGATATGATTCTGTCATCATTTCAGGGAACAGAGAAAACTACTAACAAACAAAACACCAGCTATGTTCATGGTGTTGGATTTAAAGGTTTATATTTGATAATGTGATGACATAAAATGCTCAAATATTTGGGACAAAATCCATCAGTAAAGGCAAAAATGTTTGTAAATAAGGAAGCAATCAAAATACCTTAAAATAGATGATACTGTGTTTGAAAAAAACACACAAGAATGCTTTTGATTAATAATAGATTTTATATACAGAAATCATATCAGTGGTTAAGAATTTGAAATAATAATTCTGGTAATATTAATACCAGCTTTTAGCTTTTTGAACCTTTAAATCCCAAACAAACAGAATAGGAGTTATTTTGGTTTGTTTGCAGATTTTTCTGTATCCTAAAAAATTGTCAGAAACTTGTTCTTTTTTAAATACATCAAATATTCTGAATTTAATGGGCTCTGCCAAACCGTTAAGCTGGGAGGTAAAGGGTCATTGTAGTGTATGTGTCATATCCCTGACACTTGATTTAAGGAGTAAGGATGGAAATAAAAAACAGCCCTGCTGAGAACTGATAACAACTAGCTCAAGGAATCAATAGTGTGTCATTTTGCTGAACAGTTCCCTTATCAATTCTCTCCTTTTGTTCTTCATGCCTTGCAAATCAAGGACAGAAAGCGTTCATCAGTGGTAGTACAATAGAACAATAAAAATGTCAAAGTTGGGATCAAAACAGAGTTAAAATGTGGCTTTATTTTACACAAACTGATTCTACCTCTGCAACATCCAGCATCTGAATCTGTATGGTTTAAAGCTAAAGTGGAAACACTAGAAACTTGCAGAAGCCTTTGTCTATGTAGCTTGGTATCATGTGCCATGCGTTTGACGTTATTGTGACTGAAAACCTTTGTAAGTTGTTTCTCCATGCAGACATCACTTAGAGATCAATAAAGAATCAGACTGATAAACAGAACCAATACTGGCAGTGGTATCACTATCATCTTATCAGTTCCTTCCCTTATTGAGGAGAAGGGCGAACTGCCAATTATCACATTTACATGAGAACTTTAATTCCCCTTTAATTCCAAATAAAACTTAAATCTTCTTCAAAAAGATTAAATGGCCTTGTAAACACTTTATTCTGAATGAACATGACTATTCAGAATAAAACTTAATTCCAAAGTAAGTGGCTGAATTAAATAATTCCTTGATCATGTATACATTGATTCAGCTTTAAATTAATTCTGGGCGTTCAGCACATGCTCATTCCCTTGTCCTGCAGGGGTGAGGCACAGGACGGAAACAGGATGGCTGCTCTAAGCAAGGACAGCGTGGGACAGTTTATTTAGTTAGAGGCTTAGAAGATTTGGAAGTAGTGAAAGTGTGGGTGGACGTAAGCATTAAAACATGGACCTTTTTAAAGCTGTAGACTCCAAGTTGGATGAGGTTTCCCTGACGGAGACGCTGAATTGGAATTTCTCTTCAGGTAGACGTAAATACGTCACTACATTATGTCTGCCCCTGTCCAATCAGAACCATTCCCAACTACCAGGCCTTGAAGAAAGGCAAATAAACGTGTTTTCCATGTAAACCTTTATTCGGAATACTTATTTACATGTAAACATGAAGGAGAAAACTTTAATTCCAAATTATCTAATTCTGACTAATTAATTCAGAATTAAAAAAACATCATGTAACCTTGGCCATTGTGGTGATATTCTTTTGTCCTGACATATTCTGTTTAATTGCCCCACACATGTAGCTACTGCCTCTGCAGTAAAGAGCCCAATCATTCTCTGACCAAGAGCAACAACGCTAGCATGAGGTCTTGAAAGATTGAGTTTTCCATTGACAGATACGGAATCTGGTGAATCCAGCTGCTTTCCAAGGTTACTTCAGTGGCTTTATTAAAGTTTTTGTCCAGATAAATCATAGACTGTGGAAAGATCACATTCACATCATCATGTGTTTGGTTACTGAAGGGATTTTAAACAGTTTGAAGTCATTCTGACTTGAAGTTGGTGCTGCCATATGGCACAAGCTCAAGTCCATTAATCGTTTTAGTCCATTTAGTAAATACAGGTACTTAATAAAATAAAAAATACGCAATTCATACATAAAAACTGAGGAGACACCAGGTGAGGTCACAAAAAGGAGCCAGGAGCAGCATTGGGTGGGTCCAACAGGACTTGGATTGAGGAACAGAGGGTGGCCTGATCAAGTCCCAATCAAACTTTTAGGGGCCAGCTGACTTTCTAACACTGCTGAAATGCCCTTGAGCAAGACACTGAACCTTAAAAACCATGCAGGCTGCACTTCTCCATCTCTCCATGAGTACATGATTGTAGGACCTGCTTGTGCATGAGTTTTTCTCCTATGCATGTGCAACATGTTTCAATCAAAAAAATCAAAATTTCTCCTTAATGGTTGATGAAGTATGTTTTTGCTCCTTCGCACCGCAAAACATTAGTTTAAAAGCGGATAATGGTTCCTTAAGATAAAATCACTGAAAGAAAATGTGTCTCCATTCAAGCAGCTTTGCTATAAACATACGTTTGTATGAGACGTACTGCAGTGCATACACACCTGAGAGCCTGCAGTGACCATGAGCTCTTACGTCCTTGCTTTTCTTCACTATAGCTTTACCAATGGCTTTTCATTGTACACTCTTCATAATGCACATTACAAGAAATGAACCGACTAGGTGCAACATTTTCTGAACTCTTTTTCTCAGAAATGACTTTTTGCATAATCTCTTCTCTGAGCTCCAGTTAAGGAGAAAGAAGAAAATAAAATAAGCTCTTCACTAGGCTGGGGCACAGACTGAAGAACGGTTCATTGAGATAAAAACCTTGAGGTGCGTCAGAAAAATGACTAAAAGCGTGAACTAAGGATGAAAAAGACTTTGCAGATAAATGAGTGCTTTGACCTGATGGTGGCACTGGATAAAAAAAGAAAGGAGAATGAAATTGAACACCTCCAGGGACCCATGGATGTCAGTGGAAAGCATGTACCATTCAGCACCAGTGAAGTGTTCTGCAGAGTAGATTGATGCTAAGACTTTTGAGAGGCACAAGGGGAGTCAAAGGTTTACTAACGCCAGCAGAGCTCATGTATCAGTTATACTTTATCAATACTCATGCAAATGATTCGTACAGACATTGGAAGGTTTTCAGATATGATGATAAATTTGTGTTCCTGGTCACAAAAGAGAGATAGAGGGTTGAAAAGGTTGTGGACTTATCCCTAAAGGACCATGAGCATGACAATATCCACAGCACCAATCGATCGAGTAGATACACAGACGGTTTGCAGACTCAGGGAAATTTTATACCTAGTGGTGAAAAAAGAAAAACGACAAAGAGGAACTGGCATGTCATCCTCTGAGGACTTTAGGAGCTCAACCTCAAGGGAGAACGAATATCCAAAAAAAGCCTATTGCCAAAGAAAGAAGTGGATTTTTAGACACTCTATAGAATAAAAAAAAAAATCTTTAAGTTATTTATCCCATGGGAACCACAAAACATTATTTTTCGGACCTCTTGCTAGTCTTGCAGACACTGAGATGTGTTGAAATAAGTTTTTTCATGCTAACGGAATAAGACAAATACTTAGGTGTCTCCAAAAATCATTCAGATTAATTCTTCGGGGACTATGACTGTATACATGAAATCTAATGTGAAATGTTTTAAAAATAATGTGCACTTTTGCAAGTTAAAACAGCCTTGTCCTGCTGGTTGCAAAGAAAACCACCCAGATTAATCCTCAAATTCATGATTCACCCCCAAGGGACGTTGAATTTCTTTTGAAATGTTCAAAAGACCTAGATCAGTCTTTAAATTATGAAAACATTGAGATGCTCATTGGTTCAACAAACAGTTTAACTTACTGGTGGCACAAGCTGAAAAACATCAGAGGATCACCAGAATCATTAAGATTTCTTCTGAGACACGAAGGAAAACATGAATAAGAACATTTGTCTTGATTTATCCTCTTAGAACCACAAAACCTGACCGTTCTGCACTTATCTTTTCAATACAATTGTAGATACTAGGGATGTAACAATATGAAAATTTTGTATCACGATTACTGTGACCAAAATTATCACAGTTATCATTATTATTGCAGTATTGTTGCAGTGTGCTCAAAATGTTCAAAAGTACTTTAACACACATTTGAAGTCATTTGACTCCTTTAATATTTTTATCATAACATTCTTTTTTGTCTTTTTGTCAATACGTGTCAAGAAATGTCCCTTGAGTACATTTTTTACCCTTCTTTCATGAGAAATAAAAGTTAACAATTCTGGCAAGTATTTGTCATTATGTTATAAATGCTTAAGCAGTGTGTAATTACAAGAAAAGACAAAAACAGATTTGAACTTTAAACAGGATTCTCTCTACAAACAATTGAAAATGAACAACAAAAAACCTATTTTACAAACACTCACACACTTTTATTTGCCTGCAGCATTAGTGTCCATGTCACAGCTTGTTATTTTAGACCATGTCCAGGAGTTTTTTTTGTTTGTTTTTTTACTGACGATAGTCCCTGAAGCAGTTAGCCCCCTTCCTGACTCTCCTCTGGTCTCCTCACTCCCTGGCAGATATCTTTAATATTTCTATATCACGATCGATTAAATCCATAAAACACAAACTTTGATGGAAAAAGACGATCTATTTCAAAATTACAGCGAATACATGGCAAAAGAACGGCAAGAACACATTCCAGAATGACACTAATGCTATTATTTTCAAGATTTAGACATTATTCAGACAGAGAATACTGACAAACCATCTGTAATTCTCTCAGGTATGGCTCACTGAATCTTCTCTCTCTCTCTCTACCTCTACGGCTCGGGAGGAGTTACATCAGTTTTAACCGCACACGTCTTTTTCTTTCGCCGCAGCTTCATGTTTAGACAGGGTGACTGTCTTCTATCAGTTTCCCTTCAGCGTCCTTGTAAAATCCAACATTCAACCAGACTCCAGAGTCCGTTTCGAGAGGGAATCTGGTCCATGTACTTTGCAGCAATCGTTTTTCGTGTTGATATGGGTAAACGGAAAACGGGAAACCATCCGATTTTCCGATTTCCGTTTGGATGAAGGGAAACCAAAAACGGGAAATGACTCGTTTCCCGTTTCAAGTTTGTTAATCGAAAATCCAAAAACGAAAAACAAGCCTTTATCTGACAGTATTACAGGTTTATTATTCACAAGTTGGGACATAAAATACGGTCGTAATTCCTTTTGCAAAGCTTGCTTTGCCTTCTCCCTGAAGCACTTCCTTCTTCTGTGCTGCTTCTTCTCCTTGTTCTGCTTCTGAAGCTACACTACAGCGTAGTACTGCCCTCTAGTGAAATTATTAGTTTGCCGCGCTTTAAGCCCATTTTGAAGCATCATCCGTAACCATAATTGTTTTCTATAAATTGATTTTCAAATTCTCACTATATATTTAAGTTCTTTTGGTGTGTGACCTTTTACTGTAGACATTAATGCAATATTATGCTAGTTCTGTAAATTGTATTCAGTTCCGAAAAAATGTATTTGTTATTACCATATATTAATAAATAGCCATTTATTTCAATTGTCATACTACATTCTAAACACATATTACCAGATGGGCAGTTACACATTACAAACAAGGTAAGCCTCGGTTCTGCAATGTTTTATCAATCAATCTTTATTTGTATAACACCAGTTCACAACAAGTGTTTTCTCAAAACAGCTTACAATCGGCAGTGCAGAAGAAGGAAGTGCTTCCGGGTGAAGGCAAAGCAAGCTTTACGAAAGGCATTACGGCCGTAATTTATATCCCGACTTGTGCAAAGATAAACCAGTAATGGATGTCAGATAAAGACTCGTTTTCCGTTTTTGGATTTTCGATTACCAAACAAAAAACTGGAAACAAGTCGTTTCCCGTTTTTCGTTTCCCTTCATCCAAACAGAAATTGGAAAATCGGATGGTTTCCCGTTTACCCATATCAACACGAAGGACGAATGGCCGCAAAGTGCACGGACCGAATCTCTGCTGTGTCTCTAACTTTTGCTCTCAGAGGCCAAACAGTGCAAACTGCGCATGCGCGCTCCCACGAGGCTGCTTCATCAAGAACAGGCTCGTAGTTCAGGCCTTTCTAGTCAAACAGCAGCATCACTGAGCGTTATTGAAGCCGCGTGGTAATCAAACACAGTAAAACAATAATTTTAATAGGAAACGGTAATGATTACCATGGGAAATTTTACCAGGGTTTACCATTTTACCAGTAACCGTTACATCCCTAGTAGATACTAAGATATTTTGTAGAATAAGACAAAGTACTTGCCAAGTACACACACAAGACTAAAGTCAGACGTCTTCCAAAGCCATTGAAATTCTTCCTCTACGGGCTTTTGAAAATAAAACTCAAAACCAAAACTTCTGGTTAATGTGGAGACATTTTTTTGCCAGATAAATGAAAGATTTGGCTTGCTGACTGCACAAAAAACAAGAGAATATCTAAAACTAACCGGGATACACCCTCTGTGTTTCAAGAATCCCCTTTTAAACCCTTGAGCCAATCAATCTATCAATGACGCAGACATTAATTCACTTGACAGATTCAGTTACAGGTAGCAAACGAGTTACAGCAAGATAATCAACACTTATGGGAATTAATTCTCAAGGGACAATGATGATCTGGACAAAATCAATGGTGCCAATCAACCGATAGAAACACAGGCTAAGTAAAATCTTTAACCCGCTGAAGACAAAAGAGGAAAAGTCAAAGGACAAGAGCAATTGGCTTGATCATCATCTGAGGACTAAAGGGATTTCCTCTCAAGGGATCATGAATGTTCAGAAAGATTTTGTACAAATAAAGGTAGTGAATATTTGGAATTTTGCAGGAACAAAATACAGCTTTGGCCTCCTGTAGCACAGGATAAATTGTCACAGGGTTGCATAAATAACATGGATGTATCTTGGGAAACCAACTTTAACTTTCATGCTAACATATATATTTTTTTCCAAAGCATAGTCCAGCATTTGCTCACTAGAGGCAAAAGTCAAATAATTACCAAAGTCTTTCAGATTTATCCTGTGAGGACTATGAATACCAAACATAAACATTGAACCAAGGAATTTAGTGGAAATTGAAAAACTGTGCAATGCAGAATCAAGCTTCTCCAGCTATAGCAAAATAAAAGAGAAATACCAAGAGTCATTGGGGTTCACCCTCTGGGTACCATGAATCCTCTTTCAAATGTTTGATCCAACCAGTCAGTTGGGTCGACATCCATGTGTTTCACAGATTTAGTGACAAGCATAAGGTATGAAGGTGCTTACACACCGCACGCTACTTGTACTACCTCGGCGATCAATCTCAATGCAAAGTAAATGTACATGGCTAACCCTCCCGCGATGTGTTTGCCACGAACAAGACGATCACTGCACACGTCGCGGGATGTCAAAGTAAAAAAAAGTTTATCTTTTCAGGCGATGTTGTGTGGCAGTGCAACAACAGCCAATCAGCAGTGTGTGCACGTGTGATGGTTCCCTAGACAGACAGTTATTCATCCGGACTACAGAGTAACAATCCATGTCCGTGTGGGAAACATTAGTCAGTGAGGACATGGTTTCCGCCTAGAGGGACCGCGGGAAACTCACAGATGATGCTGCTGCAGGGCATCAGCTGCAGTGTTTTGTGGTTGATAAGTAAATGAAAAGGATACAGCTGGAATAATGTCCACTTATACATCCTATTATATATGATATGATTGCTGTGAAACTCGAGCGGACGTGACTTCACCGAGCGATGGCCGACGGCAACGGTGACCAAAATGAGGTATTTATGGACGAGCGACGATACGTCAGTGGGTGACGCGATTTTGGTAGCTGGGTCGCTTGCGGTGTAAATGCAGCTTTAGAATCACAAGAGTAACTGTCTTTGGTTTACTAAGGTTGTGGGAATGTAGCCTCTTGGTACCATGAATGTTTAAGGGTGTTTTCACACCAACCATATTTAGTGCGCACCAAAGAAGTTTTGGCCCAGGTTTTGGTATGCTAGTGTCAATGTGAATGCAACCACCGCACTTTGGTGCGCACCAAATCAGCCGGTCCGAGACCTTCATGAAGGGGTGGTCTCGATCCGCTCCATCTCCCGACATTTGGTTTGGTTTCACTGGTGTGAAACAAACTGGTCCGTACCGATCTACTTTTGATGCATTACTTCCCGTTAACCCCACGGTTGAATCTTTTGCTTAGTCACTTTGTCGATTTGTTTATTCTGGTTGAGGATTACGATGATTTACGAGGGTCCAGAAGGTCGCTGATGCCGTCTTAAACACGATAAAAAAGAACACACTTGAAGGAAAATGTAGAAGAAAGCGAAATGTAAACATTGATTGCCTGGTGTAGGAAATGGTTACCATGGTAGCCTCTTCTTCGTTCTCCTTCATAGCAGGTTTGGTAACCAGTTACGTGCATATCGCCCCCTGCTGTTTCAAACTGAGTAAATACACAAGTGGGCCCGGTTCGATGTTGCAAGTGTGAATGCAAGCCAGCGGGGGAGGGGGAGGGGGGCGAACCACACCGCAACACGGTTCGAAACAAGTAGGCCTAATGTGAAAATGCCCTTAAATGTACAAATGTAAAAATCTACAGGAAAACGTCACGCTTCTTTGATATCATATTGATTACTAAATAGTCTCATAATCAATGTTTACTCCATCTCAGTTCAGCTTTTGGTTCATGTGAGGTTAGTAAACTGCATCCCACTTAGATGTGTTGTTTATGCCGAGAGTTGGTACAAAATAAAGATTAATTTCTAAGAGGACGTCTCGAGGTCTGGGAAAAGAACAAAAGTCAACTTCTCAAGACAAAAACAGAAATGTTCTAAATGGTTCCAGTAATGCTTCAGTCAGAGTCCAAGTCAGATGGTCATAAAACACATGATGTTAGATAGAAACACACGATGCCAGACAGAAATAAGATGATAAGAAGTTATTTGTTGAAATAAATGAAGCTCTGGTTTGCTGCTAACACAAGACAAAAGGTTGGATGTCCATGAACTTTGGTCAGAGTCTTCTGCTTGGGAAAATAAATGTTCTGAGAAAACCAAATACCAACATACCAAACAAACCAAAACAGTCATTGGTGAAGCAAAATTTTGCCAGACAAAGGGCAGCTGGTGGCACATGAAGAAATGTGAAGTCTTTACTAGAATCACAGGATTCATTGTTTGGTGTTCATGAAAGTCTCGACAAATTATTGTGCCAGTGGATCTAAAAGGTCCTTTTAAAATATTTTTTTTTCTCTCTTAAGTTTGGAGAGACAAAAGAGTAACAGTTAGAGGATCACTGAGAATGAGCAGATTTATCCTCAGGGGACCATGACAGCTTGTACACGACATGTCGTTCAGTAAACTTGAAGGCACTAAAATGTTTTGTAACATAAACAGAGTTCTGGTCAGCTGGAGAAAAGGACAAAAGGTTTAATGTGTATCCAATTTGTTCAGTTTCATCCTCTGATGACTATGACTGTTCTCAGAAAACAGTGGACCAAAACAGCTTTGAGCAGCTAATGACACGTGGAGAAAATAAATTAATAATTACTCTTACAGAGTGTGGTCGAGAAAACCTGAGGATGTTTATATTCATCCTCATGGGACCACGAATGCCTGTTCATAATCTATGATGGATAAATCAAACTTTGACCAGCTTGTTGTACATGAACAAAGGTCAAATAATTACAAAAACTGTGGGATTCATCCTGCAGGGATCATAAATATTTGTAAAAAATGACTTAATTATTCTACTAATTTATTTAATTAATCTTACAGTCAAATTGACAGTTTACAGCATCTGATGGCAAAAGAGTTACAGTCAAGCGTACAAATGGTCAGATGTCCGTCAAAGTTGCTTGGGTTCATCCTCTGGTGATAATGAATGTTTACATAAAACCAAAACACTTATTTTATATTGAGACATTATGAAAGAAAACTTAAGTTTCTAGCAGCTAGTGGTGCATCAACAAAAGTCAATTACAGTATATTTGTTTCACTAAATCTTTCATATTGGGTAAGAGATTCATTTTCTGTTGACATTAGAGAACAGTCAGACGAGTACTGAAGATGTGCTGATTCATCCTAAAGGGATCACGAATGCCTGTCCTAAATCTTTAGCCATCAGACTTGAAGATACAAAATATATTTTGTGAAATAAATTGAGTTGTGGCTTGCTGGGGACACAGGACAAAGGTCAGTTCCCTATCTAAGTAGTTCAGATTCATCCTCTTGAAACTATGGATGTGTTCAGAAAAAGATGAATCAAAAGAGTGATTTCAGCAGGTCTCAAAAATATGAGCTGCTTGTGATACAAAAAAAGGTCAAATGTTAATGTTTTACTCATGTGACATGCAACTGTAGCTAATTTCCTTTTTAAAGTATTTTTCCCATCATGTTTTTTTTTTTTTTACTGTTATTACTTTTATTATGAAGGAGAATCTGTATTTCAAAGCTTGAGCACAGATGTGTGTAAATGTTTCTGTTTCTTGTTTTTTTGTTCATTTATTGACTGCTTAATTTTGTGTTATTAGTCTCTTTCTATGATCTATTGGAATAAAACTTAACAAAACCGTTTTGTACCTTATATATTAAAAAAATATGAAAAATAATGTAAATTAAAAGATAGTCAAATATCAACCAAAGGCAAATGACTCATCCGCTGAGTCTACTGAATGTTAAAAGTATGTTGCCAAAAATTAGAGATATTTATTTTGCATTTTGGTTTGAATTTCATTCTCTTGAAGTTGGATGCTCATAAAATTGTTCCGATTCCTCCTCTTAGGACTATGAATATTCATGCAAAACCATGCAAAAACACAGTATCGAGTCATTTGATCTGAGTCTCAAGCAAGTCCCAAGTTTTTTCTAATGTGGGCAAATCGAGTCAAGCTGAGTCACAGGTTATGACGGGTCGAGTCCCTCACCATTGGTCCCCAGTCCACCCCAAAAGCACTCAGATTTTTATCTTGAAGAGGGAAACCTTATCTTCCCACACATACAACACACGTACACCCTCTTTACTAATGTTAGCTTTGCTAGCTTCATATTGATCACAAGTCAGGCGAACGTTCTTGCCATATTGACCTGTGGCAGGAACGTTAACTATTGTTTGCAGGTTTCACCTACTTGATAAAGTTCAATGTTGTGCCCTCTTTTTCGTTTATCGAAGCGTTGCAGGTCGTGCACTTGTCTTCGTTTCCCATCTGATTGAAATTCTTTACATGCAAAGACAATGGCTGTGTCCAAAATGGCATACTAACGTACTACTCATACTAAGTGTGACGTCAAAATGACTATGTTGTGCGTTCACATTAGATAGTATGAAAAGACTGAGTGTGCGAGAAATACCTGGATGTATACTACTGTATATCGGAAGAAATTTTAAGTATGCGAGGTGGGCGTACTATTCACACTCAAACGCCCCATAATGCATTGCAAGGCCCATAATGCATTGCCCCAAGCAAGACCGACCGGCATTCAGCTAAAAATCGGCCACTAGCAACCTTCCCATTTTCAGAATAAACACATCTTTTATTATCTCCTTTTAGTTCTTTAACACTTTTGTAAATGGGCTCTTGTTTTGGACCCTACCGGAAGTTTCTTCGATAGCATAATGGCGCATAGCGGGCGCATAGCGGAATGTCCAAAATGCCGAAATGAAATTTGTATCTGTGCGTTATATGGCTCAAATGACCACATTTTGGTATTCTAAGTGGTGACGTTCTGGCCTAAAATGCTCTCTGAACTTTCAAATGTGGTGAATCAACAGAGATATTTAATAGACTGGTGTGCTTTTGATTTTTGTCGTCGAAGGTTTGAAATGCATCATGGGAAACTTAGTAGTATACTAGTGTGAACGGTTGGCATCCTAATCATACTTATAGTATGTAGTAGTATATACACATGGGTTTGTAGTATGTAGTACGTTAGTATGCCAGTTCGGACACAGCCAATAACTTTGGGCACAGAAGACATAGCGGTTGCCAATTTGAAACCCGCGTCCCGCGCACCTTGCCCACTGATCATCACTGTAGCAGAAGCGGGTGTGTCGTAGGAACATATGTGTGTAGTACTGTGTCGTGTGCGGGACAATATTAGGTGACGGACAAGTGTACCGTGAATGGAGCATCAATAAAGTGAACCTAAAAGGAAAGAGCGGCGTATATCTCCTGTCTGGCTCTTCATATAAAGCCCGAGTGCGTGCAATTTTCTGAATCATGTTGTCTCGAGTCAGGTCAGAGACATTTTCTCCCTAGTCTGAGTCGAGTTTCGAGTTTTTACCTCCCGAGTCGAGTTGCAAGTCGTCTCATTAGCGGCTCAAGTCGCCTCAAGTCCGAGTCCCTATGACTCGAGTCCAATTGTATGTTATTTGGTAATAAAACATTATTCAGGATAAATAATTCGAGACAAGAATTCAAGAAATCAGAAATACAAGAAAATGCCAAGTCATACCATTTTTTCCATGAACATCTGCATAAAACCTTCAGCCAATCAGTCAACATTTATAAGCTTCAAGGGTTAAACAAGGGTTTGAGCTGCTGTTTGAATCATAGTAACAGTCTGAGGTTCATTAAGGCTGCACAGGTTAATCCCCAAAGGACCACAGATGCCTTGACTCAATCTAGCACCTAATGTCGTAAACACTGAGATGTGTGACGGATAAGGCCAAAGGTCATCTGGGAGCACAACAGGAAACATCAGTCCAACCAAATCATGACAATGCATCCAAAAGACGACAAAGGTTATCTCGGTTTAAACTCTTTCTCCAATCAATTAAAAATGACTTGAGATGTTTTGTTGATAAAATGTAAAGCGATGTCCTGCTGATGGCACATGAGGACAGTCTGAGGAGTTTGAAGTTTGCAAAACAGCACCCGGATGTTCCACAGCACTACTGACAAAATATTCTGTGGATGGGTGGAACCAAAATTGAGTTGTTTGGAAGGAACACACAATGCTATGTGTGGAGAAAAAAAGGCACAGCACACCAACATCAAGACCTCATCCCTACTGTGAAATATGGTGGAGGGAGCACTATGGTTTGGGGCTGCTTTGCTGCCTAAGGGCCTGAACGGATTGCTGTCATCAACGAAAACATGAATTCTCAAGTTTATCAAGACATTTTGCAGGAAAACTTAAGACCGTCTGTCTGCCACTGAAGTGCAACAGAGGATGGGTGATGCAACAGGACAACGACCCAAAGCATAGAAGTAAATCAACAATGGAATGGCTTCAAAAGAAGAAAATACGGCTTCTGGAGTGGCCCAGTCAGAGTTCTGACCTCAACCCGATTGAGATGCTGTGGCATGAACTCAAAAGAGCGATTCACACCAGACATCCCAGGAATATGCAGGAATATTAGTTTTGTTCAGAAGAATGGTCCCAAAATTCTGACTGAAATTGTGTAGGTTTGATCTACAACTGCAGAAAATGTTTGGTTGAAATGATTGAGGTGGAGGAAATGAGTGGTTACTATCGGTAAGGTTAAATCAACCAGTTCATATACTGTGGATCTTATCAGGAAGATCTGGAAGATCGGACTTGACCGGAGAGAGAACTCAACTACTCAACTTATTCTGGTCCGGCATTCAGCTTGTTTTTCTCTCGCTTTCTTTGTTTTGTATCCTCCAACAAAACTTTTCTCTTTCTTACGTTCTTCGTTTCCTCCGCCATGGTTACAGCTCGGCGTTAACGATTGGCTTTCGTCAAGACTTGCGTGTTTTAAACGAATCAGGAATCAGGGGAAGTGACGTATGCCGTAAAGCAGTCCAAACGTGTAGTTTTTTAGCGTGGCGGCGTTCCCACCATCCACCTCGAAGTTACATAGCGCCAGTGAAAGGGATACAAACCACTCCAGACCACAGCAGAGGTGTCATTCAACTCATTGTGAAGTGGTGGACCATCACAATGAATATCGAAGGATTATATTATGTTTGAAAAACTACATAGTGTTGGTTTAAAGGTTCATCTTCTGGGGAACATGGATGACACATCAAACAATTTCACTGGAATCTACTCACAAAACAAGCAAATGACTGTCTTCTTAAGGGGGAACTATCTGATATTATTGTTTACAAGAATTCCGTGTTCTCCTCTTGAGGGAATGAGGTAAAAAAGTCACAAAAACATCATTAGATGGAGAGGAGCCGACGTTCTCTGGTGAAATTTCAGAGGAAATAAAAATCACTTTAATTGCAGCCCGTGGGGAGCACAAAATTTGATCAAGAAAAAGGGACAAAAAGTATTAAGATTCCTCAATAAACCGTCGACTTCAGCACATAATTAGATCTGAATACTATTTTTCTGATTTGATTTTAAGCTCTGGAATTTTAGCATGGTTTAAGGTCAGAATAAAACATAAGATGACAATATTTACTGGAGACGAAGACAGAAAATGATTTTTTTTTCTCCAGCCCCAGGTCTGTCAAGTGTCCACAGCAAAATGTTCTTTCTCCAGCCGGAGTGACAGACTCCCTTTCATCATTTCAAATCAGGCCTCTTCACCTGCCAAGCTCAACATATTCCCTGACAGCACCATTTTTCTTCGTCAGCTTCACGCCGCTCTCTGCTTCTAAATTCAACACATTGTTAGGATCAGAAAGGAATCAAATGGAGAAAGAAAGAGAAAAACTTTCATGAATTCCCAGTCTCCCACACCTCTTCATCTCCACCCTCCTCCCCCACTCCTGCTCCATCTCCGACTTCAGTAGAGACTCCGGCAGCTCCACGTTGGCTCTTCTCCAGCAATTATCTGGTTGGTTCCACTCTGACGCAACTCAGACTCCGCTCATCGGCGTTCTTCGTCATCAGCTCCCGCTTCCTCTGTTTAAGCGAGACTCCCTGTGCTGACATCCACTCCCACTCATATCCAGAGTGGGCATCAGATCTCGCTTTGCTCTATTTTTTCTCCGGCTCTGGCTCGATATCAAGCTCCATCTCAGTCGAGGTTTTTAGCCAGAATGGCGCCAAGCTGCCTCAGCTCTGGTGTAGCTGTGACTCCTCCTTGACCTCAAGCCAGTTTTGAGCCAATGCCAGCTGTCCACCAGCTCCGGCTCTGAACTCATCTCGGCCCCTTTCATCTGAGTCAGTCTTCTTTCCAGTTCAAGAGTTCTGGTTGGACACTTGAAAAACTTTATTTCCTTCCAAAAGTTTGTCCAGAACAACATTAACAAATCTTTTTTGTGGTCAACATTTTAGCTTCAAGAGCAGGCTTTATCCGTCAGGCTGAAATATCTCAAGCGTTGTAAATGATTTTACAGTTTTGTGGTTAAGACAACAGTTTTTACACCTCTTGTATGACCTGGCCTGTAGGGCTGGGTTAAAAAAAAACGATTTAATCGATTTAAATTGATTTTCTTTTAAATGGTTCATAATCGATCCATAAAATCCAAAGATCGATCTTTTAACTTGGGTAGTTTTTTCTTCTTTGGATGTGCAGAGGAGCAGCCTGTGGTATCAACCCTGCTAGTCTGGTGTGATCAGCGTTTAGCGTTGCTTTCTACTGAACAAGATCTCATGACATGTTACTGCAAACAAACATGGTGGAAGCACTATATGGGCACCACTGGCAAGTTTAAAAGCTGATGTTTGGATGTACAGTATTTTAGATTTAACAAGCACGAAGGAAAATACGAGTTGGACAGAAAACAAGTAATATGCAGAATATGCATTAACGCAAATCATTAAAATATTATTAATGTAACTGCTCTGGGTTTAGTTCTTCATGTTAAAATTTTTAATGATGTACCAGGTCAAAAGGTCACTTTTTAAATTTACAGCACTATTTTTACTAAGATATCCCAGACTGAATAAATATCTAATCAAATCGTGAATCGAATCGATTTGAGACCTTGTAATATCGAATCGATCCAGAAAATCTGAATCAATACCCAACCATACTGGCCTGATAATCCATGAGGAGAATAACCCCTCAGGATGTTTCAAACAAGGGTGATGATTGTGCATGCACGATATTGGATTTTTTCTGATATCCGATATGCTGAATTTTTTAAATTCATTATCGCCAATTCTAATATTTCTTGTCAAAAGCACAAGCTGTGTACTACAGAAAAGTGGATTTGTTTCTTTCAGCATTACAGATTGAATATATATACTTTTTTAATGTATTTTTGGAGCATTTTGTGCTTTTATTGATCGGAGAGAATGACAGTGGATAGGCTTGCGAAAGGGGGTGAGAGAGTAGGGGAAGGCTCTCTGCAAACTGGCTACAGGCTGGATTTGAACCTGGGCAGGCAGAAGTGTGTACATGTATATATGGGACGTGCCTGGTTACTAACCACTCCTCCAAACCAGCACCCCACAGTGTATTTGTTTGAGGATGTAAAACAGGAAAAACAGCATTTAACTCTTGCAAAATGAAACCTTTGATTTTTAAATGTGCCCATGCAGTGATGAGAAGGTGCATCAATATTGTACATTTGTGTAATTTGATGATATTTACGGCCAATTTATGGTCAATACATTTTTTGTAAATATCAGCAAAATTTTCAATATAGGCGATACGATACTTAACCTTTTTAGGCTGATATCAGCTGATACAGATATTAAAGAGATAATATTGTGCAACTCCAGTGAAGTTGCAGCATCGTCTCATTTTTCACTTGGTACAGCTGTAGCCTTGAGCTTCGTTCCTGCCATCTGTAGGAAATACATAACCAGCTGTAAGTAAAACATTTTGCTATAAGCACTTTGGGATTATTCAGTGCCATAAATAAAGACATTGCTGCATAAGGCCATGTAAGCTGGCACTTGCATATTGACTGGGGAGATCGAAGTTGCCAGGTCTGCTTATTATAAGCAACTTAGGGCTTCTTTGTTTAAAATATTGCTTGTAAATATTGGCAGTTATGGGTTGCGTTTTTTTTAGGGCTTGTTACAAAAGTGCAGTTGCACATTTTGGGCTTGTTGTGCCCACAAACCCAGGAGAGATCTGATGCTCACACTTCTACCACACACTCACACTCAGAAGCTACACAAATGATTTTGTCATACCGCAATTAATTTTACTATACATTCATTTTCTATACCACTTTATTCCTTTCAGGTCGGGGGGGGGGGGGCTGGAGCCTATCCCAGCCGTCATTGGCTAAAAGACGGGGTACACCCTGAACCGGTCGCCAGTTGATTGCAGGGCCACATAGAGAGACAGACAACCATTCAACATGCAAACTTCACACAGAAAGGCCCCTGTCCAACCCAGGGATCGAACCAGGTACCTTCTTGCTGTGAGGCACGTGCACCTGCCGTTTTTACTACACTAAAGTAGCAAAAATGATGTTGTGTATAGCATCCAAACACAACCACAAATCCAATATTTGTACAAGAGTATTAAGGCTGCAGTTAGCAGTTTATAATTTGTGCATAACCTGTCAAAATCTTATTATAATTACTTAATTATACTTTAATTATAAATATTACTTATATTGTTATCACTTAAGTCACGTGAGAAATGATCAGACATCTGTAAAGTCTTTAGAAAATCATGCAAGGGACACCCACAGGGCTCAGTTCAGGGGCAGCACTCTTACTGGATCTTCTACTCAGATATACGTTCTTCTTATCTCTAAATGAACTGAAGTTGTTGTTAACATTGTACAGGTAATGACAATTTTATGAAGGGAAATGTTTTTGTGGCTGTAAATACATTAAATTGACATAATGCTAAAGCTAATGGCAGCCAAAGGCACACCAACACAGTTGATTGGAGTAAAACCATCTCCACTGAAGTTTCACACTGCAGCTTTAATCCAAATCTGTCTGCCAGTTGTATTGTACATTTGTTCAGACATCACTATTAAGTCCTGCTATAAATGCACCAAAGCTGAACTATAGAGGTGAACACATTACACATTATATATGCTTAACAGAAGCCTATTATTCCTGACAGAGAGGGTTTCATGGTTCATTATTGATTCTTTGAAGGCTAAAAATGATTCTCTTTTGCTTTTGTCTGCTAGAAAATGACTAACAGAAAATGCCTTGAAGCTGCTCTATGATGAGTTGTACCATTTACAAGATAAAAACCCAAGGACTGTGTTTCGTCTAATGCATCTGAACAGAAAATCTGAACCTTTTAAGGGGACAAAGTGTATAAAACCATAAAACATGAGACATTGGGAAAAGTGAGACAGCTGTGTCTCCCTCACGTTGTAGTTTGGCCGAGAGTGTGACGTCTACCTTGGGTGAGGTTCAGTTTTTCTTGCTGTTTGGTCGAATGCTATAAACTGCTGATCGATTGAACAGCAATAAATACAGAAGCACTTCAACTCTGATGATTTAGTGAGCTGTTTTCCTGAGGAAAAAGCTAAGTAGGGAGATGATGTGCTCAGGCTAATACCACTGAGCTTAGTGAAGATACTATTTTCTCTTTTTCTGAAATAGAATTATTAATTATGCGATATTCTTACATCTTTTCACAAAGACTTTGTGCATTCTGGTGGCATCTCAAACAACAATTTGTGCTTAAAAAAGCTAAAAGTTCAGGACTCTGGGTGGAAAGGCATTTTTTTTTTAATTTTGTTTATCAGGCTGGTATCATAAGACCTTATTCAGTTTAAACCTGTCATGAATGGTGGCTACTGCAGGGAATAAACTTTATTCCCTTTAGGTTTCAGTATGTTCAGCTACCAGGTGGTAAATTCCCAAACCCTTGTCTTAGTTTCATAAAAAAACAAACCATTATACTGCATCACAATCCAAAATAGCAGGAAAAGGGTAAATTGGGCATTATGCCTGTACTCAGAGTTCAGATAATTCTATATTTTTTTATTTTAATATTTGGTGAAATTCATGTTTGATCAATCAGCAAAAAATACACATACTTAAGATTTATATTTTTCTTTAATTACTCAATAAATGGTTATAAAAGACATGTGTTTGAGGATCTCTGTCAAGTTCCAATAATTTACTATTTATATTCATGGTGCCCACTGTAGTGGACTGATGCGTAACACCCTCAAAACAGAACATAGAAAAACAATAAAAATTATTTTTAACTTGTTTGGAAGTAAACACAAACATTAAAAATAATTGTGATTTAATAATAATGAAAAGCTGAATTAATTACAAACTCCAGTTCAAAGAAGTTTGGATATTATGTAAAATGTAAATGAAAATGGAATAAATTGATTTTCGACCTAGAGTGAATTAAATACACTAAAAGACAAGATTTTAATGTTCAGACTGATCACATCACCTTTCCTTTTCATAAGACTCATTAAGCATTTTAACCTTGCCAAGCAGCAGCGAAAAAATAGTCCGCACGGTTGAAACAGAAATTAGCATGGAAGCTAACATTAGCTTTAGTAATTCACATTAAACAGCGTTTCATTGATTGTAGCGTGGGAAAGAAAACATTTGACATTTAATGAAAATATTGATGCTGGGGCAGCAGTTCATCAGTTATCCGAGTAGCCCTTACTGGATGTGACTGATGGAAGGATCGTCCAATCACCTGCTGGATCTGCTGTTAAAGGTCCTGCTGTTCCCAAAAACTCTCTTTGAGTCAATTTATTAGCATTGAAGAACTGAGGATACTTGCTGGATTAATTCTTTCTTTTAACATGTCCCCCCTGACTAGTTAACAGTATCTTAATTGATTCTTTTCATATTTTGTAATACATCAAATCAATGTACCATAATAATAGACTGAATACAAGAGAAAAAGTAGAATGAATATTTTTTTAAAGCAGTTTGAGCAGACAATAGATCACCTCTGCATGCTCCCAGGTTAAATTATAGTTTCACTGGAACATTGAGCTGGAAACATTATGAAATTATTGACAAACAGAAAAGTAACTCTATGATGACACATAAGAAAATGTATGAAAATAAAACCTGAAAGAGTACAAATATGATCATACATTTAAAATACATATTTTAAGCTACTATGAGGTACCCTTTATTAAGGTTGTATATTATTCTGATCCATCCTTATCTAGAAAATGAGACAAACCCCTGTCCCTGAGATAATGAAGAAATGCATCCCAGATACTATGGAACAATTCTTGTGTATCTTTCAGTGTATAAGTGATTTTTCAGTGGGTAAAAACAAAGTTTCGTCATTAAGTTTGACACTCAGTCTAGCACTGTTTAACCGAGACGGTGCTATGATATTTTATAAAAGAACTGCTCAGACTTTTTACTCCAGCCGTGTTTTTTGGGATCATACTCGTCCTTTGCTGATAAAATGTCAACAAATCAGGCCACTTCAAAAAACACTTCACCCTTTCTTCGAACCCACTGCTGTGCTAATTTATATCATGCAGAAGTACAAAGCTGTGCATTAGTATGATGTGAGAGCACAGTTTTCTCACACAGCTGCTCCATAATGCACAGCTGCTTTGCAGTTTATTCAGAGGCAGAGCTCACCAGCGGCCAACAAGCAGCATAAAAAATAAACATTAATGCCCTGTAATACAAGTTTTATGGACTCATATAACATTAAAATAACAACATGGCAGCACGGGTTATAAAAAATAGGTAATATATAAATATATACAGTCATATATAGCTGTTAAGTTCTGATGCAAGTATGGTGCTACCGTATATCATAAACTCAATCAGTCTTTATTTGTTTAGCACTTCCACACAAGAAAAGAGGATAAAATAAAATCTGCTAAAGCCAGACTAAAAAGGAAGGTCTTGACTTTGCTTTTAAATATATGAGCAGTAGGTGCTGCCTTCATGTCCTCAGGTAAACTGCTCCACAAACGGGGGCCATAAATATGAAAAGAAGCCTCTCTAAGTTTCAGCTCTTACTCTGGGTACCACTAAAAGATCACCACCTGACAACCTGAGGGCTCTACTGGGCTTATGTGGCAAATACAAATCAGACAAATAAGAGGGACCAAGACATTAAGAGGTTTCTAAACCAAAATAGAACCTTAAAGTCTACTCTAAAATAAAAAGTTAGCCAAATGGGTGTCATGTGGACTCTGCTCCTGGTTTTGGTTAGCATTCTTGCAGTTCTGGAGCAGAAGAAGCTGTAAAATGTTCTTTTTAGGAGGACCAGAAAGAAGAGCGTTACACTTCTACTCATTCTAAAAGAGTCACTCAGAGTCTCAGCACTGGTTTAAGAGAGAAGATGGCATGTCTGGACAGGACCTTTAAATGGTAAAATGCCTTTCTGGTTTTATCTTCAACTAGAAAAGCACTCGGAGAGCACAGACCACTGCCAGCGCCACAGTCCTTACCTATATTGTGATTTTCACCATAAATATTAGTCCTACCTTTATTTCATCTACATATTTAATAAAAATAATAATACATTTTATTTAAAAGCGCCTTTCAAAACACCCAAGGACAGTGTACAGGATAAAACAACAAAATCAACAAAACAACGCAACTATAAAATCAGCAAAATGCAACAGACAGTGATGGATTAGTGGATGAGAGTGGAATATTCATGGTAAGTAGAATGCAGTTTGGAACAGGTGGGTTTTGAGTCTGGATTTAGATTCCTTGACCATGAAAACATACCATTAGCAATTGGATTCATCATAATAACCAATTCAGTTCAGTACTTATTCTCAAAAATCGCAGTTTTTGTCATGGCGAATCCAGACGGTGACCCAGATCACTCCCAAAATCGAATCATTTGTTCCTTGTACCAATCCGAACATTTCCCAAAAAATGTCATCAAAATCCGCCCATAACTTTTTGAGCTATGTTGCTAACAGAGAAACAAACAAACAACGGATGCTGGCAATAACACAACCTCCTTGATGAAGCTTTGTTAAGACTCAGTGAGTAAAACAACACCAAGATTTCTGACACCTGTTTTTAGACAACTTTTGACCCCTTACAAACAGGTGCTTGGGTAAATTTTAAACTGGGATGAAGTTCTGCCTTTATATGGTACTCTGAGGTATGAACTCCCTTGAACAAGATGCTAATGTCTAAATATATATGCATTGTGTCATGTGATGTGAGTACTGTATTTAAGGGTGTTGAACTGTCTTGTCTGCAGAGGTCTCCTCTCCATGCTGCACGTTTCTAAGATAAAGGAATCGTGATCCATAACACTGTCTCTTGTTCTCTTCTTCTTGTTTTCTTCTTTGTCAATTTTCCATATATAGGAGGAAATAAAACTCACAAGGTAATCAGTCATTTACATCTAGATCAAACATAACACCTACATTTTCAACCTGCCGTCATGGATTAACAGACAGAGCTTGGGATTTGTTCCCCAGTTTGTCTCTTTGTGGACCTGTACTAGGGGTGGGAGATATGGCAAAAATATCATATCACGATTTTTTAAAAATAAAATCACGATCCCGATTTTATCGCAATTCTTTTTTACTGTCATTTTTCTAGACTAATTTGCATGTTTGACCATTATTTCCCTATGTTTGACATATAAAACATGTAAAACCCTAAAAGAAAAGCCAAAGAAACTTTCTGAACAGGTGTTAATTTAAATAGTGAAGTTTTTATAAAAATGTGCAATAAATATAAACATAAAAGGTAATGAACAACAATATCAACATTATCTCTTAAAGTGCATCAATTCAAAACAAATGTTATCTAACTGCAATGTCTATAATTTGAGTGAATAATACAGCTACTTTAGAACAGATTTTTGGGGGTGCTGGTTTGGCGGAGTGGTTAGCACCCCATGTACATGCTTCTGCCGGTCCGGGTTCAAATCCCACCTGTGACCAGTTTGCAGAGTGTCTTCCCCCACTCTCTCACCCCCTTTCACAAGCCTATCCACTGTCTCTCTCCTATCAATAAAGGCACAAAATGCCCAAAAATATACATTTAAAAAAAAAAAAAAGAACAGATTTTTGTTCAGACATCTTCAAGCTTTTGTCTCCTTTTTTCTTTCCGCCATGGCTTCATGCTACATAACCAAACAGGAGATCCCACCATGCACTGCGCGTAATGTGCTACGATTGGCTAGTCGGGTTTGCGTCAAAGTCTCTGCACTCACACAGACGATCTGACGATCTTTCTGCTTTATGACGACATTAAATCATTATAATCCTTAACGATTTAATATCGTCATATCGCACACCCCTAACCTGCACTGATGACCAAAACCTCAGTTTTGTCCTGGTTGAGCTGGTAAAAGTTGTTAAATCTGTCATGTACACCGTTTTAGTTTGTACTTGGTGAAAGCATGTGATTGCAGACAAGGTCTGTGACTCACATGACGAAGATTTTCAGAATAGCTCACAGCAAGCAGCCACTTCGAGGGCACATTTTGGCTCAAACAGAGTCCTCTCTGAAAATACCACGGAGGTGTCTAACACACATCACCGCAACTCACGGATTTCCATCACTCCAAATAACACTACACCAACCTGAGCCGGGCTGATATTTATGAATGTCAAGGGCATGTGGAGATAAAACTGCTCCAAGTTCAGAGGAAAAAAGGAATTCATTTTTAAGGTTTCACATTTTATCTTTAAAGCGAAAGAAGTGATTCAAACTATTACAAGACAGTCTATCAAACCTTTGGGTAAAATATGTTTTTGTGCATCAAAAGACAAATTTGTTTAACTCCTAAATCTCCACAGCTTATCTTTTTATTGAAACAAATCCAAATGTGTACTCGCACATTATGTGAGCCACAAAAACCGTCTGCCCTGTATCAAAGTATTTCAAATATATATGTAATATGAGACTGGACAATTCAGCACTAAAGAAGACCAAATACGGGAGTCCCCTCTGATCAGTCTGCTCAAACACTTCACGCCTCTCACTCAAACATCCTGATAAAGTTATGGACTTTCCTTAAGCTCGGGGAAGATTTAGAGTATTACTTTCCTTTGCTGCTGCTGGACTTAAGCTGTATTTATACCAATTTTAGAGGAAAATATCTTAAATCCCTTCAGCGATGTCACTCCCATGTGACAAATATGTATCTTGGCAGTTACTCACCACATGCAGGAGGAATTAAAAATATATGTTCAAGGACTTGACAGGTTTGAAATGTTCCTGAGGTAACAGTGACCCCAATTTAGACTTCTAATTTACTCAAGATAAAAATGGAGGCATGTTTTACTGCACTGACTGAGATTTTACTTTTAATTTCTGTCAGTGAGCAAAAGTAGCCCGTGGTGCATTATTATGAAATAAATTAACATCAGCCATCAAATTTAGGTGTAAAAAGCTTCATTTAGCAGGAAATAGAAAAGAAGTGATGTTGTTTTTCTTAGCAGAACATGAAAACATGAGTAAGCACAGCTTCTGTTTATTCATTTAGTTACATGTGTCAGAGCAAAAGAGCAGAACAACATGTGGTGGCCTCAGACAGTGAGACAGAAGTCTTACTTTGTTGTCATAACAAAGGTAACACTTAAGAGATTTGTCCAGATGTGTAATTATCAGTGTATGTGTTACTGGGACAGAATAAGTGAACATGGAAGTCAGAATAATTTGAAAATTTCATCCTCGCCCAAAAAAAAAGTACTGTAAATATCTCTTGGAAATGATGCTGGAGTGGCTGTAAAACTCTAAAAATGAATAATAAAATATTTTTTACATCATCTCTACAAAGGACTGTTGTTATAAAGTAATGCTGAGAAAAATTAGAGAGTTTTCATAACAATATGTTCAGGCGAGGATTTTGAAAAACAGTTCACTTTTTCTCGTGTTTTTGTTGGAGAGCGTGCAACCATTCCCGAAATCAGGTACTTTGGGACTAAGAGCTCAAACTTGGCAGTCTTTGTTGCAGTCCTTACAGGGTTATATCTGCCAGGTAGTTTATGTAGTTTTTACAAGAACTGGAATTACAAATGAGCTGTGTTGGGAGTAATGGCATTAGAAAAAATGGCGTAACTAACGCCGTATTTATGGGTAATCTAATTAATTACTTTTTCATGTGTTACAACGCCGTCATAGACAGTGAAATGTGGCGTGTTACTTTGCACCAGTGGCAAGCAGCTGTTATTGGACCTACCTCACTCAGCCAGACACAGGCCGTTTTCGAATTTGCCTACTATACTAGCAGTGCGCACTGATTCAACCAAAATGTAGTATACAGTATGCGAACAAAAGCAAAGTTGCAATATGCAAACTAGAAAGCACTCAGAGAGTGCAGACCTCCGCCAGTGCCACAGTCCTCAGCCATATTGTCATTTTGAGCATAAATATTACTCCTACCTTTATTTCATCTAAGTATTTAGATTCCTTGACCATGAAAACATAGCATTAGCAACTGGATTCAAAATGATATCTACTTTGGTTCAGTAGTTATTCATAGAAATCACATTTTTCGCCATGGCGGCCAGACGCTGACCCGGATCAACACCAAAATCGAATCAGTTCTTCCTTTTCCCATGCTGAACATTTCCTGAAAATTTCATCCAAATCCAGCCATGACTTTTTGAGTTATTTTGTTCACAGGCGGACGGACGGACGAACGGAGAAACTCTCCCGAAAACATAACCTCCTTGGCGGAGGTAATAAGTTGTAAAGAGGTCAGTTGTTGATGTTTTCCGTTAACAGTTCGTAACGGCCAGACGGTGGTGCCTCGTACGTCCTATACCTGCAGCATTATTAGCGTAAACCACCAACAAGTCTGACATTTTACCGTTGTGTTCTGTATTTTTCCTCTTTATTTCCACAACCCTAAATGTTCCTGCTTCTCCTCATTCTTAATACTGTATTGTGCGTATGTTTATTCTTGAACTGTTTTTTTCTTTTAAGTGGCCCTAATACGCCGTCGTACGCCATCACATAAAAATATATAAAATAATTCCTCTCCGAAATAATACGTATTCTCCACCATTGACTGTTTCATATAAAATGCTGCTTTCTTTGCAGATTAATAACTGAACTGTCAACATGTACTCATGGTTTGTTTGTTCTGTACAATTAAAATTAAGTTTGGGAAATAAATAAGCTGTAGCCTACTTCCATTTTGCTCGAACTGGAAACAAGCGTAGCATACTACAAAAAAAACCTAACAGAACAATCATACTACATACTACATTTAAGTGTAGTAGGCAGTATGCAGTGGCTACTACATACTACTTTCATATGCAGTATGTAGTAGGCGAATTCGAAAACGGCCACAGACAGGTGAGAAAACTCGATGCCAGAGTTGCCAGGTCCACTTAGCAGAAGCGACTTTTGGCTTCTTCTCTTTCTAACTTGCATGTATATTGTGAGTCGTGGGTTGCAGTGTTTGGGCTTGTTCCAATAGTGCATATAATAGTAATATAATAATAATTATAATAGTTTCTCATTTGGGCTTGTTGTGCCCCAGACCCAGGAGGAATTTGGTGAATGATCTACCATCAATATAAATGTAATTCAGAAGTTATTAAAATTATTTTATCTCACCCCAACACAAATTTAAATTTTACTGTGATAATGGCGTTTTCACCTAAAATAAATCTGTGCCAACTATTGCTTACACCATAACAAAGCTGTAGAAGAAAAGTGTGCCACCTCTAAACAAAATCATGTTAAATAAGTAAATTAAGAGACAAAAAAGAAGAATTATGACTTTGAAATTGAAATGTAACATTGATAAAGATTAAAACATGCTCCATCTAGGTTTCTCTCTTCGAAAATGCTGATTTCAATCGCAAATGCTGGCAACATGGCTAGCTGCAGCAACGGTGAGTCTGGAGCGGTCTGTGGGGTTAAAACTGGTGTTTTCAGGATTGAAATATAAGAAGCAAAAGGCAAGAACACACATGTGAAGTGTTCATTATGTTCTGAAGCAAAGTGTTTGTCTGCTGTAAGGAAATATAAAAGCTAGAGAGGAAAAACACTGAGAACTTCTCTGATGACGTCAGCGCTGCTGCAACATGCAACACGTAGGGAGAGAGAGATGGAGACACACAGTTCAAACTGCAAAAGCTTTTTCAAAAAACTAATGCACCAATTACTTCCCTGGTAACTAATTACATTTATGAAGGAGTAATTCCGTTAGTAATTCAGTTATCTTTTGGGAAAGTAACGAGTAACTATCACTAATTACTTTTTGAAATAACGTGCCCAACACTGCATATAAGACTTTATGTTTTAGTAGAATGCATTATAGTGTAATGAAGGCTAAAGGTTTTTCTTTTGCTGCTGTAAAAACCAAAGAGACGACTTCACCATGTGTGAAAATGTTATCACAATAATTGCACCTACAATGTTTGAGGAAAAATGAGGAAGATCTGTCATGCCAACGTGATCGTGGTTCTAATTCTATTATTCTGAGTCAATGCTCACACCGGTCTAACATTATTACAAATGAGGTTTAAAAATGGAGCCAAAAAAGATAATATTGACTGTAATAATGACTTCCTTATCGTACGGTCCTTCACATCATCATTATTACTTGACATAGAGAGCATAAAATCTCATTCTCAGGCAATAGCACTGATGGATGTAGCTGCATTCAGCCAGAAGTCTCTGGAGTCATATGAGCAGTTCAGGATCAAACAGTCTGAGGCCTCAGAGCCCAAAATGGCCCACTCAGATCTGCTCTCTACATACACTGGACTGTTATGGCTCGGCTGGCCCATTCCTCAGAGCCGCTGCTGAGATGGAGTCAGAGGTTCAAGAGCCCTTTTTGTGTGCAGCCACTGCGGCGGGAATGAGTCAATACTGAGAAGACCTTTGGATGGGTTTTTCAGACCTCAATCGCTGCAGGAGAACAGCGAAATATTGGAGGTTAGTTAGACCAGCTCGCAGGTGGATGGTGGGAAAAAGAGAGTCTACCTCCTGAGAAAAGAGCGCCTTTCAAAGTGAGGAATGAACAGGTTAAAGGCAAAAAAGACGAGGGCTGGATGATATGATAGGAGTCAGAAATCTTATCTCAATATTATTTAAGAAAATAATGTAGAGACAGAGTGCAGATGAGGCTGATGGTGAAGTCTGACTACTGGTCATCAACAAATATTTGAAGGTGATACTGATGATAAGAATTACCACCATGTGTGCAGTTTACTTCTAACAAAATTAGTTATATTCAGCCTGAGATCTTCTGCTCCCTATTAGTTTCCAAGTCGTGTCACATACAATCGATTAAACAAACAAAGACGCTCATAACACCAACGGAAGCAATTAACAAACTGCAAGTTCATCTCCTGTATTACTTTCACCAATGACGTTAATGTTTCAAAAATCATGGACAAGGTGCTGATTCATACAAATTATCATGGTCAGCAGAACATGTTACTTTCATAAACCTTTTTTTTTTTTTTTTTCCCACAACTCATTTTCAACAATACTTCTAAAAAACTTATTGAAAAATTCCATTGGCTTTTTCTTGAGGGAACAAGCACAATGCTGACATCTAGGCCAGTCCCACAAAAAATGCCATAGCTGTTGATTGTTGAAGAGGCAAATTAGGGCCCAATACACCACACCATGGGCTGCATTTTTGTTGCTGTGGTATCAAAAAAGATGCCAGTATCACCTGATTTTTGCTAGCAACATATATACTCTCTTTATTAAAAATGTCTCAAACATTTATAACATGATTAGACTAAAACTTTCAAACAGATTTTAATGTGGTTAATTAAGCTACATTTCCAGCAAGCAGTCCGGTTCAAGAGTGAATCCCAATTCTACTCCTTCTTCTTATCAATCAATCAATCAATCAATCAATCAATCAATCAATCAATCAATCAATCAATCAATCAATCAATCAATCAATCAATCAATCAATCAATCAATCAATCAATCAATCAATCAATCTTTATTTGTATAGCGCCAATTCATAACAAGTGTTATCACAAGACACTTTACAATAGAGCAAGAACTCTTCATTTTGTGGATACACATATATGCATAGATACATATATACATATAAAGATACACATATACATACATATACAAATATAAAGTCCAACACCCAACATGAATCCATATAGCCAATCATGAATCCCTCCATCTTGGCGGCAAGAAAAAACCTTTTGTTAAGCAGCAGGAAATCTTGAATGTGGATCCCAGTCTCATGATGAATGGCAAATCCACACGATGCTGCGTCGGGTGTGTAGGCAAAGGAAGGGAGGTAAGAGGAGACAAGTGGACTTCCCCTTAGCTCTCTGTTTGGAGGGCCAAGGGGAAGGGTTGAAAGCACACTGCTGAGAAACAAGACACCACTCGATTCCCACGTCACCATGTACACAGATGCAACAATAGCCGTAGCTATAGTTGCGACTGCTAGCTAGTTATAATGAGAAATTGTAAAATATGGCCAACAACTGAAACATGATAAATATTTACTTGATGATAAAATAATTACTTATAATGAAGTGCTTCCTTTGGTCTCTGCTCTGCCTCGTGTCAGTGGGCACGGTGTATTATGGGAAATTCTGTTACCCCTTCGTTCCAAGTGAGGTCCCAGTCTGTCTTCTTTCAAGGGCTGTGTGGCCCTTTGTAGGGCAGAGACAGAGAATTGGGACAACCCTTCCCGAGGCCAGAAAGCTCTTACCCCTTGGTTTTGCGCTAAGGAGTAGAATTGGGATTCCCCCTAATTCAGCTCACATGTCCTCGAGTGAAAGTACAGAAACAGAACAAAGTTCACGGTTTACTCCTCCAAATCGCTGCAAACTGCACTGAACTTAACAGACCACTCACTTGAAGGCTTAATGTTGTGTTCGCTTTGCATTAAAAGTCAGAAATTCTGACGTCCAGGCTGGAAATGTCGTATGGAATGCCCTTTAATGACAAAAGTCCTACTGGGAAGTTTGGACAACCCTCATAGACTCCAAGTTCTTTATCAAACATCATTGTTCAGAATTCAGATGTTAAATAACATCAGTGCATTGTTACCTACAACAACTTAGGGTTGTTCTTAGGCATTTAAATCAATCATGTGTTGTTGACTTTGTAGGAGCAGAAGAGGTCCCAAACAGCAGGATCATCTGTTCAATTTGCTATGCCAAAATTAAGTGTTCCTTATCCATGTTTGGAATTATTTGTCCTGATGGCTCCTAGGAGTTTGGATGTTGTGCTGACCTAATGGTGAGAAGCTCCTCTGTTCGGTCAATTGCGGCCCGTGTTCAAATTTTCACTGGCTCGCAGTCTCTGTTATAAAATCAATTGTATGTGGCCCCCTTGCACCGTTGACTCCTGTATAAAATACTCTTGTACAAATAGCCTATTTTACATTTCACCAGAAGATGGCAGTAGCGCTGTGGCCACATCCTTGTGGCACTTGACACCTGACCTTTTGTCATCATTTCAGCCCATCCCATTTCAAACATGGTGGCTGTAACTAAAAAGAGAAAAGCTGACAGCGAGTGCTGCCGATTCCAGAACAAGTGGAAATTGGAGTATTTTTTCGCTGAAATATGAAACAACTGTGTCTGCCTAATTTGCGATGAGACTGTAGCTGTTTTTAAGGAATTCAGTGTCAAGAGACACTACCAGACAAAACATGCTAACGACGACAAGCTAACTGGGGACGAACGTAGCGAAAAATTGAAACAACTGGAAGCTTTTTTAATGGCACATTAGCACTTTTTCACAAGAGCCCGTGAGTCAAATGAAAATGCCACAAGGGCAAGCTATGAAGTGATTGCCAAGCACTGCAAAACCTTTCAATGAGGGTGAATTTATTAAAGACTGTGTGCTGAAAATAGTTGAGAAAATTTGTCCTGAGACGAAGCAAGATTTTGCCAATGTTTGCCTAACTCGTAATATTGTGGTACGGAGAATTGAAGACGTTTCATTAGATATTAAGAGACAATCAGAGAAAAAAGCTGAATGGTTGGCCCCCCGCACATTTTCACCTTACCAAATCTGGCCCTCGTGGCAAAAAGTTTGGACACCCCTGGGTTACGGGAATCTAACATTACTATTCCCAGAGAAGCAGTTTTGGCACATGGGGTGTGTTTTGTTCAAGTGTGCAGATGTGGGAGATTGATGATCGTCTTCCTGAGCAAAGGGTCTAATGATGCACGAACATGCTATATAGCATAGAGAGAGAGGAGGTGTGTTTGGACCATCTCATATGCTTGATTGAACATTGTTCTTGGGTACAATCATCTTGTAGTTTGCTGTTTATGTTGTTATGCTATGCTATGTTAGCTAACAATGCAAACAGAAGTTGAAGCTCCAGTGGGTTGGTGTTGATCTACCTGCCGGGTCGGTCAGGGCTTCCTCCCACACACCAAGAAGATGCTTATTAGGTTGACTGGTAACTCCAAAAAGGTATGAGTGTGAGTGAGAATGGTTGTCTGTTGCCTAAGTGGCCCTGTGATTGGCTGGCACCCGGTTCAGGGTGTATCTGCCTCTCGCCAGATGTCAGTTAGGATTGACTTTAGCCCCCTGTGACACTGAAAGGGATGAGGGGTATAATAATGGATGGATGGATAGTATATGATCTTGGGAAAAAGTGTTTTAGCGATAACATTACAGGAATAATGATTTTTTTATAATGTTAGTTTTTATTACGGTGATGGAGCTTTCTGACTTCTGCTGTGTGTCTCATGGTGTCATTCCCACTTCTCTATCCAACCTTTGATGCAAACTGAATGCAGGCTTATAACTGTTTGTTGTTCAATACATAATCTCTTAATGAGTAATAATCAAAAGTAAGCCATCTATATCAAAATGAACAATACCGTCCAACGCTTCAGTCATTCAGAAACATGTCAGTATTTCTTCAAACCCTGAAATTATTCCAAGCCCTAATAGAGACCCTGTGGACTTAACTAATGGACAAAAATAATCAGTTGTGCGTCATGTTTGCACTCTATGTTCAGTAAATGACATGCAGTTTCATCTTGGCAAAGAACCCCTCACGTAACATCAAAACTTGGCTGGAACAATCAAATTCCAATGAAGATCTGGATGTTGAAAGCTCCACTCAGTTATGCACAATGTAACTGGGTTAATGAGAATACAGCCTTGGCACAAAATACAAAGGACTGAGAGGAGAATAGACACAATCTCCTGGATTTTTTGTTGTTTGTTTAAACAAGAAAATCCACTCACAGCAGGGACAGAACTAACAAGAAATAAACAGAAAGAGGGGGAAAGTAAGATGTCATGAAGGGAGGGTAGGTGCTGCAGTTTAGATGATTTTTGGTTATTTTTATTGAAATTGTTGTTACACGCAGAAGGCAATCAATAAATAAAATGCTTTGGGAAAAGGGGGGAAATACAACATGTTTGGTTTTCAGGATCTTGTTATAAGCCTGTTAGTATCTTGTTGATTTGCCTCCATGAAATGAAACAATTCAACAACCTGTCTGCTTGATAGGAAGGAAATATTATGAGATTTATTTTTTTTACATGTAACAGTATATTTTCAAATTAGATATACAATAAAATCTTCTGATGTCGACTATGGAAAACTCCCCCTTTTCTTATCATCATCCATCCACCTTCCTCTGCTTTTCCCTTGGTCGGGTCAAGAGGGCAGAAGCCTAAGCAGGGAAGCCCACACTTCCCTCTCCCCAGCCAATTCAGCTCCTCCTGGGGGATCCAGAGGCATTCCCAGGACACAGCATCTGGCTCCTTTCAATGCAGTGGAGCAGCGGCTCAACTCCGAGTCCCTCCTGGATGACCGAGCTTGATGATCACCACAAAGTAGATCATCGAACTGCAGCCTAGGGTGTCCTGGTGTCAAGTGCTCATATGGACACCCTTATGTTTGATTGTTTGATATGAACAATCAGAGAAGTCTAATAACAACGTACCGCTAGAGTTCAGATTGGGGGGGGGGCATTTATCCCAATCACGCTCCTTCAGGTCACACCGTTATTGCTGATGTGACTGCTAAAGTCCCCCAACAGAAACTAGGGAATCCCCAGAAGGGCCACCCTCCAGTACCTCTTCTAAGGAGTCTAACAAGGGTGGATAGTCTGGACTGCTGTTTGGTGCATTAGCACAAACAGGATCCGTCCTCCAACCCAAAGGCAGAGGAAGGGTGAATCCCAATTGTACCCCTTGGTTCTTGTCTTACCCCTTGGTTTTGTGCGTTCACGTCTCGTGAAGTAGTGTCCTAATATTCTGTAGGGCGAAGGGGAAGGGCTAAGACCAAGGGCTACACAGCCCTGGAAATGAAGACACACCGGGCCCTTGTTTGAAATAAAGGGGTAAGAGAATTTCCCATAATACACTGCACCTGCTGACACGAAGCAGAGCAGAGACCAAAGGAAGCGCTTAATTATAATTAATTATTTTGTCATCAAGTAAATATTAATCTTGTTTAGTTGTTGGTTGCATTTTAGAGTGCTCTGGGAGATTACTTGTTTCTCAGCTGCGTGTTTCATCCTTCTCCCGGCCCTCAAAACAGAGGACAAAGGGGAAGGGTCAAGACGAAGAGGTAAGACGAAAGGGAAGGGCTAAGGGGTAGAATTAGTATTCACCCGCAGTCCACCCCCTCGTCCAAACCAGGCTAAACCCCAACGTACAGGCACCGAGTCCAACTATATCTAGTTGCAACCGCTCAACCTTGCGCACCAGCTCAGGCTCCGTCTCCATCAGAGAGGTGACAGTCCACGTCCCTTGAGGTAGCCATTGCAGCAAGGGGTTGGAAAACCAAGGTCCGCACCTTCGGCTGCCATCCTGAAGAGTTAACAATAATTTTTCCCCCTTAAAGTATTGATAGGGGAGTCATGTAGGACCATTACATGAATATTTATTTAATTTTGATCAATTGTCTCTCCCCTTTAATAATACTAGTCGGGATTGTAGCCTGATATTGCCTAAGTCACACATTCCCATTTCTCATGGCGACTGTGCACGACTGTACACGATTGATTAGGCTGGTGTGATCGCTATGATACGGGATGAAATGACTGTCTCATCCCTGGACACACTCTGTAAATACACCGTCAGTAGCGCTTCTACAGCGCTTCGGGGGTGTTCGTCCTGCTCCAGCTAGGTTAATACAACAATTTTGATGTGGATTCCATGAATTTTCATCTCGCTGACACGACGTCAGCCCCACTCAAGCTCAGTTCGTGTCACGTAAGCTCCGACTGAGCCCCGTTGCTTGCGCCGTCTTGAACGGGACACAGTCGGGGCACAAACGGATACATCCTTGTCAGTCGTTCTCATAAAGCTGTCAGGATTGAGCCACGAACGGCCCGACTGAGCTCCGTACATGCCACACTAATACCGTTCTCTTTAGGACTGCATTAGGTTTCCATCCCGCTATACTGAGAGCAGCGATTCTCCACGACAGTTTTGAACAGTTCAAAACTGTCGGGACCCTTCCACGTTCCTCGCCATTCATCCACGACTATACAACGCTGATCCAGACCAAGTAGCGCATGCACCACGACCAAAGCACGTTTTATCAGGATTATGACAATCGTGCACAATCGCCATGAGAAACGGGAATGTGTGACTGGGGCATAAGCAACTGAACAGCCAAGCAAGTGTTGGTCAAGCACTGAGAGTGGACAGGAAATTGAGCTGACCGCAGCATAGACAAAGCTTCATGTATATGGTAAGTCAAAAACAAAACCCCCATACAGGCAGGTTAGCTTTGCACTCATGTAGGGAGGCTTAGGTAACAGGGTTTCTGCCCCACTCGCCCTTAAATTAGGCTGTACGCTTAAGCTTGATCCCTGTTCCATAATATCTTTTTTGTAAGTTATTTAGAAAATAGGAGTTGTGTGTATGTGTTTGTTTTTGTATTCATTTCTTTTAAAATGTGACTGACAACAATTTGTTCAAATTAACATTTTCCGTATGTAAGATTTAGTTTTTCACAGGTGTATGCAGCAGCACTCAAGTTCAGGTCTTTAAATGAGTTTCTGTGAGGTTCTTGTCACACTTGTCATTGTCAATAACAGGTATACAGGCCACAGGGGATGCCGGTCAGTACGGTCATTTCAAGGAGACACTGGAGTGCAGCCCCTACATACAGAGTTTGACAAGTACCTCACAAAGTGTTATCAAGATGTTCATCAGTGGAGGAAAAATAACAGAGACAAGACTGAGCTTTATCAGGGTAGTTTATTACAGCCGGCTCAGTACAAAGCTGACAAAGAAAAGCATGTTGCCTTTTTCTGTTATATACACATGTGTCACATATATAGCTGTAGAAATGAAGACATCAGCGTCATGTACATGTATAGAATTATCACTCCAAAGATGGCCAGCTGTAAGACTGCAGATCTGTGTTTCTATTAATGGCAATATTGCCAGACGTTCTGTCTATGCCCCTTGCTCTCAGACATGTTGAAGATAGCTGCAGGGTACTTGTGTACATGAGAAACATACACATGGTCCAACACCAAAATGATATATAGAAAACCAAAAGAATTTTCTGTGACTTAAAAGTCACACTTACGCAAAGTCTTACCTCAAATGGACTGAACTAACCTCTTAAAGGTGAATTCCCTTGGACTCGGTGTTATTTTAATTAAGTGTTTTAAATGAGTAATGATCCTAACTGAAATTATTATTAATGATTCTTGGTTTCCAAAAACTCATGAGGCCACTAATGTCAAGATTTTATGTAAACACAGTGTAGTTAAAGATGCTTGGGCTATGTTTCAGGGCAGGTGTCAAAAATGGCCATTTCTATTTCTCAAAAATAAGCCTTACATCAACATATTTCATACAAAATACCCATCATAAGTGATAGGCATTTTATGGTAAAGAAAGTGCTAGGACTTGAAGGATGCACCACTTTGTCCCAATGGGATGCCAAAACCGATACATACCTATAATTTCTTAGTCGCAGCTTTAAATTCAATATAACAGAGAATAAAACCTTAATTTTTTGCTCTAGAAAGGGTCTATTTGATATTTTTCATTAGTCCATCGAGGAAAGAGCCCATAGAAAGCATTTGGGGAATTGAATAACTCTTCAAAAGTAAAACAAGCAAGTGATTGGTTAATCTTTCTGTCAAATCATGCCTGCACTACGTAAGCCGCGGCAGACCAATCCAGACTGCTTACGTAGTGCAGGGAGCGCGTGTAGACGTGCACTGCGGAAGTACGCTATAGCACTGTTTAGGCTCAAAAAATGTACTAAATGACTTCGTTTCGAATTAATTATGGACGTTACCCGCTCAGGACACTTGGATTACAGCGGACGAGCAGTATGAAGGAAAATAGGCCCGTTTTTGTGGACTTTTATGGACCTTTTTCTTCGGGCTTTGTCGTCCCCTGTTAGATGGACGTTTGCTGACAGCGAAAATCCCCCCGGACCCCCGGCTGCATTTGAGACATCAAAAAAGTGCTCCAGAGTGTTGCTCAGCATGAGGGTGAGTAGAAAATGAGGCCAAATCGTTGTTTGGGTGTAGTGTTCCTTTAAGTTTGTTTCGCAGATGATTGCACAATTTACCTCAAAACATTGGATTTCTATTTAATAAATGTACATATTTCCTTACTGGGGTCCTCCAGCATAGACTAACATGTTAGTCTATTAATACTACCCTTCCTAGCAATGGCTTTTTGTCATACGTCCAGTGTGGAAATGGCAAAAACAGAGACAGCATTGACCACTGTGTGGAGCTGCAGTACAGGCTTTTTATTTTTTATACCAACCACAACATGTTTAAACCACATGGACAAGGAAAAAAACATTAATGCATTTATTTTTGCCTCTTGGACTTGTGCAGCACAATAGACACTGATAAGATTTGAAATAAATGTCCAAGTAATGGTATCATCACCAAAGTGGAAGTATTTACTTTTTTCCCATGGTTGGGAATAGGCCTGTGCTCAAAATATCGATACGGCAAAATATCATCATGCACTTCTTGGGGATACGTGTATCGATACAGATTCTACAGAATTGATACAGTCTCAATGTTTGGACAGTTGTTGTAAATACACTTTGGGTAATATTAACAATGGCACAGTTCAAAGTAGAAGCAAAGCTACATGATTAAACACATGTTCCAAATTTAAACTTCGGTCTACCATCTTTGGGGACCTGCATTAAAGTTCTTAAGTTGAAGAATTATTTAAAGCTCATGCTTGTTCTTTTTCTTCTTGTAAAGAAAAACAGAAGTTGCTGGGAATTCTGTTAAAAGCATAGTCAGTGTTCACAATTTGTGTATCGGGATACATATCGTATCGTGGCCTCAGTATCAGGATACGTTTCATATCGTGGGGCTGCTGGAAATACCCAGCCTTAGTTGGGAAAGACTTCAGCAAAGTTGCAGCAACAATAACAAGTTTTTCTGTAAGCAGAAAATACTAAATGAACAGCTGTCTCCTGTGGGAGAATCCAACCTAGTCTTTCCTCTAGACTTTGGAGATGTCCCAGAAGGTTCAGGAAAACATTTTTCAACTGTTTCCAAAGGCTGTTTAGAGCTTGTTATGCTAAATAAACCCACTGCAATGTGCACAATTTGTAAAGTGCACTTTTAAATGCAGGAAACATCAAAATAAGTTGTTTAAAAGTATACGCAGATCTCTCTAAATGAAGGACACCAAGTAAGAAAGCATTCAAGAAGAAAAAAGAGGAGGGAGGGTGAGGTAATTCTCTATTTTGGATGAGTCTGAGAAAAGAGAAGGAGAAGGTTAAACAGCAATCCTGGAGTTGGAAAGGGAACAGAAATGAGGATGGTACACGAAAAAAAGGGAAAACAGCTGTGGTAGAAGCCAGCCACTTTACCAACAGTACACGCTGATTTTGCCTCAATACCAGTGAAGCTGGGACACTTTGTAAAGGCAAATCAAGAACAGATTACACTGATTTGCAAATCCTTTCAACCTCTAATTAAATACACCACAAAGACAAGACATCTAATGAACAAACTGATTCATGCCTTAAATTTTTGCATATATACTTACTAATTTTCAATTTGATACCTGTAACACGTTCCAAAAAAATCTGAGACAGGAGCAACAAAAGACTGAAAAAAATCTGGAACATTCCACTTTTACATAACAGGTTAAAGGAACAGTTCAGTTTTTTTGAAGTGGGGTTGTATGGGCTCCATATGGTCACTAAGGACATTAGATGCAGTAGAAAGTTCTCTCTTCTCCCTCAGTAAGCCACAGACTGTAAGAGTTGATGACGAAAAAATTGACGCTAACAGGAAAGTACCGTACCAAATTCAAAGGCTATTTTCTACGCCTACAAGAACTCAAATCAAAAAATAATACCACAGTTTAAGAGTACGCTACATACAAGTGTTTTTAAGTGCATAAACATGTCGGAAATATAAAGTTTATCCGGACCTAAGCCAACTCACGCCGTGTGTCCCTCCGCTAAATCACTCCGCTAAATCACTCAGCTGTAGTTAGCTAGGGGCTTCAAATGCCTGTTTTAGACTAATTAAAAGCACATTATATGAAAAATATTTCTGAGATGGGTTTTTGTGATGCTTCCCTTGATGCAGAAACAAATATGTTATCATGGAGAACTCAGTTTTCACCGTATTCCTCTGCGTAACGAGGGCATGCGGTTACATCGTATAGTAAATGCATCTCTCGTTACCTGTTACCTGACAGGTAGTGTGTACAGATCTATACATATATATATATATATATATATATATATATATATATATATATATATATATATATATATATATATATATATATATATATATATATATATATATAAATGTTAGAGGCTAATACACAGTGTCATTGCGTGTGTGTGCATGTATGTGAGAGAGAGACACACACACAAGTAGTCTGCACTGTTATGATAAACAAATAAACAAACAGCCTCCTCGACTCTGCCTGTTTGTTTCTGACATATCATTATTACTTACTTTGAGCAGAAACTGTCATTAGGTCCTTCAGGTTTGGGACGTTTTTCCAGTTTATCTTCGGGAAATTGAAGAATGTCCACAAAACTCCAGGATTCAGAAGAGGAAAGTCTGTTTGACGAGTAATACCGCCGTCCATATCACCTATTCCCAGGTCAAACATTTACATCACTGTATTTCTGACTCTATCTTGATGTCCAGTGTCCGTGGATGTTTCCTCTGTATTCCTTTCAGTCTGTTTGGTCTCAATCTTCAGCAGCTCTTCTTCTGTGAAGTTCTGTTCGTACAGGTATCCTCTTGACTCAAAAGTGAATGGAACTTTGTCGGCGCTGTCACAATCATCCCTTTTTCAATTTCCTGCATTGTCTATTCCTCACACTGCTAACAGTTAAAACAGAAGAATTACAATACTTCATAAAAGTTACACAGAGCTAAACAACCGACATCTGAAGCCGCTAGCTTGTATGATCAGCTGAGACGGGGGTGGGGTATGAGTATGTAGCGTACTCTTAAACTGTGGTATTACTTTTTGATTTGAGTTCTTGTAGGTGTAGAAAATAACCTTTGAATTTGGTACGGTACTTTCCTGTTAGCGTCTATTTTTTCGTCATCGACTCTTACAGTCTGTGGCTTACTGAGGGAGAGGAGAGAACTGTCTACTGTATCTAATGTACTTAGTGGCCACATGGAGCTCATACAACCCCACTTCAAAAAAACTGAACTGTTCCTTTAATTGGAAACAGGTGAGCATTATGATTGGGTATAGACTCAATCATTTACAAGCAGGGATGGGAAAAGGTTAACAACTCTGTGAACAACTGTGTGAGCAAATAGTACAACAGTTTAAGAAAAACACTGCTCAGGGTACAGTTGCAAGAAATTTAGAGATTTCATCATCACAGTTCATGGTAAAAAGGTTCAGAGTATCCAGAGAAATTTCTGCAAGAAAGCAACAAAGCCATAAACAACACCTGCCAGAAAAGGTGTACACAAACCATCTAAAAAACACTAGGCCACTTCCCTAAAGCCAGGTATGCTCAGCAAACAGGCAGTCCTTCTGGAAGGACCATGTCTTGGCATGGTTTTGCATCCAAAGTAAATATTTGAGCACAGGGTTGTAAAGCTAAAGCCAAACTCACTTCTTGAGAGGGGCACAGTGAGAGCTATTCTGAGAGCTTTAAATGTCTGAGCAAGCTTTTTTTTACTTGTTAAAGAAGGAGTAAATAATTTGTTTTCAACAGCCTCAGTGGCAGCTTTATCAAATCTGCACCACACTTCTTTATCAAATGAAGAACAAATTGAACTGAAAGCATTTCCTGATAGAAAGGATATTTTTGCTCACATTTTGTACGTTTCAATATGGCAGTAGCGCTTGACTTCAATATCTGACTGGCCTGCAATGAATGTGATTGATGGAACAAATGACCAAGCACCCAATAAAGATGCTTTTAAAAGGTTCTGCACATCCTCAAACACTTCAAGTGAAATATTTTGTGTGCGACATACAATCATCAAAAAGATCAAAAGTAAGTTATCAGTTTAAACAGTTGAACATCAGAAGCCTGTATTCAACATTTATCACCAAGATTAAGGTACCGTGCATAGAAACTGGCATTTTAGGGACATCTGGTGTTCAGATTTTGGAATGAGCCTGTCCGTTTCTAAAACATCACATCACTAAGCAATGAGAGCCAGAGAAGACCAAAAAGGATCGTGAACAGGTCATCATTTACAACAGTCACAAAGTGAGTTTTTTAATTCATATTTGTAACTATTATTTTTATAGATTATAGGTCAGTTAAGATGATGATTATAGGTTTTGTAGACAACATGGCTGATTGTTATATTAGCTTCCACAAAAGGGAGACCCACGGTACAGAAATATAAAAATCTTTTTCTAACTTAATAAAAAGAAAGCAAAGGTTCATGAGGATGACTGCACACTTATTTTGACAGACTTTACATACAAATAGAAACATTATATCCTTTATTCACTGTTTCTGTTTGGCGAAATGCTGTCAACTTATACACACTACACTTTTAAAGACATTCAGGAAGCTAAGTTTAGCATTTTAAAATCAGTCTGAAGGTCGTTCTCGGCAAGGGAGCAACACACCTAAAAGCTTTCTTTCCGAACTCAGTTTGAACCTTAAAGGGACTGTGAGGAGTTTCTAAGTAGGTACAAAAAAGTCTCACTTTTAGATATATGCCTGATCGAAATACACACTTTAAGATGAGTTTTGTAGCATCAAAATAGGTTATCTATAAATGCTATTACCTAGCCTTCCGGTCGGGTCGGACAGGGCTGGACTGGCCTGGATACTCAACTTCGGGAACAAGACAATTAAGACTAGAGCAAATTTATATTATTCAGACACGTCTGAGAGCACCGGGCTGTAAGTAGCGATATATAGCTGGCTACAAAACTACGATACTAAGTTTTCCAAAAATTGCTTGTCGTCACACCTCAAAAACTACCGCTACGTAACTAGAAAGAGATACATTACCTCGTCGCTTTGCATCCTGTAAGTTGTTGAGAAAGAAATTGTAAATCAATGCAGAGTTCTGAGGAAGGTCTGAGCTGCATTTATTAGCATCACAACAAACGCACGCTTTGGCTTGGGTCACGTCTTGTGGTGCATTCCAGTGTAGTCAGAAGTAGGAATTTCCGAGTTCTGAGTAGGAAACTGCAACTGGAATGCTCCCCGAAGTCGGAATTTCCTACTGGGAACTCGGTGAAACCTCGCCACCCCCTAGTTGACAATCGAAGATGGATGCCCCCAGTGTGAACAGTTATTAGCTCCTGTAATAATTTATTTACACTTCTGACTGGGGTGTGTCGCTCTAGATCAGCTGTATACATAGTATTGTTAGACTTATATTTACAAAAATGCTGCCATAGTGATAATCACATTCTTCATGTGATATTTGTGAACAATAACGCAGGGCATGATAACAACAGCTAACAATAGCCTGGTAGATCGGCATGTTTTTTCTTGACTTCAACTGGAACGCCGATAAGTCAGAAGTGATGTCACTCCGAGTTCCGAGGTTACTGGAATGCAGCATTACGACAGTCGCCGCGCGTGCTCATGGGTAGAAGAGTCTTAATGTCGCTGGTAACACTTTCTCCTCATAGCACCTTTAAGAACTATGAATTGTACAATGTGAACAACGGATGTTCAATATGAAACCTTTACAGAGTTTTAACACTGTAGTAGCTTTAGCCATTAGCTAAACAAATATTTATTTATTTTTCAAAAGAACATAAAACAAGCTAATTTTTGCCCCCCATACGGAAAAAAAACACTCTCTGTCAGCTATGCATCATCCTACTGCGATAGACAATAATTAGAGGATAGATATGAATGCAGCCCACTTGACTGTAAAGAAAGGACAAGAATAAATTGGTTAATGGTTATTTTACAATCATGGGCAATATGGAAGGGAATGGGGGGGGGGGGTTACTGAAAGGTAAACGCCTGCCACATATTCACCATGATAATGGCATACTTGACTGAGCAGAATCATTATTTAGACAGTGACCCTTTTGATTTATTATGGGAATAAAGAGTGGATTACAGCAGATTAATTAGGATTTATGTGACTCATATTTGCCCCTGATCCATATTAGAAGTGAAAGCTATTGATAATATTTCAAAGAAAATGTTTGTCTTATTAACAGAAGGAGATAAGACGAGCTATTATCCAGTATATTCCATTCGGATCCATTCCTCTTAAGTTTACGTCATATTTGCAGTAACATCTCTGTTTTCCATCTTCCAAACAAAGATAACACTGCCAAGTTTCCAAAAGGAAGAAAACAGTCTTTAAAGAGGACTATTTAAACCTTCTGTAATGTCTGTGATCTATGCCTGAATATTTTGCATTTTCCAGCAAAGTCACAAACACACAGATTAATATATTGCCAAGAATATTGTTCCAACAAAGACAAATACTGCATGAAAGGTCAGCCCACAGGACAGTTTGTACGCTTTTTTCTGTGTTTGTCCACATGGTAATGAGACAACAACCATGTGTACAATAGGTTTAAGATGTTTGAAGCAGGATTTAGCCTGTGAGTACACTTCTGTGCAGCTCTAGGGAGATTTATAGTTCAAGTAAATAGCTCATTATTTTCACAGTGGGGGACATTGAGAACAACCTGCTTTAAATTCCCACAGAGTGTAATGACAGTAATTTAGCCCGTAATAAAAGGGTGAAGCGGTCGGTGTAAGAATATGTTGTTAAGTTGGCGACCAAAGGTATACAGAGTGGTTCAGCTTTCTGCTCAGCATATATTTAACACTCAGTGCCTCACTGATGTCTTAATATTACCTGGATTCAATCTTTTTCACTTGAGGGGCAGCCTGCAGGGAATTTACCTCAAGGAATAACGGATATATTCCCTGGCAAATCCCCCAGCTCTGCGTTTGGTACTTTTGAACAGAGCTTTCTTTGTTATACTTGAAGACACCTCTATTCTTGTGCTTCCTCTTTTTGAGGTTACCCAGGGTTCTATTCTCAGTCCTCTTTAATTTACACATATCTATTCCTCTTTAGGCAGATTATCATTTCATTTGGGCCGTTTGTCACCTAGATTAGAGCAATCAAACATCATTGCAATACGGCGTAAGAGCATCTTGCCCATCTAACTAACATTGCAGTTCCTAATAACAGCCTCAGATCAATAAACTGAAACATATGAAGTTCCTACAAATGACACACATATATATTACTGTAGCCACGACCATGAACATAGACACCCTGCTGTTGTGGACTTACTTGACTCAAAGAGCTTTATCCTACATCAACAGGAATAACATTCTTAAATAGCTAATCACTATTTAATTGCAGCTCAACTAAATGCAGACACATTCATCGTCAGTCCTGTCCATCTCATACTCATTATAGTGGTCAGTGTTTAACACTAGAGCCCCCTCCCCATCCATTGCTGTTATTGATTTTACCTCCATGATAAATATCTTTACAACCATATAGACATGAGGACCCTCATGAAAACAAGAAGCTACATCTTGCAGGGCTAACCTCTATTACATTTACATTCAATAGAGGCACATATCATGAGGACAAATTTATGGTCCTGGCGTCGATGGATTTATTGCTGTCATAAATCCAAGTTTTAGTCCCTTTGGCTCTGCTCACCCTCGCTTCTCGGCCCACTCACATCCCCAACATGACTTCAGTGAATAGCAGCTCAACATGAGTCTGGATCTGCTTTAGATTTCCTACAGCTCAACATCAGGTAATTCTTGCAGCTGTAACTGTTGCTGGTTGCGGCCAACTACTCATGTTGGATTCATGTTGAGATTGGACTAGTGTTGAGAGTAATGCATTACAAAAATAATGTAATTACATTCTTTTTTACTGTAATGTAGTAATGTAAGACATTACAAAAAAACTGATATTTTACTTGGTACAAATGTCAGTAATGCAAGTTACAAATCATTTTTAATTTAACTCTAAACAAAGGTGTTTTTGTTTGTTTGTTTGTTTAAATATAAATTTGCCAAACACTCTGTGAGATCAGCAGAGAAGAAAAGTCCTCTGCTAGGCCCGAAGTTACAGTACCTCTAACAGAATTTACCAGAATTTGACCTTTTGTCTGTTTTTGCTATGATCGTTTCTTGTATTATGCCAAGAGCATCAATGTGTCTATTATATTCTACTGTTTTTAGCCTTAAGCTGAACTCAGTCAGACAGCCACCACATCACCTTCACTGGATGAGTAATGAGCTTTTTGAGTGTAATGAGCTACATTTAGAATAACAAATCCATATTTCCTGTTATTTTGATGAGAATAACTTAAAAGTAATGTGATAATAGTGTAATGCCTTACATTTCAAATACATTAATATTATAACTAATTACTTTGAAATGACAGTAACAAGTAACAAATAATGCATTACATTTTTGAAGTAACTTGCCCAACACTGGTTTGGACTGAACATAAAGAAATTCATTGTTTAAAAAAAACTGTCAATAAAAATGTTTAGAAAAGGCAACGCAAGGCATTAACCTAATATGTCTTTTAAGTGTCTTAAGATAACATTAGCTCTGATTTGGTGACGTGCAAATAAAAATTAATTTAGTGGTTTACTATGGCACTCCTTGACCTTTGTAACCTGACACATCAGATGGACCGTTCAGTACATTTCACTCGTACTTTCAAGAAAAGCCCATTGAAAGTATTATATCTGGTAGGTGATTGGACAAATGTTCTGTCAATTACATTCATTATGGGCCAATCAGATAATGCAAAAAACTAGCACTACTGCTGCAGTGTGAATGCCAGAATGTGAACCACTTCACAGAACAAACTAGCACAAAAACATAGCAGAGGTAGAGAGTCTGTAACATTATTATTGGTTATTAATTTAAAGGTGCTATGGGGAGAATCTATTACCGGCGACACAAAGACTCTGCTACCCATGAGCACGCGCGGCGACTGTCGTAACGCTGCATTCCAGTAACCTCGGAAATGGGAGTGACATCATCTCCGACTTTTCAGCGTTCCAGTTCAAGTCAGAAAAAAACATGCCGATCTACCAGGCTATCGTTAGCTGTTGTTAGCACGCCCTGCATTGTTGTTCAAAAATATCACATGAATAATGTGATTATCACTATGGCAGCATTTTTGTAAATATAAGTCTAACAATACTATGTATACAGCTGATCTAGAGCGACACACCCCAGTCAGAAGTGCTAATAAATTGATTATTACATGAGCTAAATAACTGTTCACACTGGGGGCATCCATCTTCGATTGTCAACTTGAGGGTGGTGAGGTTTCACCGAGTCCTCAGTAGGAAATTCTGACTTCGGGGGACGTTCCAGTTGCAGTTTCCTATTCGGAAATTCCTACTTCTGACTACAACTGAAACGCACCAAGAGACGTGACCCAAGCCAAAGCATTTGTTTGTTGTGATGCTAATGAATGCAGCTCGGACCTTCCTCAGAACTCTGCATTCTGCTTTACAACTTCTTTTTTCAACAACTCACAGGATGCAAAGCGACAAGGTAATGTATCTCTTTCTAGTTACGTAGCGGTAGTTTTTGATGTGACAACAAGCAATTTTTAGAAAACTTAGTATCATAGTTTTGTAGCCGGCTATATATCGCTACTTACAGCTCGGTGCCCAAGACGTGTCCAAATAATATAAATTTGCTCTAGTTTTAATTGTCTTGTTCCCAAAGTTGAGTATCCAGGCCAGTCCAGCCCTGTCCGACCCGACCGCGAAGCTAAGGAATGGCATTTATAGATAACCTATTTTGATGCTACAAAACTTATCTTAAAGTCTGTATTTCGATCAGGCATATATCTAAAAGTGAGACTTTTTTGCAATTACTTAGAAACTCCTCACAGTCTGTTTAATGAAGAAATATGTTCCAGATCTGATAAAACTATTATTGCTGTTATTGCTGTAGTAGCTCCCACCTCTTTTCCTTCTAAAGGACTCGTCATCTCGTTTTGGGCCGCTTAGGCCATGTTTACACGAAGACATTGTGACCTAATTCAGAAAGATTTTTCCTTTGCGTATTTAAAGTCAATCCACGTTCAGACGGAGACACAGGAAACACAGCCAAAAACGCAGGAGTTTCTTGTCTGGTCAACAAATCTGTCTGGATAGTTTTGCCTGGATAACAAATCGAGTACAGTAAACAGTACACGTTACTTGGTAGCCAATCTGTTGTTATTCCTGGTTTGTGCACGCAGTCCTTATGTGAAAGAGTACTGCGCATGCAAGTACGTCAGCGTTTCACCCTGAAACGCTAAGACTCTGGTTTACACAGAGCTGCATGGAGGAGTGTTTTCAAAACTCTTCACACTGGACCCTGGTTTCAATAGTTTTGGATTCAAGCACTCCAGGTACCGTCCCCACGTAAACGTGAGGCCAAATGCAATGAAAACTTATCAGATTTGTCCGTATTCGGTCTCATGTAAGCGGTTAGTGTTCTGCAGGATAGTGCTGTTGTAGATTGGAGCTTGGCAAGGTGGATCAGTCTGATTACAGACACTGAATCAGGCAGATCCATCTACACTGCTAGGTTGTGACCTTTCATGTCTAATATGTAATCTGTACATCAGGGTGAACCTGTGACCAAAGTTTAAAGAAAATCACTTCAGAGTTTTAAAAATATCGTGTTCACAGGGATGCATTTACAAGCAAAGGATGATCATGAAGATCAAAGTATGGATGGACAATCTGAAAACAACACCAGCTGCTCCAGCTGTCACAAGCATGGATGCATAAAAACACAAGGTTAACCATTTTTAAGCTTTTTTTATCAGTTCCGAACAAATATTCAGGATATTATCCCTTTAAATGTATGTGCCTTATCTAATGCAAAACTAAGAGGTCTTTAACTGAGATCCTTTTTTCTAAATTGGCTTGCCTGCTTTCTCCAACTGAGACATTTAACCGAGATCAGGTCACCCCTTTCATGTGCAGATGTAGAAAAGGTCAGCCATGCTTTAATCTCCTCCAGATTTGACTAGTGAAGCGTACTTTAAACTGATTTCAACAGGCAAAATATCCAGACTGCTAAAAAACATAATGTGTCACAGAATCTAAACACGCACTACGAGCACCAAACACAACACATCAATCCCTGCTGCTCTTCGCTGGTTACCTGTGAGTTTAAGGACAGATTTTTACTGCCTGTTTTTCAAGCCTTGAATGTTCGGGCTCTTCTCTTTGCACTATCCATCATCTACCCACCCCCCTGTTTTATATCCTACATTTTAGATTTGATTTACTTTTTGTTCTGCTGTCAGCTCGCTCCACTGCTCCAAGTTTGGTTTTCATGTCCTCAACACCAAGGCTATGTTTATGGCAGATGTGTCCTCAGCAGTATTTTCCCACACAGCTGTGGAAGTAAACAACAGATCTGCTCCCCCCCTCCTCAAACCAGGAGCTGGTAGGAGATAAAAGGTTTGCTGACTCGCTGCTTTTTTTGAGGCGGAGGAACGAGCGAGGGGCTGCTGCTCATGGAGCTTACATTGCAGGCCAGAGTGTAGCTGTCCACTTCATTTGGTTCTGAATCAGTGCTCACACGGCACACACCAAGTGCATGTTATTTTGGAAAACACACGACGAGGGACGCAGGAGCTCAGCACCCCCTGGTGTTGGGATAGTAGCCCATTTCTCCCTCTGTTATGTGTCGCTGCTCATGTTAAACTGGAGCAAAGGCACAAGGAGACAGACTTAGAGGATTATTAAACAAATGAGTGCATGTCAGGGGTGCATGCAAGGTGATCTAGGAGCTTAGAACAAGTTCACCCATGGGTTATTCAGGGTGGAAGAACAGAATGATGCTTCCTACACTTAACGGAGGCTTTTTCCATAAGGAGATAAGGCCACATTAGCACATTTGATTTATAAATGTTAGGGGTGTCCCGATACAACCTTTTCACCTCCGATATGATACCGATATTGCAGCCTTGAGTATTGGCCGCTAATGATATCGATCTGATCCGACATCAGCAGGAATCATACAGACTTTTATTACTAATTTGGTAGTAGGGCTGAGCGATATGGCCCTAAAAACAAAATCCCCGATTTTTCCCCACAAAACTCGATTTACGATTTTTAATGGATTTTTTTTCCTCTCAAACAAAAAAAAACTCCAAGTGGCACAAAAATGACATGAATCAAGTTCTGCCTTTACATTGTCCAATGATAAACCTAAATAATCAGAATTTCCAACTTAAAATGAAAGTGTGTGTCATAAAATTTTGATTATATAGTTCTAATGCAGGCAGGATTGCCTACATAAACCTCTCAGGGACCTGGACCCTCTTTTACCTCTTTTACCTTATTTTAAACCCACAGTTTTAAATCTTGGTGTAAAGGTTGACAGTGATTTTAAATTGGATCAACAATTGGATCAATCCAGTTTTTATCACCTCAGGCTTTTATCCAAGATTAAATCGGTTTTATCTTTTAACGACTTTGAGCGGGTAATTCATGCTTTTATTTCTACATGATTGGACTACTGTAATGCTCTGTACGTTGGTGTAAATCAGGCTTCTCTTGCACGCCTACAGTCAGTCCAAAATGCAGCTGCTCGTCTTTTAACAGGAGCACGAAAGCATGAACACATCACCCCGATCCTGGAGTCCCTCCATTGGCTTCCCGTTCATTTTAGAATTCATTTTAAAATTGTATTATTTGTTTTTAAATCTTTTCAAGGATCAGCACCTCAGTACATCTCTGACCTTTTAAATATTTACACTCCCCCGCGGTCCCTGAGGTCTGCTGATCACTTTCACCTCGTGGTCCCAAAATCCCGTTTGAAGACCCGAGGCGATCGAGCCTTTTCAGTGGTGGCTACCAAATTGTGGAACGATCTGCCGCTCGAAATAAAAACATCCCCCACCCTAACGACTTTTAAATCGCGTCTTAAAACCCATTTTTATTCTTTGGCTTTTAATTCAGCATGAGAGTTGTGTGATCCATGTCCTTTTATGTATTTTATGGTCTTAACCTCTTTGTTTTTTATGACTCTTATTTGTTTTAATATATTATTTAAATTGATTTTATTTCTCTTTTGATGTTCTTATGTGTTATTTTAATTGTTCAGCACTTTATTTATACTAAACTTTATTGTTTTTGAAAATGTGCTATATAAATAAAGTGGATTGGATTGGATAAACACAGAAAGCTGAGAGACTTTCACAGCTTGTTAATATGTTACTCTCTGATCAATATTTAATCTAATTTAAAAAAAATAAATACAAGCTATTAAAAGTGCTTCTGCAAAACCTGACAGGGCCACCATCATGAAAACTGTAAAATTTCAGTGTTTATATTTTTTCAAACTTTGCAACAACAATTTGAGTAAGTGAATGAAAAAATCTCTTTTTTTTATTTTTAAATCTTCTGCAGAAAATAATTTGAGTTAATTGTTTTAATCGATATATTTTCCAGCCCTATTTGGTAGTATGGACTGTAAGAAAAGGCTTGATCAAGTGAAATTACTCAAACAGAGAACAGTAGTCAGCAATAGTAGGCATGAGAAAAAAATGACCAATTTGTTATTAACCAATGGGTTTAATAAATTTTAACCTTCAACATAAGAATATACTACAATTAAATACAATAAATGAACAATAATTAGTGGACCCTCAAAAGCAACCTTGTGAAATCCAGTAAAAACAAAAACATATTTTATATTGCAACATAACCACTGTGCTTAACTTAAACATAAGCATATTCTACATCTAAATTAAATACATAAAAAATAAATTAGAATGGACTGCTTGCATCGCAGTGTTTGTATTGGATATTTGACATGCAGGTCAATATAGTCCAATATTTGTTTTTTTGCTGATATCAGACTGAAAGACAATATCAATATCAATGATATTGGACAATGAAGGCTGGCAAGACGGATAAGCATGATTTTAGAATCAGGCAGGTCCGTTTGCTATGCGGGGCTAGTTGTAGATTGGAGCTTGGCAAGATGGATCAGTCTGATTACAGACACTGAATCAGGCAGATCCATCTAGACTGAAAGGTTGTGACCTTTCATGTCTTACATCTAATCACTAAATCTGTACATCAGGGTAAACCTGTGACCAAAGTTTAAAGAAATCATTTAAGAATTCAAAATATCGTGTTCACAGGGATGCATTTACAAGCAAAAGATGATCATGAAGATCAAAGTATGGATGGACAATCTGAAAACAACACCGGCTGCTCCAGCTGTTACAAGTTTGGATGCATAAAACACAAGGTTAACCATTTTTAATCATTTTTCATTTTATCGGATCGGTACAACCCTAATAAACATGTCCCTCCCTTAAACTATGTCAGCTTATGATTAAAAAAACAAACAAACAACAAAAAAACACCACAGCTATTCATTTTTCCATGGAAAATATAACCAGCTTTGTTATGTGTAGAAACTAATAAAGAATAAACACTTTGAACACCTGTATGATCCCTTTCTGCTGCTATGAGACAGAATTAATGTGTTTTTTTCACTATGTATCAGCTCAACTCTGCTGGACTCTACTCGGTTGACTTTGGTTTTCCATTTGGGATTGTACCTATAAACTGGCACTGGTTTCCTGTCACTACTGCAGGGATCTAGGTGGGCTGAGCCAAAACTAAAAGTAATAACAATAATTATTTTTGTTGTTTTAAATTCTGTACAGCGTCCTTGGGTGGCATGAAAGGCGCTTTGAAAATAAAATGTATTTTTAGACTGAGAGTGATGTGAAGACACTGCAGACCTCTGAATGGCTGTCATTGCTTCCTGCTTGTAACTGTCTTGGCAACAATTCATCTCCTTACTACTTTGTTGGTGTAGGGATGCCACATAGTTCCCTGCTGTCCTACCCACCTGAAGGTGTTTCAGAAAAACCCTTCATATACTGTAATGGAAAACCAAGCAGGTTGTATCCAAACCATGTTGAGTCAAGCAGATATCACACATGGAAAAGAACCTTTGGGTGAACTGGCTGTCTGGCAAATATCCCTAATTTTTTTTTCCTTTGGGAAGAATAGGATTGCTGATAAGAAACATAAAACAAACAAGTAACGTCAGAAATAGTGTCTCATTTTTTTCATCATTTAACAGTAACGTATTCGTAAAAGTCATCAATAAAGGTTCAAAGAGGCATCAATAGTTAGCAAATACCATGTGGAAATTTGAGACACTGTTGCCTTATTGTATGATCCTGAACCACTCTGGCACCAACAAGGCATTTTTGCCTAGAAAACTTTCATTTCCTGGATATTTTCTTTGCTTCCAGACCATTCTCTGTAATCCCTGTAGATGGTTGTCCATGAAAATCCAAATGGATTGGCATCTACTAAAATACTCAAACAAACAAGTATGTCATGTTCAAATTCACTTAAATCAAACCTGTACTGGGTTTGAACTCAAGAAAGTTCTATTGATTGTGACTGCATGCCCTGATAAACTGAATTGCTGCATTGTGATTGTCTGATTAACAATTTGAATTATTTACCTAGTTAATTAAATATATACACATATAAAGATAGATACAGGCATAGATATAGATCTTAACACACTAGCATAAAAGTACATTGCATCAACTCAGAAGCACTGGGTAAATAAAAACTACAGGGTAACTGAATGAATGTTTTGTCGGTCACATTTACTACAGGCGAGCCAGAGGGCACTTCTTGCTCTCAGAACGTCTAAACCATACAGTTACAGTTTTTCTGTCATCAGGCAGGCACTGAAAAATGGGGTTATTTTCTCTCCGGGATCAGTTGTTCTGGATAGAAGCCTTGTAAGATGGATATGGCCCATGACAAACATGGAATTTGACAAATCCTGCTGCACTGAAATGTTCCAAATCACAAATCTAGACTCTGATCTGATCTTTTGGGTGTTACAGAAATCTAAAAGCTTAAGTATTTTGAGACAATCAGTATTAAAATTATATATATATATAAAGATTAGACATGTAATTCTGACCACAGACAGGTGAAGGGAATAATCCAAATTATTTCTTCATCACAGCATCTGTTAGTCATTGGGATATATTAGGCAGCAAGTGAACATTTTGGCCTCTAAGCTGTTAGAAGTAGGAAACTTTGGGAAGAGTAAGGATTTGAGCGAGTTTAACAAGAGTCAAAGTGTGATGGTTTGACAACTGTGTCAGGGCATCTCCAAAACTAGTGACCAAGGCTCATTGATGCTCATTTGATCAAATCCAACAAGCTAGCTACTGTTGCTTAAATGGTTAAAGAGGTTAATGCTGGTTCTGACAGTTTGTTTTATTAAAGCAAAAGGGGGGCCAACACAATATCATGCAGGTGGTCAAAAATGTCATGCCTGATCGGTTCAGAATATAATATGAAGTTAGAAATCAAGTGTTTGTATTAAAGCTTATTACAACCTTGCCTTTCCTAACAAACTTAAACAAACATATGAACATAACCACTGGGGTGTCAGTGTCTATAATCGAAAGGTTTGAGTCCAGCTCCGACCATCACAGGGCAGCGTGTCCTTGGTCAAGACACTCAACCCCATGTTGCTTCCACTGCTGTGTCAGTGGAGTGTAAATGGGTATGAGAGGGCATGAAAGTGTTGGTTGAAACTGCTAGACAACAGACATAAATACTCCAGTTAGTGAGTGAATGAGTGTGGCTGGGCATATATGACCTGTGGAGTGAAGTTGCTTTAAGTAGTGAAAGAGACTAGAAAATCGCGATGTAAGCTCAAGTTCATTTTCCATTCACCATAAACAAAACTAGACAGCACTCGGCGAGCGTAACCTCCATCAAGGTAGCTCACGTATCACTGTTATATCTATAAGTAATAGTTCCATGATAAAGGTGCCATCATAATATGATTCTCTGACCCTGAAAACCCACACCTAGCACTCAGAATTAGGTTAATATCAGTATAGTTAGACAGTTAGTGAGCAAAAACAATGATAGTAGTGGTTATCGATCACCTACAAAATCTAATCATTTTAAGTTGGGCCATTTCTAATATCTACTGATAATTTTAGCAAAATCTGTCCAGTATTTTTGGCGCTATATTACTAAAACAAAGCAGATGAACAAACAAAAATAGGCAAAACTATATTATCGTTGGCAGAGGAAATAAAAGGAAATGGCATCCCTGTATCAAATCACAGAAATGACTTAAAATTACGACACACCAATTTGAGAAAGGGGGAATTATAGAAAAACAATGAATCAGATAAATTAAACTTTAAACTCAAACACCAGGAGATAACCTTAATATTTTAATTGAATGTTTTCAGTTTTCTTGCATTAAAATTATCCCACTCTTGAACAGCACAAAACCCTAGTAATGGCGGCTTGCTTCAAAATAAAAGCAGAAAGCTTTAAAACACGGCCTTGTCGTGATACAGTGAAAGCAGAGTGAATCAATACTATGATCAGTAATTATTTTACTTTCATTTAGCCTCTATTATTAAACAGTCAGGTAATTTTTGTTTAAACTGGGGCGCTTTAGTTATGCATATCATTTTATTCTGAAAGATGCTAAGCGGAAGTTGACGTATTTACGTAACCGCAATGACTTGACAGTTTTACCCTGGAGCTAGAGTGTAATTAACACGTTTTACAACCTTTTTCCAACATAACAGAGTGGCAGGGGTGTTTATGAGGGTCGTTATTATGTATTTAAGAGCCCTGTGAACCTGCTGCTACCTGCCGGTCGATAACGTCGTCAGTCTGCCCGTTGTTAGCCGTCCTCTCTGCCCCCCGTTATTCGTGAACCGCTGATAATGTGGGTCTTCGGTTACGGCTCCCTCATCTGGAAAGTGGATTTCCCTTATGAGGAGAAGAGGGTGGGCTACATTAAGGGCTTCAGTCGTAGGTTCTGGCAGGGCAGCACCGACCACCGAGGTGTCCCGGGTAAGGTGAGTATATATTTACGTTAGCTCAATGCTCACGGTGACATACACAGTAACCAACTTATGCAATGTTGCCATGTTTGAATGTGTGCCAAGCTCATTGTTGAAGTGTTTAGCGCAAAAGAGACGGAAAACAACAACAAAATACTCAATATGAAGAAAGATCACCATGTATTCTGCTTCTGGAATGACTTAAATGATCTATAAGGAAGTATATTTGTAGTATTACCAATAAAGGTGTACATTTGATATGAATTAAACAATAAACAACACGTCCGTCCTGAACTTATTTAGCAGGATCTACGCTGTAATAACAATGTCATGACTTTAAATCAATCAGTCAATCTGTGTTTGTATGTCTTCATAGCAGGTGTCATCTGAAGGCACTTCACAAAAGGGCAGGCTGACGCCATGCTAATCACTTTATACACATATATGTATATTTAAAATACAAATGATAAACATATTTGTAAATACATATGCATACATCCAGATTCCTCCATCCAAGCAGAGACAAAAGGACTAAAACTAAGTATTTATGATGGTGACAAACCCATGGACGCCTAGATCATAAATCTGTCCGCATCATATTTGACCCTACTGAATATAAACTCAATCTTTATCTTTATAGCCCCATATTTGTGTTTGTTGAATATAAATTTATTAAAGGTTAGGCCCTTGAGATGTGGAATCTCATTTTCAAGAGGGACCTCATGTCTATGTGGTTGTAGGGATAGTTTAGATTATGGAGCTACTGCTTATAGATGTCACAGCAATATGTAAGCTACCTTGTTACCGTTTGTATTTTTACAAAGCACAAGGCCCCTAATTTGTTTTTTCAACATGAATTTTTCAAGTGTTCCCTTCTCATTTGAAAATACACTGATTCATCCAATAAGCTTTTTGTTACAATTGTTTTTAAGTGCCAACACCTCTCTGTGTGTCTCTTACAGCCTGGCAGGGTGGTGACGCTGGTGGAGGATCCTGAGGTAAGACTTACACCTCAGACAGAAGATATAATAACCTGATCCTGAGGTAAGACTTACACCTCATATAGTGCTGATTGACTTGTGTTGATACAATGACAAAAACCTTCACAGTGAGGTTGACCAGTTGTACTGGGAGGTCAGGATTTCTGAGTTCAGAGCGCTAGATTGTCCAGCATACTGAGGAATCATCAGGACTATTCTGGGAAGTCAGTTCAGAGCCTCCATTTCAACCTTGAGCATCCCAAAATTGATGGATGGGTGCCCCTCCCTGAGTTGACAATATAACAGTTCATTTAGTGGCGTCCCAGTGGATAAACAAGTTGAATAGCGGTGTCCTGATACAACTTTTCATCTCTCGATTACGATCTGTATACCGGCGATTGCAGCCTATCGAGTACTAGCCTTGAGTATCACCAATCCAAGATACCGACAATTACACGGTGCCCTGGCGAGGAATCAAACAGACTATTATTACTTATTTAGTACAATATTGTTGTATAGACGGTAAGAAGAGGCTTAATCAAGTGAGATTACGCAAACAGAGAACTGTAGGCAGCAATAGTAGGTATGAAGAAAAACTGTCCCACTTGTTATTAACCAATGGGTTAAATAAATTTTAACCCTAAACATAAAGAATGTGCTACAATTTAATGAAATAAACAAATTAGAAGACCATGAAAAGAAACCTCTATAAATCAGATAAAAACATACATTTTTAAACTGCAAAATAACCACTGTGTTTAGCGTAAACATGAGCATATTCTACAACTGAATTAAATAAATTAAAAATACATTTGAATGGACTGCTTGTATCAGAGTGCTTATATCTGAGATTTTAGATGCAGGCTGATTTAATCTAATTGTTTTTTTACTGATATCGGACCGATATCAATATCTGACCAGGACACCCCTAGCTATTAACCTGTAATATTTAAGTTATCAGGACTTCTTACTTGTGTTTGTGACATATAGTCAGCCGTATACATAGTATTGAACGACGTAAATATGGAAATGCTGCTGTAGTGTTATTTACATTCTTCACTTGGTATGTGCAAACTACAAGGTAGGGCATGCTAACAATGGCTAACAAAAGCCATTGTCATTCCCACTCCCCTCTTCCCAGCTCGGATGTACATGGAATGCAGCAATAGTCTTCTCTGGAGCTTTACCTGCAGCATCTACTAACAGAGTGGGCCAAAAGTCACTGGCTGACATGGTCGCTCATTAAGCCATAAAGCTGTTATGATGATGCAAGCAAGGGGAAACAATGTAAATATAGTACCTACAGTTCTGATGGTGTGGTTCCAATTACATTCCTACATACAGTATATATCAGATGTTGGCATTGATTATTGTTGTGTATTGTGTGTGCAGCAGGTTAGAGCACATACCTTCCAGCAACAATATTGCTGCTTCGACTCCCCCATGTTGACCAGGGTTTTTCTGAATGGAGTTTGCATGCCCTCCCTGTGCATGAGTGGGTTTTCTCCAGGAACCTTCTATACGTCTGTCAAAGATCACGTTTTAGCTCTCCGTATGTGATATTGTAACTCAAGCTCAGTATCACTAATCCCCACTCTGTTCTCTCTCAACTACAGTTTACAAACCTGTGTGTAAGGATCTTTTTTTTTTATTCAATTAGCAGCCTTTTGATTACCTCCGCCAAGGAGGTTATGTTATTGCCGATATCTGTTTGACTTTTTGTTTGATTTTTTGTTTCTCTGTTAGCAACATAACTCAAAAAGTTATTGATGGATTTTGATGAAATTTTCAGGAAATGTTCAGATTGGGATGTGGAACAAATGATTAGATTTTGGGAGTGACCGGATCAGCGTAAAACCGGCATGATGAAAACATTTTCGTGAATAACTACTGAACTAAAATAGATATCATTATGAATCCAATTGCTAATGGTATGTTTTCATGGTCAAGGAATCTGAATATTTCGATAAAATAAAGGTAGGACTAATATTTAAGGTGAAAATCACAATATGGTGGAGGACTTTGGGGCTGGCGGAGGTCTGCGCTCTACAAGTGCGTTGCTAGTTTTTGAGTATAACAGTATTGCACAAGCAAGGGGAAAGAAATCATTAATTTGAGAATTTTAAGTATTGAGTATGGAAGTATGCGATTTGGGACATACTAATAGTCATTTCTTCCTCCGTTCCTGCCAGTAAACAGTAAAGCAAAGTTAAATCAGATGATATACAAACTCAAGGTATCAAAGTGAAACAAAATCATCCATGTCAAGTTAACAATATTTACTCTTAGAACATGACTGCACAATTTTAGTTTGGAAGAGCAGGTCAAATGCAAGAGTCAAATAGTAGCTATAACAGTATTAGTTCTTATTTTGTTGCATCATTATTGGATTTAACATAATACCAACATCAGGAAGTAATAATAAAATTAATAATAATAAGGTCCATTAGGTAATTGTGGGGGCTAAAACAAAGAAAGCACGTCTGAGTAGTCAATGATAGGAATAGTTGTTAGTTGCATCCCTCGTGTGGACTAACACTATGTTTAACCATGTTATTTACGTCATAATCATACGGCATGTACAAAAACACCTTCTGTTCAAGGTGAAGAAGACTGTGTACTGCGCAGGAGGAAAGGAGATGGTATCTCGTACAGCAGAAACAAAAGAGGAGGACAGTGTTTTGTATTGTGACCTTGAAGGAGAGATAATTTGTTGGAGGTGATAGAAACAGATAAAGAGATGCAGAGCGAGTCTTCCAGTGAAGCCAGAACATAGAGAGCAGCTCGAAAACATGCATTAAAGGTGACTGATAAATATCTGACTATGTTACTGATAAGGTCAAAGTCAACCCGTTTATTATCTCTCTAAAGCATCACAGGTTAAAAACAAGTATGTTTCAACTCGGTTTGGTCTTTAATCTGTCAGAAAATCCCAGAGAGCACGAGGAGGAGTGTTGAAATGTTAGAGGATAATTATATAAATGTTTGCTTTTTCAGACCAAAAGTCCTTTTACCCACACAGATATGTTGTTTTGAATCAAATGGAAAGAAAACGTTTGATTGTTTATCAGAAAACTGTTAGCAGGGCTGCTCAAAAATGGAAAAATGTCCTATTACAATTATTTTACTTGACATCGCTATAAAGATTATTAAGCACTTTTTATCATTAGGCTCATCTTCTGTGGCATACAGTCCCAGCTAATTCAGCAACTTTGGCTTTTATCCTTCATCTTTCATCCCTATCTTCTCTTTTACTGTTCTTTTATTAGTTTTATTTTTATATATTCGTTTAAATGTTGTGTTCGTTTTTACTTTATTACTGTTTTACTATTATTAAGTGTATGCATAATTATATTGCATCCATTTTCAGCACTTTGGTCAACCAAGGTTGTTTTTAAAGTGCTCTAGAAATAAACATCGACTCATTGGTCTAAACATCTGTGCAAGAAATTTAATTGAGTAAAAACATTAATCAGATGTGTTGGGACGCAGCTACAGCTGTTCAATAATTCTGCAAATTATTTTGCATTGTTTTACACTCTTTTGAATTAATTATTAATCAATATAACAAGCCTGAAAGTAAAAGACCAATGTGATGAGCTGCATCATTTTTAAGATATGACATAATCAAATGGAAACACTTTTTAATTTGCAGGCATTAAAATTACAGAGGTGGTGTAACATGTTTTTAAGATTTTCAGGAATTGTATTTTCATAAACACAGACGAAAAACATACTCATTAGGTGAATTGGTGGCTCTAAATTGCCCGTTGATACGAGTGTGAGCGTGAATGATAGTTTATCTCTTATGTGGCCCTGTGATTGGTTGATAAAGAGTTCAAGGTGAACCCCGATGTCAGCTGGAATATGCTCCAGCCCCGGATGACTGATGATCGGTTTAGATGATGGATGGATGGATGCAGAAATGCTCAAATTTAATGCTAATATTTTAGGCTAAAACATTTGCTGTAATCGGCAGGACTGTTCGGATCTGCTGATACTGATATTTAGCTTTTTCAGCAATTATTTACTGATACTGGTATCATATTAATAGTATTGTGCAACACTATTTTTTTCGTATTTGGGTTTTATTTTGTCCCATTAAAGCCCCAGTAATTGGCGAGTTTATCAATCAACACTTGGAAAAACCTTCAACCAATAAATTATTGTGATTAACATTCATGATGTCAGTGTTGATCAGAATTATCACAGTTTTCATAAATTTTGCCAAAAGCATCTGCCCTACTACAGAGCTATAGTAGTAACGTTCTAATGAGAGAGTAAACAACCATTTAAAAAAAAATCATTATACACTCAACTTATAGTAAATGACAGGGCTGCTCGATAACGACAATGGTCATAATCACATATATTGAGCTCATGATTACTGGCTTAGTTTGCTAGATGCCCCACATAAAATGCAAGCACTCAAACACTCTTTACTGTATTATTATGATGTTTAAAGAACAGGCAACAAATTATAATATATGTGGAAAAATGTAAATAATAATAGAAGGGGGAAGAAAGACAAAGAAGTCATTTTCACTATCGTGTGTGGCAGTAATTGAGATTAAAACTTGATTAATTGCCCAACTCTAGAATATAAATTTCAAGCAGCATTACATTTTTCGAACAATGAGCTATAAAACCTGTTCTATATATTACCCTGTATGTAACACTCTGTTTGTCCCAGAAAGCACAATATTTCTTGTTTTTTGTAAGTAAAAATGGAAAGAAATCCTGTTTTGATGTTTAAGAAACCAAGAAATGATACAAAAAGTCACATTTGAGAGGCTGCTGCCAGATAAAGTACCCATTGTATTCTCCAGAGATGACTTTGAGTGACTAACAGATTGAATGACGAATCACTGCGCTCGAGTAAGAGGCTGCAGTTATATAACATCTAAGGAACTATGCTAACACTCCTTTCTCTGCAGCTTGTCACCCTGCTGACGTCAAATCAAAGGTTTTCCTCCCATGACTTTCTCCCTCCCTTGTTCTTTCTTTTTCCTCTCCTCAGGGCTGCGTTTGGGGCGTCGCCTACAAGCTGCCAACAGGCCGGGAGCAGGAAGTGAAGAGCTACCTGGACTACAGAGAAAAAGGCGGCTACCAGGTCATCACAGTGACTTTCCACCCCCGCCCGCCTCATACCTCTTCACCCAGCCAGACGCTGCTCTACATCGGCTCTCAGGACAATCCAAATTACTTAGGCCCCGCCCCTCTGGAGGAGATCGCCAACCAGATCGTCAGCTCCACCGGTCCTAGCGGGAAAAACACAGAGTATTTGTTTCAGCTGGCGGATGCCGTGAGGACAATTCTGCCCGAGGACTCAGACACACACCTGTTCTCTCTAGAAACCTTAGTGAGGGAGCGGATACACAACGGGCAGAAACATTTGCACACACAAACAGGCTGATTGTAACCAGTTAAGAAAATAAACTTGATGAATGATAAAGAAGCAGGATGGATTTGTGACGTTATCTCAGGTTTGGAGGTTCACAGGGGCCAGTGTAATTCTCTTTGGGTACAGGAAATAGATCAACAAAGGCTGTTTTATCAAGCACTTAGAGACAGAGGAGAGGCAAGGACCAGCACTTAGACTGCACTTAACACTACAAAAGCTGCTTCGAATATTACAAATACAAATACTTAATGCTGGAATACAACCCACAGTTTGAGTGATGAATGATGCTGTGGATAAACTTGACTTGTCCTTCAATATTGTTTTAAATAAAAGCTGTATGTGTTGGTTGAATACCTGCATTCAATGATGAAAGTTGTCTGTTTTATGTTGTCCAACCTCTTCTTTTTCACCGCAAAATGAAGAGATGTAAAGTTTTCAGCATTATAATTTTGATCAAAAGATTTAGCCAAGAGCAAATTTGGCATATTTAAAGCCCTGAGGAGCTTTGTTCCATGTATTAATTTAAGTTTTAAAAAAAATAAAGCTAAAATTCAGCAACTCTTGCCTGAACAGCTTCACCAAAAGTGAACCTGTGCTAAGAATGAGAATAGGTTTTTTAGGCTTTCATTATTTTGTCTACCATAGAGGTGATGCATCTGCAGGTGTTTATTAATTTGTTTCCAGGATGACACAAATAGTGAACAAAAGTTATGAATAAAATTTGATCAGATTTCAGGGAATGTTGAATTCAGGATGTGGAGCCTGACATTTTTTAGGGATTTGTTAAGAGTGTAAAATTGGCAGTTTCCACATTTTTGACAACTTATTCAACGATGTTAGAAATTTCTTGGTGGAGCTTTGTGCCCTTGGAGCACTACATTCAATTACTAGCCAATTCTCAATTCTTGTGGATTAAAAATTAGAAATCTGTGTCAAACAATGTCAAACACAAGGCACCCTTAATATAAATACACGCATAGTTTGGGCTCTTTTCTGTTTTAAATTGAAGGTTAGAGAACAGAAAATAGACTAGAATAGTGGGGATAAAGAGTTGGGGACAACATGGGAAAAAAGATCTGCACTCAAACTGCCCACACAGAGAAACATCCTCAGTACACGGCTGCTGGGACATAACAAGTCTTATCATGCAAGTCCTCTGGTTTGATCATCTCTCTGCTGTTCTGACTCTTTAAATAAATGTTTTTTCATGCCCCCCACCAACTGTTTAGTCAGAAGAGGGTGAAGTTGTGATTTGTTTGTACATAGCAAAAATGGAAATACCAATAATATCTCCATTTGGAATCTGAACACAGAAATCAACAGTATTTATTTACCATTTTCATTTCTACACTTAAACATCTTTTCTATCCCATTCTTTCTTAAAAACAACAAAGTGGCAGCTCACATACTTATTTTTTTAGACTCTAAGAAAAGACTGAATGTGAAAAAAAAGTTTAAAAAAAATACAGTGCATTTAAAAAACAAAAACATTGACCAAATAAACCCAACAGGAAACACTTTTTAGATGGACTAAAATGATTATGCTTTCATAAACGTGCTTTTTTTGGATTCAACACGGTGATCAAATCAAAATTTCTGGGGGTTCAGGTCAAAGTCTATGAACATCCCTGCCCAAACAAGCTGTGTCCCTCTTCAGGGTTCCTACAGCTCAAGCCAAGTTAAATTCAAGACTTTTTAAGACTTTTTTAAGGCCATTTGAAATAAAATTTAAGACCAAGTCGAAAACGAACCACAATTGAAACAAACAAAACAAACAAACAAAAACACCATATGAATTACCTGGGTTAGAGGCAATTTTAACCCAATATTTATTTTAAATAAAAGATGACTTTTTGCCTTCTTTTTAACCCAATTTTTACAACTTTATGCCTATTTTGCCCCCATTCATCTTTTTTGGCCACTGTAAGAACCATTTTTGGAATTTTTACATGGTTTTTGACATTTAAAATCAAATTTAATTCCCAATTTTGCTGCCATAATCAATTTTCCTAAGCCACTTTTGGATTTTTTTGCAATTTCATACCTATTTTGCACCTATTTATTAACCCTTTTCCACTTCCATTTTTACCCAATTTTTGCAATTTCATCCCTCTTTTTTACCTCTATTCACACACTTTGTCCCACTTTTGGACCATTTTTACCTTTTCTTAAACCCGTTTTTACAACTTTCTACCTATTTTGCCCCCATTCATCTTTTTTGGCCACTGTCAGAACCATTTTTGGAATTTTTACATGGTTTTTGAAATTTAATTTCAAACTTAATTCCCAATTTTGCTGCCATAATCAATTTTCTGAAGCTACTTTTGGATTTTTTTGCCAATTTTTCCCCATTTTTTTTCTCTCTCCAGGCACTGTAGGTCGTCAAGACATGCGTCTGCTCTGAAAGATCCGGGTGCAACCACATCACCGTTTTGTTAGTTCTGCTATTGTGATTACACGATGTTGCCATGACAGTAAATCTGTGAATTATTTTTGAAAAATAGATAAATGTTACTTAATTTTTTTTTTAGTTCAATCTAACATAAATCTTACTAATGTGGTCAAATTTTTAAGACTTTTGAAAATTGGATTTAAGACATTTTAATGCCAATTAAGGCCTTATTTTTAGAATAATGAATTCAATGCCTTTTAAGACTTTTCAAGGATCCGCGGGAACCCTGCTCTTTCTGTGTGACCAAAGTGGCCTACTTTAAGAAAATGTAAAGAAATTGATAAGAGAATCACTGAAGAATTTTACCAAAAAGAAAAATGATTCATCATCAGGAATGCCACCATTAACTGCATGAATATACACTCTTAATAAACAGTGTGTCCTAAAAAGACTAACGTGCTCACTTTGGGGTAAAAGTCTTGTATATGCATTTTTCTTTTTCTTTAATATCCATACCCTCTTCAAAAAAAATGCCAATAATTGTGTTTTGAATACTTTAAATTAATCAAAAGTATTAAAAAACAGTTACAAAAATGACAACATAATTATTGAATTAAAGACATGTCTTATTTCAGTATTTAAAAACAAAAAAATAGCATGTAATGAGTTAAAATATCTGCCAATGTGTCAAGACAAATTTTACTTGTACAGTGTCTTGGAAATAAAATGTTATTGTAAGAACTTTCTATACCTGATATTAAGAACAAGGGGAAATTTAGCTTGTTTATTGGCAAATATTTTCTCATGAATACAAGCTATTCAGTGCTATTTTTTGTTTTTTATTCTTTGTAAAAAGACATCCATCTGGACTTGCCAATTAAATATGACATTTTAGTAAGTATTGATGATATTTTTAACTTGAAATTACACAAATAAACTTTCTAAGATCTGAGTTTTTGTAGTGAATGACATAAATGACAGCATGTTCTTGTTTATCTGGCCTGAGAGGCGATAAAGTTTATAGGTCTCACTTCATGTAACTGTACCTTTGAAAGCATGTTAGATAAATTCTTATACCCAAAAACGTTTGTGTAAATGGTTCAAGATAAAAATGAGGTCCCCCTGCCCCAAAACAAGATTTCACAGGGCATTAAAAAAAACAGTTTACTTTCCAACATAACACTGTGCTGCTAGCCTAGACAGTTAGCTTCAACATCCAACATTGAAAGTACTGACTCATACTGTTTTTTATTTATTTATATTGAACACTTACCATCATGCAAGGCTCCCCAAGTGCTGTTAAATGGAACATTCCAGAATGTTTGCTCGAATGGCGGCCATTTTGAAGTTTTCAAAATCCCGGCATATGATTGGACAAGGAAAAAAACACAGGAAATGGGAGGTCCGGAATCTTCTCTGCCGTTTTTTTTTTACTTCATTCAACAAAAGTGCAGCACGATATAATCACAAAATACCGTTCTTTTGCCAGGAAAACAGGTACCAGGAGATTAATATGATAAAGTGACAAAGCCAAAGAAAAACTTTTACATATAAATGCTGATGGTATTTTGGTTTGTTAGGAGGAAATGGACTTGTTTGGTTTGATGTTCAAAGGCAACAAAAAATACCTTACTAAATTTGGATTTGTGTATATGAAGATTCACTAGGACAATAATAACATTAATCATGTAATATTCTTAATGTTTAATAGTGCCTTTATGGGACCCAAACAATAAACTCTCTTAACACAAGGTAAAATCTATATTATCAATCGTTAAACTACATAGCCCAAGTCCCTCCAGAGCTTTTTACTGTAGTAAAAGTATAAGAAAAGATTTAGTGTTCCTAGGAGAACATTCCAGACTGAACAATTTAAAGGGGGTCCCACGGTATTAGCACAAAAGACCTTAATTTTACTTTTTCACTGGAATGTGGGTGCGGTGGAGTTGGTTTGACTGACTGCTCCACAACCCAGTGAGGTTTATAGAACCTGTACTGGTAGGAGGACTTGTTGACCTACTGCCATCTTAATTGGTCATTATTGCATTAATCTGTGTGGGGCCTCGAGGGTTAACCAGGTTACTAAATTTAATACTGATGGAATTACTTTAATCCAGATAATATCGAGTGAACATCCCTGATGATAAAAGTCAGAGAAACCATTAGGCATATTCTATTGGTTTCTAATGGTTCCTGATGGTTATGTTATGGTTTCTAATGGTTTCTAATGGCTAGTTGTGTTTTCCTAATGGTTCAGTTTGTTTTTTTAATGGGATTCTATTATCTCCTACACTGTAAAAATTTTTACTCTAAAATTAAGGTAAGTTACTGGTTAATAATTGCATTACTTTCAAAGCAAGTCGCTGTAAATATTTTCACAGCAATTTACTGTAATTTTATATATATATATATATATATATATATATATATATATATATATATATATATAGATAGATAGATAGATATTTATATATACATAGATATAAAACGGGCCCTCTACTCGTTCCAATTTCAGATAAGCAACAGGTGGAGTCTCTGGCAAACAGCAGCTCACCTTGACCTGTAGTTATGACCTGTTTGACATTGTCAGTCTTCCAGTCTTTGTGAATGCATTGGTCAGGATGTTATAGTACTGTCAGAAGAAAGCTTGAGGCATTCTCAGAGTTACTCAACTGAATGTAGCAGAGCACTTTATCTCAAAATAAAACTCAATGTGACACAAAATCAGAAGGACCAACCATGAGTCAGGGATGTGTTGCTGCCAGAGACTCCACCTCCGGAGCCACTGAAAGGCACTTTTGAAAATAATGTGAAAACTCATGTAAGAAGATGCATTTGAACAAGTGCCCTGAACTGACTCAAAGTGCTTCAAGCTGACTGGGCACCTTTGGTTTCAGCGTAGCACATTTATTTTTACCCTTAAAAATGTGTTGATTCTATACTTATAAGAAAATGGAGAATTCAGGCATCAGTGACGCTCTTGAGTGTTCTAGTTTACTATTAAATATTTATTCTCCTGTAAGCCAACACTTCTTCTACAGTACATCTGTGCTGAGTCAAATCTCAAACAGACCTATTTATCTGTTTTCCTCTTTCTGTGTTGCTACTGAAATCTCCCTCTACAGCTGAGACTAAACTAGTTTTATTTTGTTATTTTGTATTATATTTAATCACCATTATCTTATTAACTTACCCTTCCCCTGCCTCCTGGTTCCTCTTCTTTTGTCACTCCAAACAGATAAGTAGTCTTCATTTTCCTTCAGATTGCCTTCTGCAAACTTGGGTTTTCAAAAGCTTTCTGTATACAAGGCTAAGCAGCAAGAACTATCAGATGGGGCCCTCTTAGGGGGGTTCCCAATGTCATTGCAAACTTTGGGCATTCACAGTCAGTTCTGTAATTTCAAATATGTCGGCTCTTGAGGCAGCTCTATCGACCCAAGGTTCAAAACTGTTTCCTACCCTTTCTATACATATAGTTATACTTTCTATATATTATTTATTTATTAAGTAGATTCAGTTTTTCCAGGTCTCATGCCTCTGTTTAAGAGACGGTACATCTGAAGGAGTCTAAAACTAAGAAATGTAGCAAAGGAGCGACCCACTTGGACTTACACCAGTCTGCAATAACACTGTGGTCACTGACAGATAAAATAAATAACACTGACCATCTCCTCCTCATCATGGCACCTGTTAATGGTTGGGACATATTAGGGAGTGAGTGAACATTTTGTCCTCTATAGCTATATTGTCTGTTGTCATTTCTTTTGTAAAAATACAAAAATGTGAGTAAAATATTAACAAAAGTTCAAATGTATGCATAACCACTGTCAGGCACAAACCTATCTTTATTTTTTAGGATATTCTTTTTATTCAATAAAACAGTCACCATCCATGCTAATGATTTGGTTTTACAAACTTTTAACCAAATTAAAGTACATAGCTACCCTGTATGGCTACATAAAAAGGGCAAAGGTTGAAGCTGACTGTATGTGTTCTTGTAAGTATAGCGCCACCCCATAAGGGCAACCTGCGCTTACACGAATGTGAAAGTTTATGGTGGAGAGGTGGGGGAACTCCCAGTGGCTGTAAATTGGCTGAAATTTTTGCCTGCTTTAGCTCAAAGGAGAAAAATGAAGCAATGTAATGTCTATGTCACAGCTGCCCTAAATAAACAGCATTGGTAATTGCCAAAATCATCTTTATGTTTCTGCAATGGTTGATACACCAGTATGTAGAACGTCTTTAACAGAAATATATTTAATGCTAAAATATATTATCCATGAATTTTCAAATGTGCAGTTTTAAAAGAAAAGCTGAAACTAGCACATTATTTCTTGATTACATGTCAAATTAGTTATTTACTTGCATTCCAGATTTCAGTATAAAAGGTGAAATCACTTAAATATCCCTCATTCCTGTTGAAAGTGTTTGTCCACTTATATTTCACTTTTAAACAAGGTTTTGAGCAATTTCCAAAATATTTATGTTTTTAATGACAGGTGGTCTTATAAATGTGTTAAGCTCTGTAAATCAAGTTGAGTGTCTGTCATGTGGTTTACCTCCAAGTAAGTGAAAATATAAAATATAAACCCATATCCAGCCATACTGGAACACCCTGTTTATTCCAGACAGTGCTTATCAGCTCCCTCCTTCTTATTCTGTCAGCATACGTCTCAGCACAGTAAACATATCAAAGTCAACATCAGTGCATCAGAAAAACCAGCATGCAGCCTGAAAACGGTGACAGCTCCATCTTTGATGTTCTGAACATCCTCACTCACTCCAGCCTACAAGTTAGCAGTGTTTACTGAATTTGGCCTGTTGCAACAACTGTACAAAATGTTAGGTCCAACACCCAATACTGCCAATACAGGCAGAAACATCATTCTTGTTTGTGCTCCTACAAAATAAAATACAGATATCTTCATAGAGGATGCAGTGAATTTATTTACTGTAAAACAACAGATGAAACTTCTACTGCACAAACATCAGTGTGCTGTAGGGATATGATAGTTATTAACACCATATTTATATATAGGTTAGTATTTATAGTTGTGTATATGCTTATATATGTATAACTCATATCAATAACATATATATTACATATAATACTGAGTTATAAATATTTACTCTGACATTTGAGTAGCTGTAAGAGATAATAGTCAACCAATGAGGGTTTTTATAATTTTCCTTACATCATTATTATACCACATTGCATACATTTTGCATTAAGTTTAGAAATCTTAAGGGTTTGCAGTGGAGCTGGGTAATTAATCAAGTTGTAATTCAATCACAAAGGTGCCTCTCATTGTTATAAAAATAAAATTATATAGATTAAATAATAACTGTGCCACATGTCATGCTGTACTTTTAGGTGTTCACATTTTTTACAAATATCAACCACCGCCAGGGAGGTGAAACTTCTGCTGGTGTCAGTTTATGACAGGATAAATCAAAAAGTTACAGACAGATTTAGCTGACAATTTTAGGTGATGTTCAATGTTGCTGGTGAGCTGAATCAAGATGTAGATCCATTTTTAAGGGGTTTGTTCACATTGAGAGATACAGCCGTTTTTAACATTTTGCTAATAACTCTATGAGTTTCAATGGATTTTGATGAAATATTCAGCATTTGTTTGTTGATAGAATACCTGAAAATGTCACAAACAGAATTCAACAAAATTATCACAATAGGTCAGAAAGGGGCCAAAGATTTGGCAGAGTGAGCAATCAAAAACCTACCATTTGACTAAAGTGGACGGCTTAATTCAATTACTGCCCAAGTCCCATTTGACACATCTTCCCCTGCTCTCTGCCCCCCTGTCCCAACCTATACGCTTCCTCACACTGTCAATCAAATCCTTAAAATGCATAAAAGGAAAAAAGAAAAGAAAAAAGAAATGGGCCCATCAATTACATTTTGGTAGGGATCCAAATCTGGATCAAGGAGTTTTTTTTAAGGATTTGTTCAAATGGCTAAATACAGGAATTTCCAACTCCAGATGTGAATTCAGGAAGTTTTTCAAGGATTTGTCAACAGTGTGAGACATGGATGTTTTTTTGTTTTTTTTGGATAACACTTGTGCGACAATGTTGGAAATATGTGCTCTTAAGTATTGAGTGTTGAGACATTAAGTTTGATGATTACGTGTGGTTGTGTGCTGTAAAAATCAGTGATTAATTTTGTTTTATAATCCTGATCTCCATGTATCTTAAAATAATCACAATTATTTTTCTGCCATAATTGAACAGTCCTAGTTTGCAGTTCTTGACATCATTAAAGTAATTTAAAGCTTCTTCTTAAACGTTTTCCTGTATCGTTCAACTGAGTTCCCACTTTTTAAGTATCATTTTATATGATATTTTCTTAAGAAAGAAGAGTTGTACTCTTTGATGAAAAATAATCTCAACAGGACTAACACTTATTTTACAATAAAATGTAAAAAATACACCTAAATGGTTTTCTGTAAATTAAGTTGGCCACCTTTGGGGCTGCTAAAGCTGCTTGGTGAGGAAAAAATTAACCCACCAAGTAGGTTAAAAATCTTAAACCATCCTTTTTTTTTCTTTTTTTTTTTTAACCAGATCTATGTTTCATTTTTCTGTGCTTGGTTTACTGAAGGCCAACATCGGCTGTGAGGTTCCAGATGCAGGGCTCTGCAACATCAGAGGTTATTTCAGCAGGCGCCACAGAATGCATGAGTTCCCAACAGTGTTAAAAAGTTGTGGGAAGGCAGCCGGCCATCTAGGCGTAGTAACACGGGGACACCAGAAGGTCTGTGAGCACCAGCAGCTGGTCGTCGGTGAAACACTGACGGTGCTCCTGCCAGTTATCGTGGTGTGTGCGTCTGAACTCGGAGAGAGTCTTCTTCACCGTCATCTGGGGATTAAAACAAAAGCATCTTTTCAGTGGATTAATAAAACTTACAATGAATAAATGACACAGAGTCAGAGGTTAGGATCTTTGCTGGAGTGCCTGATGCCGCCTGCAGTCCCAGCATGTTTGACTTTGACTAGAAAACATAAAAGTCTGCAAAGATCCATTATTTGGGTACACATTTTAAGCGTTCTGTTTGTGTCTCACAATTTGGACAATTCCATTAGAGTCTGCAGTAAACTTCTGCAATAAAGAAAATGCTGATTGTTCTCTTTATGTTGCTTCATTTGTTTTTAGAAGTGCAAAGTTTAGAGCTGAGAGCAGACTTTAAGAGCAGACTCTTTCTCTGCTCCCGACGATGAAGTGTTAGCCCCGGGTTAAAGGCAGAAGTCGAAACATTAACACACTGGTACTGTCTAGCTCAGAGATGGATGGGTCCACATTTCAACTCAAATAAAATGATTGATGCTTTAGTTTGACTTTTAACAGTTTTAATGAAAAAGCTTGAATTCTAAGAAAGAATAGACCAATATGGACAAAGCAAAGGATCTGACTGATGGATAGTAAAACCTAGGATGGGGTAAGAAACATTTCTCTCCAGTAGGCCATACTGACTAAGAAAATGGAAGCAAAGGGCAACAAACCTGACGCACCAGATGGAAAGTTCAATGAATTTAAGTAGTTCATCTCAGCAACAGCCCATAGAAAGTGTTTGGGAATGGGCCAAACCTTTCAAAAGGATATCTGGCAGGTGATTGGCCAATCACCCCATCAATCACATACATAACGGGCCAATCAGATGATGTAGTCTGCAGGTGCTACTGCGGTGGTGTTAAGTACAAAATATGAGCCACTTAATAGAACAAACTCATGCCAAAACATTTCAGAAGTGGAGTGAAAACATTCCTTCTAATGAGAAGTGCTTTCACTGTTGTTTGTTTTTCATTTTATAAACAAATGTGGTCCAGATTTCATAAAACTGTCACTTAAAGCTTCAATCTCTTCCTGCTTTGAAGGATGCCGATTGGGTCATGCTGATTCATGCAGGGCAAGATGAATGATAGAAATCTTCAGTTTTATGATTTAATAAACAAATAAATGCATGCATAAATACACACAAACTAGCAGTGTTCATATTGGTATCATGACAATCCTATGAGCTGCACAACACTAACAAATATCTCTCAAAGTGAAAAAACTTGAGTTATTTTGTACCCCATCACTGCAAATCAAATCCTAATGCAGTGCAGCAGTGACATTAAGAGCAAAGAGAAACAGGGAGCCTGTTTCTTAGACTTAAAAAAAACAATTTTGAATGGCTTTTATTTTATTATTTATCAGTAGCGCTGTTAAACACCCATTAAACTGATAAGAAGCCTATTTATTTTGAATGCAGATGTACCATTACTCTCTAAAAGGAGTATGGGAGGTAGAGTCTTCAGGTATGAGGCTACTCTTCTTTGGAATTATTCACCAATCACAATTTGGGAGGCAGACACCCTTTCCATCTTTAACCCCTTAGAGCCTGTTGTATCAATTTGATGATCAAATGACTAAAAAAACATCTGAAAACAATAAGGTAAATGATAAAAATGTCCTCAAGTGGATTATCAGTTGCAAAAAATGACCTAATGTATCAAATGAGATACGAAATTTACGTCTATATGATAATTTAGATTTTTTTTATTTCAGTATAAAGTGAAAAAAACATTTCTTCTCCAAAAAATTAGAATTTTCTGGCTATAATTTATTGTTTTCAGGCTTTAAAGGGTTAAAGTTAGACAACAGCTTTTCAATAAAGTTTTCAGTTAGAGCTGGCTCAGGCCTGGACCAGCTCAATCTTAAAAAGACCTCTCTATCCATGGTTGGTACTGATTATACCATCATAAATATGTTTATGACCTTAGGACACGAGGGCCCCTCTTAAAATGTGACAACTAAAAGGGCTAACACCCAAGACATACAAATTTAATTGAGACTAGCGCTGTCAGACGATTAAAAAGATTAATCTAATTAATTACCGGATTTATAATTAATTAATCTAATTAATCATATTTTAAAGCTATGGTCTACGATTTGGAAGCTTTGTACATATTAATAACACCGTTTATAAGGCTGTTATGGTCCTATGGTCCTATCTACACAGTATAAAGACAAAAAAGAATGAAAAAAATCCATTCAGTATATCCGCTGAAAAGCTGCATACTAGCTGACCAATCAAGCCTAAGAACCTGCAACTATTAATTGGTCCGTGAGTTAGTCCATGAGTCCATCTAATCCTCGTCTCCCTCGCTACGCAGTACGCAGCGTCTTGCCCATGGTCCCGCCTCCTCCCCTCTACCTCCGGTGAGCAGCTAGCAGCGTTAGCTACTGAACTATCATGGAGCTGGAAAAGCCTAGCGCCGAACCCAGGAATCCGCCTCCCTCTCCCAAGACAGTCTGGCTGCAGACCACCCTTCTCCTCTCCCCTCTCCTCGCTCCCCTCACTACGCAGTACGCAGCATCTTGCCCATGGTCCCGCCTCCTCCCCTCTACCTCCGGTGAGCAGCTAGCAGCGTTAGCTCCTGAACTATCATGGAGCCGGGAAAGCCTAGCGCCGAACCTGGGAATCCGCCTCCCTCTCCCGCGGGGCCCAACGGAGCTCTGCCCGCGGGTGGAGGCCTGTTAGCGGGCTAACGGCTAACGAATAGCCTCAGCCGGCCGTCAGACCTTCAGCATCGGCCGTTTCGCCCCTGGTTGATCAGGTAATGGCTTTGTTTACTACAGTGGGAGATGTCTGCTGAATTACTCTGGTTAGTTTGTGCCTGCACGGGCTAATAACTTGTAGGGGAGCGGGTTAGCCTGTTAGCCGCTAATCGTTAGCACTGTAAGCTGAGCTGGGGAGGACAGGCTGAGAAAGATTAATCCTCCCCCACACTCGGCTCTGCTCTGGCGGCGCCAAACCCGCATTGCCGCCGGTCCAGTTGAAATGGCTACTGCTGTGTGTTATAAGGGAGATGTCTGTCGTGTTTGATACTTTCAGTTGAGCTGAGCTGTTTTTGATTGAGTTTGCTGCTGATATATTGTGCTAGTCGCTCGTAGCTCTGCCGGAGGGGGGTTATATGAGCCGACACGAGCTGGGGGCGGGATCTTGGAACACGGAGGGGAGAGGTGAGGGAAGGAGGGGCAGGCTGCGGTTTCAAATCGTAGACCACAGCTTTAATCTCATATCTGCTTAAAGTACCCAAATAAAGAATTTGAATTCTAGGATATTAAAAAATTGTAGTGCAGGACTAATCAGATGAATACACTAAGAAGTGAAGATTTGTAAATCCACATTTTTATTGGTGACTAAATAAAACCAAAGTCAGGGCAACTTGTCCAGAAAATTCTAAACTCAATCAGGCAACTCAAATTATACTTTAAGTGTGTTTCATAAATCAAATTCAAAATAAGAAAAAGGTCGAGGACATCCAGCAAAACAATTAGGCCTGATGCATTATTAAAGAATTCAGTACAAATATAGATAAATAAATTCAAAAATAAAATAAGACTAAGTCTTAAATATGCCATTCCTGTTGTCACCTGGGCTTTGTTTGGTTTGACTAGAGACACGTGTGAAGTGACGTGCCACTGCCATGTACGGGTCCTCCAGCTGGACAATATTAAAATGTTTGTGTGCTATGATTAATCGCGATTAACTTTTTTTACGCATTAATTTGCGGTGTAATTAATTAATCTAATTAATGCACTAAAGTGACAGCCCTTATTGAGACATTTGTGACGAGGTCAAATTTGTTGTCCGGGCATCCATAAATTTGTCATTCTCATCGGTTCTCATTTTAATTCCTTTGTCCTGCTTACTTCTCTATCTTTCTACATCTCTTTTGAAATAAAACAAAATAATAAAATAAAACATGAAGGAGGAGTATGGCATTGACCTACTCTTCTGTGAAGCATTTACAGTTAACATATGGTATGATTTGGTATTCACATAAATGATTGACTGATTAAAGTTTGCAGCATTTCTTTTTTTTTTTTGAAATTTATTGTTTATTTGGAAAAGCAGGCAAGACAGAAATTATCTCTTAAGTACAATACAATGTCCATAACCGTTTTGGGTTACGAAACTATTAATTGCTAATCCATGTTTTTTTTTTTTTTTTTTTTTTTAATAACAAAATAAAATAATATATAATGAGTGGGCAGTGAGGAGGGGACTTGCTCCATTTCTTTTCACATTAGAAATCAAATAAAGTGTGTTTGGTTACATGAAACAAAACAAAAATGCATATCATGACAAGGTTTCACTTTACAGTCATTCTCAGTTCAAAGAAATTACCGGTTTTACATAGGCCGTCCATTTTGACCAGATCCTGAAAAAAGATTCCCTTTGACCTTTAATAGAAAAAGACAACTTTGCAAGAATGTAAATATCCTGTACAATTTTGATCCATTCCTCCATTGTAGGTACTTCCATCTTCAGCCATTTTCTCGTGATAGTCTTTTTGCTTTGCTGCCAGAAGTATTAACAGCAGTTTTTTATCTGACAGTGTCCAGTTATCACATGAAATGTCTCTGAAGTACAGGGCTTCACACTTGCAAGGAATTTTCTCTGTGAAAATGTTGTTTAAATGTTCGCACAGCTGTTCCCAGAATGGTAAGTTTGCAGCATTTCTAGTTGCTTTGGATTTAAAACATGTGTAACAGTTTTCATTTTCACCTTATTGTACCAAACTTTGAAATCGAAATTCGAGGATATCTCTGTTGTTGACTTCATAATCGAGTTAAATTATGTTATTAAAGCCTTAAACTGGATTTTTAGCTCTTAGGTAAGGAGATAAGAATCCCTAAAAAATTAAAAGACCACATTTAAGTCTGCCTGAGGAACCTTAAGTGTTATTTCCTTTTCTCTTTCCAACACAAATCCTCCAGTTTTACAAAACTATCCCTTTCAGCAGCTTTAGGATCAGACTGAGTAATTCATCCACTTGCGAATGTATTTTTTTAACTGCGTTTCATTGTGTTTCTTTCTCATCTCTTTCACTTTGCAACAGGAGAAGCGTCAAATTATCATCATCGCCGGCTCCCCGTCACTGTAATGTATTATTCAAACTCTGCGCTACGGATTACATTGTATGTCTTTTTCATGCCTGAAGTGACACCAAAGACACAATTTTCTCCTCAATTGGACAATGAAATTGTGTTCTTTGAGCTCACACGGTGTTGAGATGGATGTTTGTGTTTGTGTAAGTGTGTATTTGTGCGTGTACCTCGATGGGCTGTGGGTCATTGAGATGGTCGCTCAGGTCCATCAGTATCTGAGGCATCCACTCCGGGACGTCGTAGGGGCTCGACAGGATGCACGCGCTGAGGCCGAGCACTCCAGCGTGGCGCCGCACTAGGTCTACGCACACACAAACACACAGATGGGAGTTAAAATGGGCTTCAGAATTTCAAGGTTTGCAATTCCCCAGGGATAGGAAAGGGGAATAGGGCAAGTATTACTGTGATTGCCTCATTGTGTTATTTTGACGTGTGCGTTTTCTGTGAGTGTGTGTGTGTGTGTGTGTGTGTGTAGGAGTGTGTACCTGTGGAGGACAGCTCTCCTCTGGCCTTGGGGAGGGGAGTCTGACTCAGCGTCTGGAGCTGTGTCTGCAGACTGGAGTCCAGGGGGAAGAAGTGGCACTGCAGTAAACCACTGAGGGTGGTGCCCGCCATGTCCCTCACCTACGAGGGGAGGAGACAAGGAAGGAAGGAAGGGAGAAAGGAATCAGTTAACTTCTTTAATGAAAAAATGTGACAAACTAGAAAGCACTTATGACCCTTTTCCATTAGCTCTACTCTACTCTACTCGCCCTGTGCTGCTTTTCCATTAGCCCCAGTCGCCTGCCCAACAGGGTGCAGTGTCACTGTAAACAGCTGAGCGGCACTGTGGTGACGTCATTTTGAGTGTGACACAACAATCTGTGGCTTTTTGTCACAAACCGAGTAAAAAAAGCAGAAGAAGGCTGCAGGTGGTAAGAAGAAATACCCCTTGAGAAGCACAGGAGAGTTTTGGAAGCTATACAACAGAATGAAGCCGAGGACGAGAGCAATCGAGCTGCAAAGAAAAGATGTATGAGGGTAAGCTAATGGTAGCTACCGCTAGCATGCTAGGTCGTCGAGCTCATGACTCATCGATGAAGACATTGTCTGACCAATCAGTAGCCGGCAGTCTGTGACGTCATCTTTTTAGTATCGACTCAGCTCACTTGGAACCAGAGCGGAGTAGGTACTAAAACTAGCTTGTTTTAGGAGGTACCAGGCTAGTGGAAACACACTGCAAATCGAGTAGGGCCGAGTAGAGTAGGGCCAAGGCGTGCTAGTGGAAAAGGGCCATTAGAGATCACAATATGTGAGCAAGGCAATAGTTCCATGATAAAATTATCATCCTAATATGATTCATGAACCTGAAAACCCACACCAAGCACTTATAATCATATTGATATCATTATTACTAAGACAGTTATTGAGCAAAAATTATTGTTTGCTACTGGCGGTTGTGTGGCTCACCACCAAAATCTAATCATAAAATGGGCCATTACCAACATCTCCTGAAAATTTCAGTGAAATCCATCCAGTAGTTTCTGCATAATCTTGCTAACAAACAAACAGACCAACACACGCAGGCAAAACATTACCTCCTTGGCAGAGGTAACTAGAAGTTATCCTAGAGCACAAACTTCTGCCAAGGCTTTTCCAACATTGTTGGGTGAATTATTGCCAAACATGTGGAAAACTGGGGTGCTACTTTGGTAGAGTGGTATGCAACCAGGTAAGACCCATATACATGCTTCTACCAGCCCGGGTTCAGAGTAACCTCCTCCATATTCTCTCTATAATCTTAAAAAAAATAAATAAAAAAAATAAAAAATTGTAAAACAGCTGCAACGTTTGTTTAGGTGAATATGTGTATATGGGCACATATTAGTTATCTACTTACTCATTCAACCATATTAAGTTTATTTTTGTTAATTCACTCTCACTTTTATATTATATTCTCATTATATTTATGTTTCTGAACCCTGATCTGCTCTCTTCTGTTTGTTTCTGTGTGGATGGGTCCAAAGCCAGGTATGAATCCAGAGCTGTCTGCCAAGCTGTTTCTGTTTTGTTTTCTTATGCTTTAAACATAAATCTTGGAATTTGTTATGTGCACAAATTTAAATAAAAAAATGTTTAAAAAAAAAGTAAGATAAAGAAAATAAAATGCTGAAGAAGGAAAACAGCTGTATCTCGCACCAGTAGCATAAAATGCCTGGATCCACATCCGGATTAACCTGACACACCAGGTATACTGTTCAATATATTTTACTACTCCATCTAGGGGTAACAGCCCATAGAAAGTGATATGGGATGGGCAAAAACTTTCAAAAGCGTATCCAGCAGGTGACCGTATGATCAATCCTTCAATCACATTAATTAAATTTGAATTCATTGTTTGTATCTTATAGATTCTTTTGTTTATTGTCTATTATTATTTATTGTCTTCGGTGCTGCTCCTCACATTTCTCTCTTTTTCTCCTTTATTTCCTCTTTTCATTCTTTTAATGCCTGGTTTTATTATATAAAGCACTTTGTAACATTTGTTTTGAAAAGTGCTATATAAATAAAGTTTATTATTATTATCATTATTATCTCTTAAAGTGCAACTATTTAAAACAAATGTTATCTAACTGTAATGTCTATAATCTGAGTGAATAATACAGCTGCTTTAGAGCAGATTTTTGTTCAGACATCTTCAAGCTTTTATCTCCTTTTCTCTTTCTGCCATGGCTTCACGCTACATAACCAAACAGGAGATCCCACCATGCACTGCGTGTAATGTGCTACGATTGGCTAGTCGGGTGTGCGTCAAAGTCTCTGTGCCCACACAGACGATCTGACGATCTTTCTGCTTTATGAGATCATCCCCACGTTATAATCCTTAACGATTTAATATCGTCATGTCGCACACCCCTACCCCACTTTCTGCAGATATCCACAATCCTAAGACACATTTGTTTGTAAGCTAGTGAAGTTAAAGAGAGAAAACACCTATATTAAAAATGAAGACGGAAATGCACTGACTATTTCTGCCCATAACTAAACTAAAATGTTCTGAGTCCATGCTGACTCAAACGATGAAGGACAAAAATGTGAGTCTGAACTAATACACACGAAAGTCCAAGACCAAATCAAAAATAGCTTCTAACACTGTGAGGAGAGAAGAGAGTGCAGATAGAAATATATAGAGACTGGTTAAAATCAGACCAGACAAATAAAAGATGTGGAGCAGAGCAGGCGGTGGTTTAAAGGCGAGAGAGGGTTTAGCAATTTATTAAAAGAGGCAAGAAGACCAGCGAGGCAAACACAGGAAGGAGGGAGGAGGAGGGAGGGGAGGGAAGGATGCTGAGTTGATCTGAGGTAACGTTCCTCATAGAGCATCTCCACCTCCTGCATCGCTTTGCATAAATTATGAATTAGCACTGAGTGACGGCTGATGCATCCAAATAGACAAAGAGCCAAAGAGGAAGCCTCCCACTCATTTGTAAAGCAGCACAGTTTACAAAATATTTTTAAGAAGATTTTTCTGTGGGAAGAAAAGGTGAAGCTTTGAGCTTATTGATTCTTTTAGCAACACATACAGCTCAACAACAACGGAGGTGTTGAAGCACCAAGAGTGAGATACAAGAGGAGGTTTGGTTTTGTTTTGCTCGATGAACAAACATAAATAATTCATGAATTAACATCAAGATAAACAATTAACACATTGTCTATCTTAAAATGTATTCAACAGAGACAAATGTTGGGCTATACATTTAAAGATTGATTGACTGGTTGAATCTATGTTCAGCAGAGACAATATGAGGGGGACAGATTTATGATCTGGGCATTCATGTTTGTTTTGGTTTTTTTTATTCCAAAAGTCTAATTTTTAGTCCTTTTTTCTCTGACTGGATGGATCCATCTGTAGGTGTAGCTATAAAATAAAGAGTGTTTCTTCAGCTTACTCTATTGTAAAGTGCCTTAACCCTATAAATCCAATTGTATCATATTTGATACATACTTTTATAATACCTCTTTCTACTCAATATGATCAAAAATTACAAAAAAAACATCTGAATACAATCAGACAAATGATAAAAATGTCCTCGAATGGACTATCAGTTGCCAAAAACACCGAATGTATCAAACGAGAAATGAAAAATCTATATGTTGAATAGTATGGACATTTTGATATTTTTAAGATTTTAGCAGAAAGTGAAACAAACATTTCTGCTCCAAAAAATTAGAATTTTCTGGCTATAATCTATGGTCTTGGGCCTTAAAGGGTTAAGATAACACTTATGAACTAGTGCTACACAAACAAAGTTAGATTGATTGAGATTGACATGTATTATATAAAATAATTAATAGTTGTCAAAATACCAGAATTAGCTAAAGGCTGACATTAGTAGGATGTGTGATAAAGTGACAAACTCAAAGAGTAGCTGTCTTTGCAACCATATAGACATGAGGTCTGCTTGAAAATGATATACAGTACTACAACTCAAGGGGCTTATCTTTCATAAATTTATTTTCAGCGAGGAGAAATATGGTGTTATATACAGCACAGGCCAAAAGTTTGGACACACCTTCTCATTTAATGTGTTTTCTTTATTTTCATCACTTAATACATTGTAGATTCTCACTGAAGAAATGATGGCCACTTGTTTCTCTTAACTTAGCTGATTGGTTCTTACCATAATATTAATTCTAACAGTTGTCTAATAGGGCTGTCGGCTGTGCATCAGCCTGACTTCTGAACAACACAATTGATGGTCCCAACCCCATTAATAAGGCAAAAAATTCCATTCATTAACCCTGGAAAGGCACACCGGAGAAGTGAAAACCACTTCAGGTGACTACCTCTTGAAGCTCATAAAGAGAATGCCAAGAGTCTGCAAAGCAGTAATCAGAGCAAAGGGTGGATACTTTGAAGAAACTAGAATATGAGACATGTTTTCATTTATTTCACACGTTTTTTGTTCAGTACATAATTCCACATGTGTTCATTCATAGTTTGGATACCCTCAGTGAGAATCTACAATGTGAATAGTGATGAAAATAAAGAAAACACATCGAATGAGAAGGTGTGTCCAAACTTTTGGCCTGTACTGTAAATTAAGTTTAATTAACTGAATCTATATTCTGCATAGCTATTGTGATGAGGACAGACAAATGATCTGGGCATCCATGGGTTTGTCTCTATTATTTTTTTTTAGTTAGTCCCTATGTCTCTGCCTGGCTATATGTGTACATACAAATATAAAAAAAAAAAAAGGCATTTTTTTCTGGTTGTTAAATGCTTTCCCCTCTCTGCTCTCCCTACCATAGAAATAGTTACATCTTTAGTGTAAATATTGCAAATTGTTAAAACTGTATACCTCCACCTCCACCTGCTGTCATAGATATATTCACATCTGTGGTGTAATTATTGTTAATTGTTAATACTGTGTATAACTCCATCTCATTCAGACTAATTTCCACTTATTTGTTACTTATTTTTCTTCATAATGAAGTTGATATTGCGAAAAAGCTGTGCATGTTGCAACCTGTTTACTTAATTTTTCATGCTCTTTTCATTTAATTTCATTTATTTATGTTTGTTCTATTTTATTTCATTTTAAGTATATTTTAGTTTAGTTTAGCCACATTAATGCCTCTCTCTATTCTAATGTCTTCATCTGATATTTCCAACTGTTATGCTGTGTACAAGAGCAACTGAAACAACCCAATATCCCCTTGCAGATTAAGAAAGAACATCTGATTCTGAAATATATTTATTATATGAATTTGTATGTATGCATATACATTGTATGTATGCACTTATAAAATGAAGAGTATGACATCAGCCTGCTGTTTTGTAAAGAGCCTTGAGTTAACACTTTCTATGAACCGGCTCTATACAAATAAAGTTTGATTGGTTAAGATCGTTATGTTTTCTGTAGATTAAAGGAGACATATCATGCTTGTTTCTCCTTTTCACTATGCCAGACTAGGATGCCTGTAAAGCATTTCTGCCCTCAGTACAAGTCATTTAGTTCCTTCATTGCCCCACAATAGCGTTCTCAAAATCCTCATTTTAGGCTATTATCAAGCTCTCGTTGAAACACTCGGATCTGAGGATGACCTAAAGTTACCTCACAACGTCACAGCCCTTTGTGCTCTGATTGGTCAGTTCTATCGAGGGTAGAGCCAGCCTGTCCTTCTTCTTCTACTGTATTTTCCAGCAGGCTCAAAGCAGCGACCGCGTATTGAGTCCCCCTACAGGCCAGAGCTGGTAATGAGTGAGTGTGAGCTAGGGATCTATATACTGCTGCTGGGTGGATGTGTTCCTCGGTGATGGTTTTGTGGCTAACGGACATAACAGAGGAGGAAGTGTTTTATCAGATTACTCCAATAAAAAGAAATGTACCTCGTGTCGTTACGACGATTTAAATCTCGCGGACATCTCGCAATGACCTATTTTCAGAGGCATCAAATCTCTTTCTAGGATATCAGAAAAAATACAATATCTCATTTTTTGAAAATTAAGGGGGTGTAAGGTCTTGTTTTCACATTTATTATATTATATGTAAGTATTAAATCATGCATCAGCATGATATTTCTCCTTTAAGAAACAGCTGTGAAAATAGCAGAATTAGCTAAAGTCTGACATTAGTGGAATATGTGACAAAGATAAACTGCAGTGAGAGGCAGATATTTTTAATACTTTATGAAGTGATTCGCCCTCATTGGATATAACAACATTTTTGCCCGGTTACAGATTCTGAAGTTCAGCAGGGCTCAACCTCGAACTACTTTTTTAGCTCATAAAATAAAGAGCCCAGACTATACATAACCACAGGTTTATATATTTAGTTTCATATCCTTTAAAGTACATTCACGATCACTAAAGTGGCACATATTTTTTGGGTGCTACCTACTTGTGTAAATGTATTGCTCATTCCATGAATGCTTAATCAGGTTATCAGGCTTGTTAGAGCTTGATATGTAACAATGACTCAAAATGTTATTAAAAAATGTAATATAACATGAAACGTGATAACTTGTCGATAATGTAACAAGATGCAGAGCTCAAAACATGATAGTTTTTGCTCAAAACGTAATAACTTGTTATATTTGGGTCGATTATTACATTATGCCCCATGATGTAATAAAATTATTAAGTTTTGGGCTCAGCATCTTCTTACATTATTGACCAGTTACTACATTTATGTTTCGTTACTTTGCTTTTTTTTTTACATTTTGTGCTCAACACTTTTGTTACGTTACTGACCATTTATTTCATTTTGGGTTTTAGTAGATTTTTTTTTTTTACATTTCAGGTCATTGTTACATATCGGGCTCTAACAAGGCTTTAAATCATATACAATATTACTAAGATTGATATTATCAAAGGCAGGAGATAGTGCACTGAACTTGAGTGTATGAGAATGTAAACAATACTGACTCATCCCATATCTCATTTGAAAACTTTATGTACAGTGTTTTGAAAACTTTATGCATTATCCAGCCATATTTCCACGATATATTTTAGGAATGAGCTGCTCTCATGACGTTCCTCCTTTAATTACAGGCTGCTTAAAGCAGAGCACAGCAGCCATAGTGCTCTATCAACATCCCTGTAAGCACAGAGGAGGAGAAAAGCACCAAACAGGAAAATAAATTAAAAGCCGAGCAGTGAGGTAGAGTGTTATTTTTAAGCAATAACCGTGAACAGAAGAGAAGGGATTAAGATTTACTGAGGAGAGACTAGGGGACAATAAGCGGCCATTTATAATCCTGTGACTGTTACACCTTATGGGGAGGGGGGGGCGATGGCTGTTTTTAAAGTCGCTGTTTGCTGCCGTTTTCCGCATACATTACCTCCAGTTGTTCGTCGAGCAGCAGCTGCATTACAAGCTCCCGGATGCAGAGAACCTCCGCGGGCATGCTGAGCAGGGTAAACAGGTTGTAGAAAACCATAATCTGGAGGTAGGTCAGGACCGAGAAGCGGGCGTGCCATGATCTGCTGCCTGCCATCTAAAGAGAGAGTAAAAAACAGCAGGAGGTTTGCTCAGTCTGTAAATCCAAAAATGATGTTTTTATGCATCTTGTGTAAACAAATATTAATACTGTGGACACTGGCTAATTCTCTCTGTAAACAAGATTAATACATGTGTGCACAAGTTATTACAAAGATAACTCTGAGGCCACTGGAACAGCTCTACCATTAAGTTTTATATCATCTGTCATATAATGAAAATATGAGCCATGCTTTGCTGTGTGAGGCTCTATCTCTGTGTGCAGCAGTGCTTTTGCTAAAGTTAATATATCCACACTGACAATAAACATGCTTACATGCTAACACTGTAGTTAACAGGAAGGGTCAAGCCTCACAATCTCAGCTTTGCATTTGTCCAGTAAATATGGGACATTATGAATATCAGTTTAATATTCAAACTGCAGGTTCGTGTTTATTATTTGGGGACAGTTTTGGGGGGAAGTGGTCCTCTTTTAGTGATGACCCAACTCAATGACCTTTCCAGAACTTCTCAGTTACAGTGCTCAGGTAATCTCAGGTTTCAGGTAAAATAATATTTTGATTTGCTCGTTTCTGGGTTGCTTTTGTCCAATATATCACTTAAGTTTCCTTTTCAGCAACAGATTAAAACTCTTTAGAGAGATTAATTTGGATTTTTATACATTTTATGGCTGTACATTTTTATTTGTAATGTGTAAGATCTATGTAGGAAGAATAAAAATGTTATAATGAATCATCGCTTCACTGCTCCGTTTATTTGTGGCAGCCTTTGGTTAAAATAATCAAGATGGTTTGAAGGCTTAACACACATGGATATCCAGGAAAATTCAACAACTACTGTTCAATCTTACATGAAAAAAGTGCCTCTCTAGTGTCTCTGCTGCATTTACTTATCTAAAGAAGACAAAGAGAGCTTTAATGTAAATGTAGCATGATTAGACAAAAAACGTAAGCCTTAAAATTCTTAATTTCGTTAAAACTTTAAAGTTTATAACATTATGCCAGCACAATAAAAATAAAACAATGATATGTGTACGAATGTTTGTGATGCTGAAATATTGACATTAAGTGTAATTAGTAAACTGAAATTAAGTAGGCAAAGGTATATACAATTTTTTTTCCTGAATCTCATGAATCAGTCATTACCCAACCCTTCAATTTACTACATGAGCTCTCAGGATACCTGATGGCTAAAATCTGATCTCATGAACACTTTTAGTGCTTGGTGACAAAACCACTCTGGTTTTGAACAAAATAAAATGTTTCTTAAGGTGATAAAGTCAAATCATTGCGATGTGCTTGGTGTGACATTTTATACACATAGAATCTATGAGCAAACTGAGAAGCACATGCCATTATTATTAACATGCCATCTGTCGTTTAAGCTTCATATTGAGCAGCTTGTAAAGAAGCTGAGGCTGCAACTGGGCTTTTACTTCAGGAATAAGTCTTGTTTTTCTTTTCCTGCAAAAAAGCATCTTGTTTCTGCTACTTTTATGCTTCTGGTTGATCATGGTGATGTTTTATACCAGCATGCTTCTTCTCATGGAGCTCCAAGGTTCATAACAAATCTCAAGGCTCTAACGCATCATTGTACTCTGTATGAGCGAGTTGGGTAGCCCTCTCTGACCATTCGTAGACTGAATCGTTGGCACATTCTGATTTACAAGGCTGTTTTGGCCTGCTTCCATCTTACTTGAGTAACTATATTCATGTGAAAAGTTCTGGAAGCTTCAGCCTTCATTCTGTGACTCAATCACAAAATCCACTTTGCTCTCTGTCCCTAAAGTTCGTCTTGAAATGGGTAAAAGAAGCTTCAGATACGCTGCTCCTGCAGACTGGAATCTGCTACAAGACAGACTGTGCCTTGGAGAGCTGGTCTCTATAAATTGTTTTAAATGCAGATTAAAGGCTTTAGAGGATGATGAAGTAGGCTGTAAATGCTTTGACTGAAAATTTTTATTCCCTGTGACTCTGACTTAAAAGTGCCATGAGGAGAATCTATTACCGGCGACATTAAGACTCTGCTACTTATGAGCACGTGTGGCGACTGTTGTAATGCTGCGTTCCAGTAACCTCAAAACTGGGAGTGACATCTCTGACTTATCGGCGTTCCAGTTGAAGTCAAAAAAAAAACAAGCCGATCTACCAGGCTATTGTTAGCTGTTGTTAGCACACGCTGCGTTGTTTACAAATATCACATGAAGAATGTGATTATCACTATGGCATCATTTTTGTAAATACAAGTCTAACAACACTATGTATACAGCTGATCTAGAGTTGACATCTACGATTGTCAACTCGGGGTGGCGAGGTTTCACCGAATTCCCGGCAGGATATTCCGACTTCGGGGGGCGCTCAAGTTGCAGTTTCCTACTCGGAACTCGGAAATTCCTACTTCTGACTACAACTGGAACGCACCAAAAGACTTGACCCAAGCCAAAGCGTGTGCTTGTTGTGATGCTAATGAATGCAGCTCGGACCTTCCTCAGAGCTCTGCATTGCTTTACAACTTCTTTTTTCAACAACTTACAGGATGCAAAGCGACGAGGTAATCTATCTCTTTATAGTTACGTAGCGGTAGTTTTTTGATGTGTGACAAGAAGCAGTTTTTGGAAAACTTAGTATCGTAGTTTTGTAGCCGGCTTTATATCGCTACTTACAGCCCGGGGCTCTAAGACGTGTCCGAATAATATAAATTTGCTCTAGTTTTAATTGTCTTGTTCCCGAAGTTGAGTATCCAGGCCAGTCCAGTCCGACCCGACCGCAAAGCTAAGGAATTATATTTATAGATAACCTATTTTGATGCTATAAAACTCATCTTAAAGTGTGTATTTTGATCAGATATATCTAAAAGTGAGACTTTTTTGGAATTTCTTAGAAACTCCTCACAGTCCCTTTAACTGGTTGATATGTTTGTATCTGTGCTTGAAATTGTTTTATGTCTGTAACTCTGTAAAGGTGCTGCTGCCAGGACACTCTTGCAAATGAGATTTTTAATCTCAATGAGGTTCTTCTGGTTAAATAAAGGTTAAATTAATAAAAATAACAACCACAAACAAAAGCAAACTTATTTAGGCACAGGCAGGGAAACACCATGGGTTTAACTATTCCAACACAGTATTAGATTTTGTTTAGGAAATATTAAAATATACAGTCCTGCATGGCCACAATCAAGCCAAAAATTGTAGCCGTAATTCCCTCTCGTCACATCTACAATCAAAAATAAAACTGCTGACATGACGGTAACATCCTCTGAAAGCTTTCTCACAAACAAAGCCCACAGCAGAGATACTGTAAGCGCCATAAATGAGGCAAATTAAAATAGCACGGGTTGTTTTTAGCCTAACAGCACCGTGGGCAGCATTAGACTCAGCACACTGACAGCAGGCAGGTGGAGCACTGTGTCTGTGTGTGTGTTACCTCCTCCAGCGCGGCCAGAACCAGTGGGATGTGTTCAGGATACAGCAGGCCCTGGGACATGAGAGAGAGACACGTGCGTGCATCCTGCTTCATCTCATCATAGCTCTCATCAATCTCCACCGGGGCGATCTACGGGGGGAGAGAGAGAGGGAAAGAGAGAGAGAGGGGGAGAGGGAGACAGCGACGCACCGTTTTGAGTAAATGAAGAGAGAAATTGAGTTTAATGGGCAAGTAAGATTGAGTGGGTAATAATGCTGTGCTGGGACCTGAGTGTGTATGTGTGCTGTTACCTTGAAGAGCAGAGGCAGGAGCTGGAGCTGCTGCTGAACCGGAGTGGTGAAAGTTCGCCCCGCGCTCGCCATCAACCATTTCAACACTGCAAATTGCAAACACACACATTTATAAACACACACACCGGAGGAGGGCATTTTGGGTCTGGGCCAAATAATAAAAAACAACAGACTCTGCGCTGTGACCTTACTGCATCGCTCTGCTAATAAAACACCATCCATCATGATTTGGTATCTAATGATTTAGATAATCTTCTAACAAGTTATTTATCTGAATAATGGAGACTGGAGTGGTAACTGAAACTGAAAGAGAAACAACGCACAAAAACAGAGGCATTAAAAATGGATCTGAATTTGGTTTGTGTGCATGAAATCCAAATCAAATGTCATTTATCAAACATAAATGTTGCTCAGGCTGGGGATGGGAGGGTGGTCGGTGATTGAAACAAACATGGAGGTTGGTTTGATAGCTCCTGGGGCGATGCTCATGGTTAGGGGTGTCCTGACACAACACTTTCACCCCCAATATGATACAGACATTGCAGCTTTGATTATTGGTAGATTCCGATATCGATCCAATACAATATCAGCAGGAATCATACATACTTTTTTTTTTCTAATTCATTTTATTAGCAAGAATGTATCAATAAAGCATCTATATAGTGTGCAACATATATAGTGTGTATCACACACACAAAAGACACTAATGTTAATCTTATAAAGTCAGTGTGACTGACTAGATATGCTGTTTTTTAAAATATTTTATTTGATATATTTGACGTAAATACTGAGGCATCTGGCTGCAGATGTGTCGACAGATGATCTTGCTTCTTTTAATAATCCAGCCCGTCAAATGTCTTTATTAATTGTACATTAAGTGTTTTACAGGTCCGTGTGTTTGTGAGTAATACTGTTTGTGAATGTAAGAAACTTTGTAAATTGTGCTGCTGCCTATCTTGGCCAGGACACTCTTGTAAAAGAGATTTTTATCTCAATGAGTTTCTTTTCCTGGTTAAATAAAGGTTAAATAAAATCAATACATGTTTCAATTTTCACAGTAAAATAATACATCAAAACGAGAAGAATTAACATTCACAAAAAGTGAGACTTAACATGCCAACATGGGGTGACTCATATCTAATTAAACAGAAAATGTTTTCAAATATGTATCTTTAAAATTAATATGAATTTAAACAAAAAAGGGGCGTTTAGGGAGGATGTAGAGTTTCCATATTTCCCACAATGCATGAAATTTTTGTTTTGAAGCCTCAATGAAAAGGTGATTTGTTCCATTGTATATATTTCATAAATGATATTGTACCAGTCGTCTAAAGTTGGAGCTTCTAACTTGAGCCATTTTTTAGTAATTGCCTTCCAGGCAGCGAAATACTGCGAACAAATACTTAGTTTTCTTATTTGTTGATGACAACAAAATTCCAACAAAGAGTTGCTCCGAGTTAAAAGTAGTCTGTCCCAAATATATTTACCAGTTCTGTATGAATATCTCGCCAAAACCTACTGATTATGGGACAAGCCCAAAACAGATGAAAATGATTGGCTTCCTGGGATCCACAGCTCGTCCTGCGGGTGGAAAAGCCTGAATGGTGAAGTTTCTGTACAGGCGTATTAACATGTCTAATGATACTTTTCCATCCAAATACTCTCCAAGAAGTAGAATTTGAATTTTCCATTGACTCTCATACATACTTTTATTACTTATTTTGTAGTATGGACTGTAAGAAAAGGCTTGATCAAGAGAGATTACTCAAAAAGAACAGTAGTCACCAAAAGTAAGTATGAGAAAAACTTACCCATTTGTTATTAACTAATGGGTTCAATAAATCTAACCCTCAACATAAAAATATAGTACATTTAAATAAAATAAATAAAAAATAAATTAGAAGACGCTGAAAAATAACCTCAGTAAATCCAATAAAAACAAAAACATATATTTTTAAACTGCAATATAACCACCGTGTTTAACTTAAACATAAGCATATTTTACAAATAACTAAATAAATAAATAATAAATTAGAATGGACTGCTTATATCAGAGTGCTTATATCAGAGATTTTAGATGCAGGCTGATATAATCCAGTATTTGTTTTTTGCTGATATTGAACCACTATCAGTATCAATGTCAGATCGGGACACCCCTACTAACCATTACAGCAGCTGGTAACAGATGAAAGTGGACGCTGCCCCTTCCTGGAGCCTATGGGTGCAGGGCTTGCACCCTTGTGCCCTTAAACTTAGCCGCATGTAGTCACCAGAGATGGTGAATGTTAGGTAAAGTTGATCAAAAATGGTTTATATCTTGGGGTGCTGGTTTGGCGGAGTGGTTAGCAACCAGGCACCCCATGTACTTGCTTCTGCCGGTCCAGGTTCAAATCCAGCCTGTGACCAGCTTGCAGAGTGTCTTCCCCTACTCTCTCACCCCCTTTCACAACCCTATCCACTGTCTCCCTCCTATCAATAAAGGCACAAAATGCCCAAAAATATACATTAAAAAAAAAAAAAGGTTTATATCTTAGTCTGACTAGAATTGCTCAAGTCAAAATTTTAAAATCAGACAGACAAACTTGGATATTATGATGGCGCCAACTCTCCTTTACATGAAAACACCAAAGTAGTTTCCTGTTATTAAAGATGTTCTTCACCTGTTTTGAGTTTATTAATAGTAGTAAAACAGTGAGTGGGACTGGAATGGAGGAGGGAAATCAGGGGAAAGTGCTGCTGCAAAAATAATGAAATAACATTAGATTTTTGTTCAGGAGACAATGTAATAATCCTGTTATGTTTTTATTTTTACAAAACCCTGTTTATTTGTTGCTTCAATCATTTATTTCACTGTATATATTATTAGCCTTCCCTTTCTTCATGTGATATGCTTTTAATGCTTTGGTGCACACTCGTTATCTCTCCCATGTAAGTAGTTCCAGAAATGTAAAAAATAAACAGATTGATGGCAGACAGGAAAACACCATCTGTTTTAATGTATTGCATATATATGAATACTTGCATTGTGACTGTAGGAACAAACATTTTAAATATTTAATGCGGCATCATGTGTGGGTCCCTTATATCCAAATATTACTCCCCAGTTTGGGCCAAACTAAACTGTGGCGCTGTGTACAAACTCTCTGCAAATGTTAATATTAGAGACACACTCCAAATATTGACTTTCCATAAGTTATTTTTCTAATGAAAGATTTGAGCACACGCCCTTGAAACTCCTCTTCATCGACATCTTCCTACCTTTTAAAGTAGATTTTAAAGTCATAATCAATGAGGGATCAGATCTTCCAGCTTGTTTAAGCGCACCAGTCTCCTTCATCCAGAGAGTAAGCTGTTCTGCTCTGTACAGCACGTATACATATATATATAGTTTCTCTCTCCTACAGTGTTTCCCCAGTCTACACCATGTCAGTGCACATGCTTGCATCTACATCCTGACCCGTCTTAAGCAGTTTGACAGCCTGGGTGCGCTCGTCCGTCTCCTGAGTGTTCTCCTCGTGGACGTGGTTGTGGATCTCCGGCTCCGAAGTGAGGGGCTTGAGCCGCTCCAGGACCCGGGTGACAAACTCTGCCACGTGGGGGGAGGAGGTGGGCGCCGTGTGGGGCAGAGCCACGTCTATCATAAAGATATAGGTCAGCACACTGGAGAGAGAGAGGAGGGGTGGGCGGAGGAAGGGAGGACGAGAAGTGAAGGGAAAACAGTTGAGATGGAGATAGGGAGGATTAGAATTTAAAAAGTCCAAACACCGCACACAAGCTAATTAGTTTAACCTTTTCAACCTTGATTATTTAATCCAGAGGAGATAACTCAGGGTTAATTTGGTACCTTCCAATGCGCTCCCTGACGTTCTTATACACCTGAGTGAGTTTGGGCTCCAGGTACGCCAGCAGCCGGTGCAGCAGCTCAGAAACTCTCCACTGCTGCTGGGCCAGACCTCCCTGAAGCACATAGAGCAAACTGACAAACAGAGAGGGGAGAGAGAGAGGGGAGGGGGTCGGTGTGTTACTGCGGCACGTCAGCTCGAGTTACCACTGCAGCCTGAAATCAGAAACCTCAGAAATGCTGCCAGACACAAACATATACTCAGACTTATTCGAGGTAATTCGTGCTAACACACACACACATTCACCTGGCATCCCTGAACGAGCCACCTTCTCCACTGAGGGGGCTCTCCATCAGCAGCTCCAACAGCCAGTGGAGTTTCCTGGGGTCCCGGCCCTCCTATTGGGAATAACAAAAAAGAAAAAGAAGAGGGATGACTTCTCTGGAATTTTAATTCTGGTGAGAAAAATGTATAAAACCCTGTCCTCAAGCCTGATACTGAACGTAAACAAAGAAGAAGTTGCACTGTTTGCACATTAGAAACACTCGTTATAGGGTGTTAGTTTGGTGGAGTGGTTAGCAACCAGGCACCCCATATACTTGCTTCTGCCGGTCCAGGTTGGAATCCCGCCTGTGACCAGTTTGCAGAGTGTCTTCCCCTACTCTCTCACCCCCTTTCACAAGCCTATCCACTGTCTCTCTCCTATCAATAAAGGCACAAAATGCCCAAAAATACATTTAAAAAAAAAAGAAACATTTGTTATATAAAAAGAGAGATGGGCTCATTCTTATCAGCTGATATTTAACCAATTTAATGCCTCCAGCACCATGTAAATTATCAAATTTAAACCAAAAAACAGTAAACAATCAGTGGCAACATGCTTGTTATTTGCTGATTATAACACTGGAGTTCTGCAGGGATCAGTCCTTAGACCACTTTTGATTATTTTGTGTCAAAAGTCAAAAATGTAAACACAAAGATGACACATACTTCTCAGTCTGATTTGACCTGACAGTACTACATACAAAGGAAAAATGCATGATAACATGAGCAAGGGCAACATTTCTGTCATAATTTTGAATAAAGGGTAAATGTTTTGATATTTAGGAGAATTACGTATGATTCGTGGTCACGGTTTCTGTGAAGGTCTTTCATAAAGCATTTCTAAATGCATTCAGGTAAATGGATGGTCAAGTAGATCAGTAGTTCATTTATTTGAAAAATATCCTTAATTAGCCTTAATTACAAGAGTTATTCCCTGTTTTTGGCTTTTTAGCTTTAAGTATGAATGTTGGTATCGTGAATTCTGATGATAGATACAGTATATAGCTTTGTGGGCTGGAACAAACCTTGCATTCCAAAAATTACACATTTTCAGGATTTTTTTAAAATATGTTTCTGGGCATTTTGTGCCTTTATTGATAAGAGAGAATGGGTTGGCTTGTAAAAGGGGTGAGAGTAGGGGAAGACACTCTGTAAAATGGCCACAGGCTGGATTCGAACTCGGGCCAGCAAAGTATGTATATTGGTTGCTAACCACCCCAACAAACCAGCACCCCTTTCAGGATTTTTTAAATTAAGGATTGTAATATTATAATTTATACATAAAAAAATACAGTTGCATTAATTGGAAATTAGAGAAGATACCTGCCTCAGCCCCAAACACTCTGCACCAGGAACACGATGGAGTACCTTAACACTGAGTTCAGCATGGATCAGTCTTAGCACCAATGTTGTTCAGTATGTTTAACAATGACTTGCATGTGGTTAGCCTAGAGATCTACATTCAGATGAGCGCAGATGATGTTGGAAACATGATGGAACAAAGGAGGGAACTGCCTCCAATTTTATGAGCTTCATGTGCTTGTGAACCTCAAACTTCTACTCTGACTCATGGAAGAAGTGATAACACCCCAACTTCACTGGTCATTCCTTACTTCACCGTTCAAGAGGCCAATGCATCCCTATTTTTTTATCAATTTTTTAAATGATTTGTTTATTTATTTGGAAAACCAAATGATACAGAACTTCCCTTTCTGGGAAAACAATCATTGCTAACCCGGGTTTTCAGTCAAATAAAAGAATTATTGTAACAAGTGGACGGGAGGAGTGGGCTTACTCAGTTTCTTCTTGCATCAGGAAAACACATATTAAAGTGTTTGTTTACAAACTTAAACAAGAGTGTATATCATGTAAATGTTCCCATAAAAGTTTCATTCAATTCAGAGAGATTACAGGTTTTACATATTCTGTCTATTTTGATCAAATCCTGAAAAAACATTCCCATTGACCCTTAAAGGTGCTATGAGGAGAATCTATTTCCGGCGAAAAAAAGACTCTGCTACCCATGAGCACACGCGGCGAGTGTTGTAAAGACGTGACCCAAGCCAAATCGTGTGTTTGTTGTGATGCTAATGAATGCAGCTCGAACCTTCCTCAGAACTCTACATTGTTTTACAACTTCTTTCTCAACAACTTACAGGATGCAAAGCAACGAGGTAATGTATGTCTTTCTAGTTACGTAGCGGTAGTTTTTGATGTGTGACAACAAGCAATTTTTGGAAAACTTAGCATTGTAGTTTTGTAGCCGGCTATATATCACTACTTACAGCCCGGTGCTCTGAGACGTGTCCGAATAATATAAATTTGCTCTAGTTTTATCTGTCTTGTATCCAAAGTTGAGTATCCAGGCTTTGATGCTATAAAACTCATCTTAAAGTGTGTATTTCGATCAGGCATATATCTAAAAGTGAGACTTCTTTTGTAATTACTTAGAAACTCCTCATAGTATCTTTAAAGGAAAATGACAGCTTCTCCAGAATGTAAATATCCTGTCTTTCAGAGTCCAGTTATACATAAAATGTCTCCTAAGTTCAGGGCTTAACACTTACAAATAATGTTTTCAGTAACTTTTTCACCCATTCTTGTTTAAGTAGTTTTCGTTATTTCAGTCTACACTAACCTCTGGAAAGGCCAGTGCTGCTGTGGAGTCAGACTCAAAGATTGTGAAGAGTATTTGTGGTGAAAAATGTGATCTCAAAATCCAATTTTCACTCAAATGTTTGTTTTATTGATTTTAAAAACTCAATCTTCGCCACATAAACTGATAGGCCACACGCTTTTCCATCAGTCCATGCTACGTAGTATGTAGTGTGTTTGTATGCATGACGGACTCACGCAGGCGGTGGCGATGCAGGTCCCCCAGTCCGTATATGTCTCCACAGTGATGTTAGTTAAAGCCGTTCTGATCAGAGGGCACAAAAGCTTCCACAGCCGGTCCACCTGGCCAAACACACACACACAATAATGAAAGTTTTTATTAATATTGACTTTTCTTATCAAAAAGTGGAGCAGTGTGCGAGTGTGTGCGTGTACCTGGCTGAAAGTCCAGAGTTTGCTGCCCCTGATTAGTCCTGCAGTAATCTCACACACGCAGCGCTGCGAGCTCTCGTGGGGATCGTTGGCGAGCTGCTCCAGGTGAGGCCATAGTAGCGGCAGGAACACGTCCCCGTAGTTGCGAAACAGCCCCTGTCAATCAACCGGAGAGGTTTGTTGGATGTGGGAAAGCGACTTTTCTTTTTTAAACCAGAGAGAGACAGATTACAGTCATCGGTTTGACGCAGGGAACGTGTCAGCAGCCTGATGGGTGACAATGAATCACAGGAGCTGATGACACGAATTCCAGCTGATCTATTCAGCCTCGGCCAGCGCTGCTACACCGTGTCACTTCTTTGTTAAGGAATCGTCGGATCGATACAGGCTGAGGGTTTAAATTGCACCTTGAAGAGGCAGAAGCGTCGTGGGTTGAAGCTGTCTTTTCCTTTCCGATCCTCCAGAGAGAGGAACTCCATGAGCTGGTCAATAAACTCTGGGTCGGAGAAATATTCAAAGATGATCTTCTCGCCCTGAAAGACAGATCACACAAACACAGGATTGATATCATAGCACTTCTGAGGCAGAGGAGGAATGTTAATCTCAGTGTGAACACGCACCTCACTCATCTCCTCGTACTGCAGGTCACCTTTTGACTTTTCAGGAGCTGCATGGATCATCATTTCTCTAAAGAGGAGCGGAGACAAAGAGGGAGCTGTGATTAATAGACAACAAATATGGAAGAGTATTAGGCAGGACTGGTGGAAGGAGAATTTAGTCGACCCAAAAGCCACAGTTACAATACAAACATGAAACATATTTGGTCATTTCATTAGCCACATTCCATTCCCATTATCATTACAGCTGATAATGTAGATATTACCATGATCTCTCTATCCATGTTTAATACATCTATAGCATCTATATTCACCACCACATAGGCATGAGATCCCTCTTGAAAATGGGATGTCACAGCTCAAGAGGACTTTAATACATTTATACTTAACGGAGACAAAAATGGTAGGGATGCACTTGTGGTCTGGGCACCCATGAGTTCGTCACTACCATAAATTCTTATTTTCAGTAAGAATATAATCGATTATACTCTTATAAAATGATCACCACAACCATTCAGACATGAGGACCCTCCTGAAAATGAGATGTAGCATCTCAAGAGGCTAACCTCTAATAAATCAGATGACAGGTCTATGGTTCATGGATCTGTCACTAACTTTAGTTCTTACTTTAGTCCACTTGTCTCCTCTTATCTCCCTTCCTTTGCCCTCACACCCAACACAGCATCGTGTGGATTTGCTGTTCATCATGAGACTGGGATCCACATTCAAGATTTCCTGCTGTTTAACAGAAGGTTTTTTTTGCCGCCATGATGGAGGGATTCAGGATTGGCTATATGGATTCATGTTGGTGTTGGATATCTATATTTGTATATTTATTAATCTATGCATATAACACTTGTTATGAATTGGCACTATACAAATATAGATTGATTGACAGTGGCAGGTACAAAACTCAGGGTGTCCATAAAGTCCCATTACAATTTAAAAACTTTATTACAAAGGCAGTTGATGAGATAACTTAACCAGATGTGTTTTATTTTAATCAGTGTTTATTGAAGTTTTTATTTAGATTAAAATAGCCAGGTTTACATGGAGCCTAATATTCTGATTAGAATCGGGTTAGAAGCCCAAACTGAATAAAAATGCTCCATATAAACACCTCAATCAGAATAAACAGCCCAAATCCCAATGGAATTTCATTCGGTTGCACAGGGGTAGTTTATTTCTTTTTCCAAACCGATTAAAAGTAAAATCCTGTCATGTTAATGGTGAATCAGAAGGTGTCAGGCTGGGTGCTGTCTGCACATGCTCAGTCTTGACGTAAACGAGCAGTGATGTTTACTCACTTGGAAACATGGCGGCTTCTAATACGAGCACACAGCACTGGTTTGCTTCGGAGAGTTTGGTTTTAAATACAAATTCTCAAAGAACTAAACATTATCACACGTTTAGACTGTGGGAAAACAATTAACACTGAACAATTAAAAAAGTCCACAAAAAACTCAGCGAAGCCTGGATAGACCAAAACGTTGAACAAATAAGAAACCGCTGGTAGGCTAAACAGCACAACCCTCAAATAATTCGATAAAACACCTACAGAAACAGCTGTTTTGATTAAGTGTTGTGGCACATGTAAACACCAGATTGGAATAGATCACGTCAAATGTGAACAGTTTACTTGAGATCTTCAATGAGAATGATTTTAATCAGAATGAAAAAAGTCTGCATGTAAACCTGGCTACTGTTGTGTTTCAAATATTCTTTTAATGGAAGGAAAACTGTTAAATGAACCCCTATAAAATGGCTACTCCTCAAGAGAAGGCACAATGTGTATCCTGGTTTATTGAGACAGAATCGGATGTGCAGACTCAGTGAAACTACAGAACTGAGTATGGAAGAGATCCACCATCACGTCCTTCAATTTGTGCATGGCACAAGAAATTTATGGAGACAGGGACAGTGTTGGATAAAGGAAGGAGTGGGTGACCAAGAACGTCTGAGGAGAACATCAATTGTGTAAGAAAAAAAGGGTGATTTGTGACAGGAAATATAATGGGAAGAAACCAGGACAGGGGTGTCCAAACCATGGCCTTGGGGTCAACGGCAGTCACTTGAAGTTGAAAAAAAAAAAAACATGTTCATAGCCTTTTTTAACCAATGACAGCTGATAATTCTCAAAGTCGGCCAACTTGTTGTTTCCCACATTCGAACTTATTAAAATTTTTGTGATATGAACAGTCAGGTGAGTATCGCCACACAGGACCAAGGCAAAGGGTCGTATCTAAACTTGTGAGGTCACACTGACTGTGAGAACACCTGGGTCCTTGCTGATGTATCAATATTTATTCATTCATTCAACATTTATTTAATCTTGAAAAATCATTGAGGGTGTGCCCTCATTTTCAATGATGTCGAGATTGCAAAGAACAACAATACAACTAAAACAGTTATATTCAAAGGCAGCATAATTCATTACCATTTTTCTAAACCAGGGGTGTCCAAACTTTTTACATCAAGGGCTGCATAAAGAGGAGTACATGGATGACTGAACCACTTGTTGCACCTCACTTTTAGTGTATTTAAGTTAAAGTTTCAGGGTTTGTGGAGGTTATCACCCGTCAAGGGACCCTAGTAACCCCGGGCTATCACTGGATTCACACCTAGTCAGGGAGAGAATGACCTTCTGAGCAGCAGAGATGGGAGATATTGACAGCTTATCTTCACTGTCTGACACAAAACAAGAGTAAACTGCAAGAACGTTGGTGCTTGAACGTGAATACGGCAACACACTTTGTAAATAGAACAAAATGTTTTTATTAATTCAACTGTTTCAAGAGCCAAATCAAAATGGACAGCGGACTGCAGTTGGCCCCGGGGCCATAGTTTGGACCCCCCTGTTCTTCACTGACCAATAGGAACAAGTGCTTGCAGTTTAAATGTTTGTTGTAAAATGTTCCAAGTGAAAGCAGTTCTTCCAAATAAAGTGTTGACCCGTGGAACTTTAAAGGTGCTATGAGGAGAATCTATTTCCAGCGACATAAAGACTCTACATGAGCACGGGCGGCGACTGTCGTAAAGACATGACCCAAGCCAAAGTGTGCGTTTGTTGTGATGCTAATAAATGCAGCTCGGACCTTCCTCAGAACTCTGCATTGCTTTACAACTTCTTTTTTTCCAACAACTTACAGGTTGCAAAGCGATGAGGTAATGTATCTCTTTCTAGTTACATAACGGTAGTTTTTGATGTGTGACAACAAGCAATTTTTGGAAAACTTAGTATCATGATTTTGTAGCCGGCTATATATCGCTACTTACAGCCCGGTGCTCTAAGACGTGTCTGAATAATATAAATTTGCTCTAGTTTTAATTGCCTTGTTCCTGAGGTTGAGTATCCAGGCCAGTCCAGCCCTGTCCGACCCGACCATGAAGCTAAGGAATAGCATTTATAGATAACCTATTTTGATGCTATAAAACTCATCTTAAAGTGTGTATTTCGATCAGGCATATATCTAAAAGTGAGACTATTTTGTAATGAAGAAGAAACTCCTCATAGCATCTTTAAGCATCAGGAGGTTAATGGATCATTTTGGGTACCGAGAGAACATATGAACTCGACAAGAAAGGCCCCGTCCAACACAGGAAGTCAAATCAGCAACCTTAAGTCGTGCACTAACCTGCTGTGCCACCTTGCAGCTCTGTATTAATATTTCAGCTCTTTTTCTTCAGAGTAAATAATGACAAAATATCTTCCTCCTCACATTTTTTCTTCCCTGCCCGACCTTGACACTCCTCTGCACTTCAAATAAGCAGCGAGAATAAATGAAAGATTAAAAAGTCTGTTAGTCAGCACCTATACATCAATTCTTCTATCTAGGCCAAACAGTAAGCTGTTCAGTCAGCCTTATCTAGGCCAGGCCGTGATAGGAAGTCACTGCGACACCCTGCTAGTTATCCAGCCGCCCAGATCAGTCACAGATCAGCCAGTCGGATGTAAAGTTAGCCGCGAAGAGAAGCATCAAATCAACCCCGGCAGTTAAGTCAATCAGCTACTTAGCTCCGTTCAAGCGAGCAGTTAATCAGCCCTCCAGTTTCTAAATCCACTCAGCCGTCCTCCTCTCTCTCTCCTCACCTCGGCCACGTGTAGTAGCCCAAGTGTGTTTTCTCCACAAAGTGCTGGGAGTCCCACTGCTCCTGACTGACGGGGAGGTTGTTACTGTCGTACTGCAGCCAGCGGTTCGCCTCTCGATCCCCGGCACACAAGTCCTCTGGTTCCTTTATGCCACCTGAGCAGACGTAAAACATTCAAATCACTTAAATTAGATGATTGACTGATTTCTGGAGTTATTATCTGTTAAAACAATCAATAAAAATTTATTTGTATAGCACTTTTCATACAGGAGTTTGTAATATTAAGTGCTCTACATGGGGAAAAAATTAAATAATAACAATAAATGAAATAAAAAGTAGAAAACTGCATGAAATTAAAATATAAGACACACGAAGACATATAATGGAAATTCGGACAGAAAACTGAATTAGAGGACTGAGAAAATGCTTTCTTGAATTAAAAATTAGGAAATAGAAGCTAATACTAAAATGATAATTTAAAAAAAATTATAAGACATTAGATAGAAATACTATGGGGTTAAATAAGTAAATACGTAAATAAATGTATAAACTAAAATTTAAATAATTTGGTAAAATGAGAAAGCCTAATACCAGGCACATAATAAAATCAGTTAAATTAGGATAATAAAAAGAAAAGCATTTAACAAAGAGTAAAATTCCAAATAAATCTGAACTGAGATGTAGAAATAAAACAGAATAAAGAGGTTTAAAATATAATGCCAAATAATAATGAATATTATCAGCTAAAAGCCAGGTGGACGAAAAGAAGTGCTTCTCTCATTTCATATGAACCAAACAAAAAAAGAACCGTTTCAAGACTTTATATACAAGACAACGTGAATCTGAAGACGACGATTTAGAGGTTAAAGGAAAGTGGGAACTGGACGCAAACATCATAAGAGCAGATGAACCCTGGATGGAATAATTTAAAGCAGGACACAAACTAATGTGGAGAGAGTTTGACTTGAAAATGTGAAGATGCATAACTTCAATAGTCCTATCACTTCCACATGCAGTATTACAGCTGCTCTTGTAGATCCATCATTAGCTTCCAGCTCGAAGTGCTAAGATATGTGCTAACTAAAAATAAAGACAATTTAGATGGTGGTTCATTCAACTTTTAATGAACTTTGCAGCTGTTATAGAGTTAAGGCAAACACATAACATATGTGTTCTAAGGCTAATGAAATTGTTATCGTTAATGTTAACGTTCACTGTTGACGCTAATGTTAGCAGCTAACTAGCCAATTGGCTTAATGAGACGACTGTCCCTCTTTGTTAGAAACTGAATCAGCCACGACGTGCCTCCTTTTCAGGTGCTTATGCATCGCCATCTTACTGCCATGGAAGGCAAGTTCTGTCTTGCAGCTTTTAAATTGCTCCAAAACTTTCGAGTTGTGTTGCCGGTTAGCCATGATACTGTTTGGGCATAACTCTTCCGGTCACATCATGGCTGACCCCAATTACCACTACTGTGCATGTGTGTCAAGGGCAGAAAGGCAGTCGAGACAATGGAAGGTACAGCAGCAGTTTTGAAAGAAAACAATGCTTAAAAAAACACAAAGATGTCGACTACTAAATCAGTAATTGATGATTTTGATCATCAACATCATCACAAAAAGTTGACTAATCTTGGTGGCCCTAATGAGCACCAACTATTGTTAAGGAGTGTGAAAAGCATCACTCCACTGCATCAACCATCGACCCATTATTGGGGTCATTATTAGAGATATGCAAATATGAACAAGTGTACTGGGAATGCATCTCCTGTTGGTGTGTTTATTGTGTAATAAACAAAAGTGGGTACCTCACAGCTTAAATGTACATATGTCCATTTGCTCATACTCACTGATATCCGAAGGCATCACAGCTTCTTTCTTTGTCGGCCTTTTCAGCTGTCTCAGGACACCAGCTACTGCTAAAACCCCCACCTACAGGGGAGAAATATTTCATGTATTTTAACGATGCTTCAAAAAGTAGCCCCAGAAGGTATGCTGCTGTCTGCTTTGGTATTTGCTCTTTTCCTGTCTTGCACACAAATGCACGCTCAGGCAAAGATGCAGCACACACACTAGGACAAGAGCAGACCTTTCGTATGCTGATGGAGTCGTGTATGAGGCTCTGCGTGAAGAAAAGGACGGCGTCGGGGGGCAGGGGGTGATCTTCTCTCAGCTGGAGAGACAACAGGTCTGTGGCCATGTGCTCGAACTTCCAGGGTCTAAAACACAAAGAGAAACACAAGCAGGGAAATGCTTTGGGTTCCACAAAACAAGCATGCTATTGAGGCTACACTCTTAAACTTGAGTCTCTGTGCGAGGCCATGTTCTTTTAACTAAAATATAATCACAGTTCAGAAGCTGTTGAGAGAGGAATCAGCATTTGTATGACAGCACTGCTCTGCTCTCAGTACAACACAACAGAGCATGGGAAGCATAAAAGGTGTCCTATCGTGGGAGGTGTTGTTGCTAGAGTGATATAGGGCTTATGCTAACATCACACATTGAAGTTTGCTCATTAGCTTTGTCTTCTATGTAGAGTCAAAGGCAGAATATGTGCAAGCAGATGCAACATGTGAGGAGACCATAAGATACAAGACACTGGAGACAATGAGGCACTACGTTAACACTACTGGGTTTTGCTGGCAACAAGCTAAGGGCTTATAATGCACTGGATTTGATGCAAATAGTGTAGAAAAAGTGTAGAAAGCTGCTTATCATATAACTTAGTGGAGATTTTTGAATATAATGTGTGCTTGTTGGGCCGTTCATTCTTTCAAAAAAGACAAATACAGTAGTTAGACTGAAGTTGATACACAGGGCAGAGGGAAGGGGGGTTATGATGCAAGGATTGTAAGGACTGGCTGAATATGCCTCAGCTGGTGTGATGCCCAATCAGGATTTCTTAAAGGGACTGAATAAATTGTGTTATAATGTTCATTACCTCTGCAAAAGAAGGTTCATTTCTTGCCTATTTTTGCTAGCTTGTTTGCTTTTTTTTTGTTTAGTATAACACAAAAATAACTAGATGGATTTTTCTGATATTTTCAGAAGATGTTGGTAGTGGCCCAACTTAGAAATTATAAGATTTTGTTGGTGATCCAAATAACTGTCATCAGTGAATGATTCTGAGTGCTAGGTGTGGGTTTTCACGGTTATGAACCACATTATGATGGTAACTTTATCATGGAACTATTGCTAATAGATGTAACAGCAATATGTGAGCTACCTTGGCACAGGTTTGTGCTCTCTGAGTGCTTTCTAGTTTACTTCATTAATAAAAGAAAGCACTACAACACAAAAAGCAGAAGCCCAATTCATTTGCAAGGACTGGCTGAAAATGAATTGATTGCTATAACTGCCAAATTAGTATTTCTTAAAGAGAAATTTGCCTCTGTAGCTATGACTATTATTATTCAGAAATACCTTCAATAATTCATATTAAAATCCCACAACAATCATTTGCTTGTATTTAATCTTACTAGATGCATTTATGTGTTGATAATTAATATTTTACCCTTATTGCCATAGTTATTCTTTGTTTAAAGGTGCTATGAGGAGAAAATTATCGGCAAAATAAAGACTCTGCTACCCATGAGCACGTGCAGCGACTGTCGTAATGCTGCGTTCCAGTAACCTCGGAAATGGGAGCGACATCATCTCCGACTTATCGGTGTTCCAGTTGAAGTCAGAAAAAAAACGTGCCGATCTACCAGGCTATTGTTAGCTGTTGTTAGCACGCCCTGCGTTGTTGCATGAAGAATGTGATTATCACTATGGCAGCATTTTTGTAAATATAAGTCTAACAATACTATGTATACAGCTGATCTAGAGCGACACACCCCAGTCAGAAGTGCAAATAAATTGATTATTACAGGAGCTAAATAACTGTTCACACTGGGGGCATCCATCTTCGATTGTCAACTCGGGGGTGGTGAGGTTTCACCGAGTTCCCAGTAGGAAATTCCGACTTCAGGGGACGTTCCAGTTAAGTTTCCTACTTGGAACTCAAAATTCCTACTTCTGACTACAACTGGAACGCACCAAAAGACGTCTGCAATCCAAAGCGTGTGTTTGTTTGTTGTTATTCAGCTCGGACCTTCCTCAGAACTCTGCATTGCTTTACAACTTCTTTTTTCAACAACTTAAATGATGCAAAGCGACGAGGTAATGTATCTCTTTCTAGTTATGTAGCGGTAGTTTTTGATGTGTGACAACAACCAATTTTTTTGGAAAACTTATTATCGTAGTTGTAGCCGGCTATATGTCGCTACTTACAGCCCGGTGCTCTAAGACGTGTAATATAAATAATAAAATAATATAAATTTGCTCTAGTTGGAATTGTTTTGTTCCTGACGTTTAGTATCCAGGCCAGTACAGCCCTGTTCGACCCGACCGGAAGGCTAAGGAATAGCATTTATAGATAACCTATTTTGATGCTATAAAACTCATCTTAAAGTGTGTATTTTGATCAGGCATATATCTAAAAGTGAGACTTTTTTGTAATTACTTAGAAACTCCTCACAGTCTCTTTAAATAAGCCTCCATCTTGCCCTCTTTGTTTTGTTTTTACTACATTGGACTTATTCTACAGATTTTCTTTTATCATACCGTAATATGTTCAACTAAATCTTGTTTCTTTTGCTTTACTGGAAGTGGAAACAACTACCCAAACTACCGATAATTCGTCAAGGACTTGTGCAAACTTACAGGTCTCTGTCTTCAAGGCAGTCCAACAGATCATTGACAAGCTTCTCATATTTTCTACACAAGAGAAAAAAACAAGCGTTACAGCTCGTAGTTCCACCACTGCAAGTAAGAAAGTCAATAGAAGTGAAAAGAATATGAGCTGAGCTACTGCTGCTCTGTGCCCTTGAGAAAAACTCGGACCACTTTAAAGCTGCATGAATGGAGATAAAGCACAAACTGCAGTTTATATTCTCACCGCGCTCCAACCACGTTTCTGATTCGCTGGCGCTGAAGCCCCTCTTTGAGCTCCTCCACGGACGGGGCCTCTAAAGAAGGGGCTGGGTTCTCGGACTGAGCGATGCGGTTGGCTATCTCAACACAACCTTCAGAAACCTGAAAAGAAAAAAAGAGGAGCTATAAGATCAAGACAGCATCCCGAGGTTTGTTTCTCTGCTGATCACTGTTCTCCTCACAGTAAAATAAATCCCGATGGTGTCGTGTTGGCGGTGGATCCTGTCGGTGATGTCATCCAGAAGTCGACCAATCGAAGGCTCGTCCAGGCCCTCCACAGGCCTCAGACCACAGCGGACCAGAGCGGGCCACACCGCGCCAACACAGTCCCAGTCCCTGGTGCTGGCCAGACACACACCGCTGTGTACACTCAGCAGGCAGTACAGAGCGCCCTACACAACACAAACAACAGGAGAAAGACGTGCAGGTGAACAAGCAGCTCTGTTAGATCAATCACAGCCAAAAACTAGAAACCATTCTCCTCTAGAAATCTGAAGGACGATCACAGGAAAATGAAAAATCGAAAAAACCAATGAGGGATTCATTTTTGTTGTTTTGAAAGTAGGAGTGGAACAAAATTTTAATAAAGCAATAAATCAACATCCTTATTATTTTGGCACATCCATCACATTTCTGGTGCCAGATATTGAGATCTAACTCACCTTTTCCCACTGGAAAACTGTTATGTTGATATTTGTTTTGTTTTGATAATGTCTGCAATCTTTTCTGTTTTCATTATCTGTAGGGTGACCCTGGGTGCCTTGAAAGGTGCCTCCAAATAAAATGTATGATTATAATCATTCTTCTTCTTCTTATTACTAAAGCTAGGGTCGGTAATGTTGCTTCAAAACAAATAATTCATGCTTCAAAACTAGCATTCACAACCAGAAGACTGATTCAACTCCATCTGGCCCCCTGCGCAACGTTCTTGATTTATACGAAGCCAAGTCATGCCTCAGTCAGCGGTAAGAAAACACCAAACACATTATCATCGTAAAGTTAAAAAAACCAAACAAACGTGGAAAGTTAGTGGGCACTCACAAACCGATGTTGATCGGGGTATAGGTAGTTCCTCTGCCATTCTCCACATGGCTGTCAAGTCTCTTGTTTTGGCCATGAAACTACCGTGTAGGGCTGAACGATATGAACAAAATTTCATAACTTGATGCTGATACGATAAGATATGACTACTAGTTCTGTGAAAACCAAACATTTTTCAGAAAAATTAAACATCATAATACAAAAGAATGTGGAAAGTACAGTTTTGTTTATTAGAAATCTATATTGTGTATATAGTCCTTTTTTATGTTAATATCTTGGATGTTCATATCTCCATATAGACACAATAGCGATATATTGTTCAGCCCCACCACTGTGTTTTCAGTATTTAACTCCTCTTTCGTACCGTCCTCCTGTAGTAGTATTCTCACATAAATCTTCCGTCTTATGATTTAGTAATTTAAAAAAAAGAACTTTCCTCTGTCTCTCCAACCTGAGCTCTGTCTCTAGCCTGAATGGGGCGGTAATGCTCCAAAATGATGGATGCCAACCGCCGTAAAACCAAAGAAGAAGAAGAAAAAGCCTCACGAGAACTACCACCTCAGTTTGATTCATTCTTTCCCCCAAAGAAAGTTTCACATTCTGCAATTTTAACATTTCTGTGTGCCTTATTGCAACTGTTTTGGAAATGTGTTTAGCCCTGGGCTGCACAGTGGCACAGTGGGTTAATACTTCTGCCTCAAAGCAAGAAGACTGCTGGTCAGGGTTTCTGCACCATTTTAAAAGTCAAATTTAATGCTTTGTAAGACATTTTTCAGACCTCAAAAATACTATTTAAGACCCAAAAATGTCATGACAATTTCTGTGGTAGAAAATACTATTTTATTGTAAACATCATCAAGGCACACGGTGGGCATTTTTTCTTTTTCTTTAGGCGTGACGTGCTGTGTTCCCGTCTCATCTGTGCCCCAGTGCCACAAATAAAGGTCTATTTGTTTAGTTTTAGTAGTTTTGTTCATCTCATCAAACATGACAACGTATGTCTTCTAACTGACTCTACAACTTAGCTCCTTCTTGATGAATGAAGCGATGCCATATTTAGCGATGTATGCCGTTTTATTTTCCCCACAGGTGAACAAATTGGCAAGCTGGGAATCGAGGAACAAAGCAGCAAAGACGCCACCGATGTCTTTGTTTGATTTAAATGAACAGTGCCTCACAACAGTATGGAGTACCCAAAGTACCTCTGCCTTTTGGGCCTCCAGTGGTGAAACAAAGCTTGTCATAGCCGACTGAGAGGTGGCGTCTGACCTAATGTTAGTTTGTGCTGGAAGCAACACAAGAATTAGCCTAGCCCCGCTAGCTGCCGCCACATACCGCTGGTGTTCATCTCCTCTCATGTGCAACTCGACGGCTTTGAGCCCCATAGTCCTTAAAGAAAAAGTAATTTTGCTCAATTTACACATGGCGTTGTTGTTGTTGTTTCATCAGGGGCCATCCACCTCTTAAATAAACTGTCTTCCATCCATTTTTTGTTGAACTTACACTTCCCCATCTTTCTGCTCATATCGACAACTGCGAATGGCAACACGTCCCACAGCCTGACGTTGTATGACACATACCGTAAAACACTTATTAATCGTTCAGTAGAAGTTTTACGGCGAGCCACCGCTCAATCTCATATATACTGCACGGTAAGTTAATGAAACAAATTCAAACAATTAGACGTTTTACTGCAGGCCACAGTGTTTTCCCATCAGCATTAAACGCACCGCCTGAAAATTTAATACCTACAGCAAATTTATGGTAAATTCAAGACAATTTAAGACCTTAATTACCTGGATTTTAATTTAAGACATTTTAAGACTTTCTAAGCACCTGCGGGGACTCTGGCTGGCTCAACTCTAAATGTCGACCCAGGTTTTTCTGACTGGAGTTTGCATGCTCTCCTTGGGCCTGTGTGGGTTTCCTCTGGACACAGAACATAATCATGCTCCATCAGTTAACTGGTAAATCTAAACTTCTCTTAGGTGTAAGAGTGTGAATGGTTGTCAGCCTCTTTCTGTGGCCCTGGGATTGGCTGGCGAACAATTCAGGTTGCTTGCTGAATGACGGACACACTCCAGTCCTGTATTTAACGGACAGATGTTCAGCCCTGATGGAGAGTCGAGAGTTATCCGTCCTAATTGGTAAACTGCTGTTAAATGATGTCCAAATTAAATATGGAGTCTTGCAGCACCTTTATGTTTATAGTTAAGATTACGACATTTTAACAGCTATTATGGGGCAACAAATGGGACAATCCTTTATAAGCATTAGCATCAGTTTATGTTTGTTTGTGTCTCTGTGTGTTACCTTGAACTGCTGCTGTGAGCCGCTGGTTTGTTGTGGGGAGAGCAGTTGGAGGATACGGGGAATCAGGTCCCTGTAGGAGAAACTAAATGTTCCCAGAGCGGCCATCAGCACGTTCTGAGCCCTGCTGCGTACCTGCGCACACATCCACACACAGGAACAGATGCATAAACATAAATCCTTCATTAATTTCCACATATATTTACCTACAGGCCATCAGGTAAACGAGGAGCAGCAGATGTTGTGATTGAAATGCTCTTGTTCATTTTGCTCCTGTGTTTGTCGTGTCACTCTTACCTGGCTGTAAGTGCTGGTGGAAAGCTGCAGCAGATTACAGAGCAGCTCCTGATGAACCACTTTATATTCACTGCCGTCCACCACCAGCTTCCTCATCTACTCACACAGAAAGGCAATTTTAGTGCATTATAAGAGCCACAGACTGCTCTCTGAGAATACCACGACACATTTGATTTCATGCGCGCATTAGTTGCGGCTTCATCTGTGACCCTGTGCATAGTGTGCGTGTGCAGGGTAACAGCTTAATGTTGAATAGTGTTCAGTATTTAATATTTTTGATCTCCACCAAATTAAAGTTAAATTAGTGCAGCAGACTGAATGGGACAGGCATTCAAACTGATATAAAAAAGCATAAAAACAGAATATTTCCTGTGCAGCCATGAACCCAAACAATTAAAACACAATATATTTCAGAAACAATCGCCTATTATCTGACAATAATACAACCTCTAAGAGGGACTGCCAACTGTTCAGAGCCTTCAGGGCAGCCAAAGGTCAGCATCACAATAATTAAAGGGCACAGCATTACTTTTCATGGGCTGATATTGTTTAGTCTGACTGAGTAACAGAAGCAAGGATGAAGTTGATGAAAAGAAACATCCAACAGACCAAACTGTGTCCCTTTAAAAATGCAAACTGAACTATTGTTTAGTATTGTGACATATAGTTACATCAACAAATCCTAATAAAATATTAATCAAGTGGCATTGCTTTATTTTGAATCAAATCCAATCACATAGTTGCCTAGATTTTTATTTTAAATCATCAAAAAAATACGATAAATTAATTGAATTAAATCTGATCATACTGTATCATATCCTATTTCATCCAAATATATCACACTCTATTGTATCCTATTATTCATCTCATACCCTATCTTACCAGGTTGTATCGTAAACAATCCAAATGCAACAAGTCCTACATTATCATCCTGGTCCCATCAAACAGTACTTTATCAAACATTAAATTACACAATGCATCATATCACATCATATCACATGGACTCGTATCATAAAGTTTCATATCATATTGATTATATAATTTCATAGCGATCACACTGTATCAGCTCATAACAAATATTTTGTTATTATTTTTTATATCACATCCTGTTGTATAGTAGTGTGTCATTAATCATCATATTTTATTATATAGTGTAATATCTGAGCATATTATACCATATTAAATCCTACCCTGTCATACTATGTGTTATTATACCAATTCATATTGCATCTTATTTTATCAGACCATATTAAATAATATCATATTCTGTCATATCCAGTCACATCCTGTCCCATTTTGTTATATCTTCTTGTATCTCATATCAAATCCTGTCCTTTCATATTGTATATTATCATTTTGTCATATTATAATTCATTTTATATCATAGCAAGGGAACTTCTTTTGCATTACATATCATTTCATAAAACCTATCATATCATTTATCAGTTCATATCCAATCTTTTCCTGATATACATCATAAATCCTGTCATATATATTATATATCAATTCAGTTGTTCATGTTATACGTCATATATCCTATCATACTATACATTAAATATCATTTCAGTTCATGTATCCTATCATATATCAAAATATATCTTATCATAAATCATTTCAAATATTTTATCATATCATATTTTATCTTGAATCATCAAAAGTAAGAACGTTAATCATAGCCTAAAATTATATAATTTAACATAACACAGTTGAAAAAGAGTCTCAACAAGTCCACAGGACCATTAACAGATGCTGAAGAGTTTATCTGATGATGCAGGCTAACACTACCCATTGACACCCACTGTTTGAGCTAAGCTAATTATAGTAAGTAATGCCCGTCTTTTCCTTTTTTGTAAATCCAGTTGATTGAATTGTCTCTATCTGCTTGTCATGGGCTCCACAGTGAGGCAAGACATGTAAACAAAATAAAGTTAGCCCTTTATATTGTATTATTTTGTACTAATTGGTTCCTAAGTTGACCGTAGTATGGCCTTTTTTTAAAATCTATTTATTTTTTTGTTATTTTTCTTCCTTCCCATGCATTTCACCCTTACATGTTAAAACTATTTTTGTATGTATATATCTTGTTTTACAACTTAATTCTTTATTATTTATGTATACTTGGCACACTTAACAGTTAAATTCTACATGTATTTGCATATTTAAAAGTAAGGTATAGCGTATCCTCACCTGAAAATGCTTTGTTATTGTTATTCATGCCGAACCCTTACATGGAGTCATGTGTCCTATTTTTTTATTTATGTATTTTTTGGGGTGGGGGGGGGTTCCTGTTCCATTAAAAAAAAAAGTGGAAATATGTGTTGTAAGCATCTTGTCATTATGTGCTCATATATTTCCAAACTTTTTAAACTACATTATCTTGTTGTCCTCTTCTTGCAAAAGTTTTTAGAAAATAAAAAATGCCTAAAATAAAGGTATTAGAAAGTAAAATTCTGGTTTGTGCAAAACCTGTGCTTAAAACTTTCAAACTCTGCTCAGGAAAGATTTATTTGCTCACAGCAAAACCTTGCATGTGCACATCCCTGTCGTACCAATATGCTCCCCTGTCTGACAAACTGGCATCACATTTGTGGTGCACAGGTGATATTCTCTTGGGAAGTGTAAAAATATATCGCCTACTCTGCTCCAGCCCCATCCTTAAAGTGCTGTGGGAACATTTTCCTCAAACAAAACCCCAGAAAACAAAAGCCAGTCCTGTTCCTGACCTCATGCTGCAGCAGAACCCGGTCAATGAGCAGTGCTCTGATGTGCTGCTTTTTCCCAAGGAGCTGCAGAAAGGAGAAAAAAATCAGACATAGGTAAATCAAACTGAGAGAAAGATTTATTAACTCTCACAACAATCACCTTGTAAACTCACTCACCCTGTTCTCCATCGACTTCTTAACCAGAGTGAAGCTCTTCCAGCGTGAGTCAAACTCCCTTTTGTGAGTGCCTCGGAAAAACATGAGGTCACTGATGATCTGTATGTGAGACACAAACACAGGAGAAGAAGCTGTGAGACCTTTCGCCGGCCTACCGCGGGATACAATAACAACACCCCAGACATGAATAATAGAAAAATCACAGTGGCTGGACACCTTAATGATGACAAAGAGCGACTTTGTGTCATCCTCCGAGTGCTCCAGGATGTGATCTGGATGGAGAGGAGCGAGGAGAGATTAATAGTGCTTCACATTTCAAACGGGGAGAGGAGTTAGGAGTGTTTTTGGAGTTAACGTCTTCACTCACGTAGCAGCAGTCTCATGGTTTGGCAGATGGACTCTCTGTAGTTCTCCCGTGAATCATCTGGAGGGGAGGAGACACGCAGACGTCCCGTATGGACACAGAATGCAAAATGAGCGGCCTTATCGGGCTGAAACTGATGAGGGAGCTGCTGCATGTGAGGCTGTTTGTTTGTGCACCTGTGTGTTTCGTCTTACCGTATTGGACGCCGATGTGCAGCTTCATCTCCCCCAGATTGACCATGGAGGGCACGCTAAGAGGAAACAAAGTGTATGGAGGGTTAAACGTGACGTGACTGCAGGACAAAGTGTGTTTTTTCATGTTTATGTGTGTGTGTGTGTGAGAGTGTGACTCACAGGTCAGGGACGTGTGGTCCATCCAGAGGGGGCAGCATGCTCCCGGCTCCGAGGAGGCAGTGCTGCACAATGGCAAGACTCTGCAACAGCTCCTCCCTGTGAACCAGAGGGCACGTTACAGCCTCTGCAGAGCACTGAGTGTGTTGAGAAACAGCAGGATCTGTTGGATTTGTTCAGTTTTGGGGGGAAATCTGCATACTTTATGTTATCTCTTCTCTTAAACCCAAAGTTTGATGAAGTTGGGACATTGTTTAAAATGTAAATCAACACAGAATACACTGATAAGCAAATCTTTTTCTGCCCATGTTCAGTTGAATACACTAGAGCAGTGGTTCCCAAACTTTTCGCACCCTTCAGACACTTCACCTCCATCCATGTACCCCCTACTCTCACATTTAACATGCATAACATATAAATAAAATCTCTTAAAGTGAATTATTTCCCACTGCATAGATTTATTCACCAGCAATGTCAGTGGGCAACACCAGTTCACCTTTGAAAAAGAAATATTCACTTCTGGAGCATATTCATTAATGAACTTGAAGCTGTTATAAATTCACCACAGCTCTATTGAGAAGGATGTCTGACTGGGTGACGTCACTGAGCAACGGCAATGGTGACATAATGAGCCAAGTACAGGTGACAGGACTTAAGTATGTGACGTGATCTTGGTCGCAAAGTCGCATTTGGTGTGAACGAACCTTAAAACTTTGTCTGCACTGTGAAATACTTCATGCCACTTTTGGAGGCAGTTTCTGTCTCAAACTGCAGAGACGTTTCTTGGGGTCAAAGTGGAGGCCTACGGTCATCACTGCTTCATTTTTTAATTGAGAAAATGTGATTTTAAAAAATGCTCATTACAGATTTATTGCTGTTGAGCCACAAATTTCAAGAAAACATCTAAATGAATGGCTGGATTAAAATAAACGTGAGGAATATGCTTTGCCAGAGACCTCCATAGATTGAAAAAGGGAACACTTCTATACACAGCTGTCCTCTAAGAGAGATATATGCAAACAACTTGAGGGTAACTGCTTGAAGTTTGGACGGTTAAGACAAATTTAGGCAGATCTGATGCATCAGGCTGCAGATCACAAGTGCGCGACTATATAAGATGCAGTCTGTGTCAGGGGGATGACAAGAGAACCTCATTGGTCAACATAGTTTAAAAACCTCTCGGTGTTACTTTATTTTTCATTTTATATTCATGTGTCTTGGTGGAGAGACATTTTGATTGCTGCACCTATATGGAGTCACTGAAGGCTTGGGCCAAATTCACTAATTCACCTTACAAGTATGTTTTTGGTCTGTGGGAGGCAGTGTTAGTGCCCAGAGAAAACCCATGCATGCACTGGTAGAACATGCATGCTCCACACAGAAAGGCCCTGACCAACATGAACATTAAACCTGCAACTTTCTTGCTATTTCAAGAAGGTTGAACATGCACTACCTTATCATAAATGTGCATTAAAAATGGCGTTTCCGGGGTGCTGGTTTGGCGGAGTGGTTAACAACCAGGCATGCTTCTGCCGGTCCAGGTTTGAATCCAGCCTGTGACCAGTTTGCAGAGTGTCTTCCCCTACTCTCTCTCCCCCTTTCACAAACCTATCCACTGTCTCTCCTATCAATAAAGGCACAAAATGCCCCAAAAATACATTTAAAAAGGCGTTTCTTTTCAATAATGCCCCTCTTTGTTTGGTTTTCTCTTTGTATGATAATGTTATAAACCACAATCATGTGATAACTTACTTTGCATGTTCCCTCATTCTCATCTTGCTTTCATTTCTTGTTTTTTCCCATTTCTACAGAAATATTTTTGCCCATGAAGAATCAGTTTGACTTGACTCAGTGTTTAAATTGTGTTATGCTAATTTAGCATGACTTAACTGGATAAATTCTGAATACTTGGGCTCCCTTGTGCTCTACAAAAAGCTTCATTAAAAATGCTTCAAACATTAAAAACAGATGTCAAAATGTAATTTCATTGCTGCTTTATTTCACTTATCAGGACTGAAGGGCAATATGTTCCCGTGTTTTCTTTGTGTCTGCGCCAGATTACAGTTTAAAGAAGGTAAACTACAGCACACCTGCTCATTGGCTGGTCTCCAGAGACGTGGCTCTTGATTCGCTGCAGCTCGGGGTGCAGAAGGAGGGACAGCAGCTGGAAAACAAACTTCTCCTCCTCCTGACCAGGCACGTGCCAACACACACCCAGAGCTGACACATCTCCAGCTCTTCCCCAGTCCTGCAGAGAGAGGAAGGAGTTACTGTGTTTTCTTCTGGAGCAGCACAACCAGGACTGTACACATCAAAATCACAATCCTGTCTCATCCTGAGGGATTTGAGGCTTTGTTTAAAGGATAAGTTCGGTTTCTACAGCTTTCACATTGTTTATAGAATGAAGTAGAACAATATACTCACCCAGAAGGCTTTCCTGATCCAAACAGTGCTTCGGGAGAAATTCAGATTCAAAATCGAGTGGCGGACATCAGTATAATGTTAGCAGACGGGGCATGTATAGCGCCGCTCCTAAAACTGCATTAATCATCCAAAAACTCATTAGTTTCCCCAATATTTCATCATGGTCCACTCACGCTACTCCTCCACGATAGTCCGGTGTCGCTCCAGACATGTTTTCGTGACTGTGCTGACCTCCGAACTGAATAGTTTGTTTACGGGTGCTGCACCTGCACAGTACGGCTCATTGTTTCAGCGGAAGACAGTCGGCTACACAAGGACTTTCTTCTTCCAGTTTTGTGCAAAATGGACGAATATCTAGCGGATGAAGATGTTGTGGAGAAGAACTTTGAATATGATGGGTGTCCTTACAGTTTCGTAATCATTTTTGGACGATTAATGCAGTTTTAGGAGCAGCGCTATACATGCCCCGTCTGCTAACATTATACGGATGTTCGCCGCTCGATTTTGAATCTAAATTTCTCCCGAAGCACTGTTTGGATCAGGAAAGCCTTCTGGGTGAGTATATTGTTCTACTTCATTCTATAAACAATGTGAAAGCTGTAGAAACCGAACTTATCCTTCAAGGAGAGGAAGCTTCACAAAAAATACCCCAAAATATCGACTCACTGTGACAGCTTGATTTAAAATGCTTCAAAAAGAAAGAAATTCAAGGAAAATGAAATTCAAATGAAACAAGATCTGCGACCATGAGCTGCAGATGAAAAGAAGTCAACTTTCAAAACAGTTCTGAGAAACACCTGCATAAAAAAAACACATCTGCACCTCCCTTTCTCTTAAAATAATTTCAAGGTTTTAGCAAAACAAACTCTTTAGCATCATTTTTCTCTGGGTAAACAGAGAAACAGCAGCTCAGTTTGTCTCCTGCCTCTTCAAAGTAGAACAGGAATCAGAGAAATTACCCTCAGCAGCACCACAGGGAGAGCTCAGCTGATTTCCTTTGTTTAATAAAAGAAGTTAGTGGGAAATTTGCATCTACAGCCCCATGCTGTCTTTAAGGACCCACACTGTATGCAAGTGGCTGATGCACATTTCAGCTTTGGTATTCATACCGTGCATCGGTATACAGCATCTCCCTGCAGTGTTAATTTTCACAACACTTTTAATTTGTTTTGGTTTTTTGCCAATAATGTCTTTTAGGTTGTCATAATTTAGTCATCTAAATTGTTTTAATTATAGCCTAGTTTTAGTTGATGAATTTTCACTCAACAAAATCTAAAAAATCTGAAAATTAAGTCAACTAAAATATGAAGTGTAAAATGTAAGGCATTTTTTATGCTTCCTTGAATTAGTGTTTCCATAGTCCATAGTTACGTGGGATATTGTTTGGGGCTGAAAAAGTACAGTAACTGAAAATGTAAATATTGTACATAGATTTTTCACTGTTACATTTTTATCTCCACCAGGAGGTTATGTTATTGCTGCCGACTGTTTGATTTTTAGTTAGTATGTGTGTTTGTTAGTTCGTTTGTTTGTTTCTCTGTCTGCAACATAATGCAAAAAGTTAAGGACGAATTTGGATGAAATTTTCAGGAAATGTCCTGCTTAAAACAAGGAGCAAATGATTAGATTTTGGGGGTGATCCGAATCACCGTCTGGATCCGCCATGACCAAAAATGTGAATTCCATGAATAACTACTGAACTAAAACAGATATCATGATGAATCCAATTGCTAATGCTAAGTTTTCATGGTCAAAGAATCTAAATATTTAAATGAAATAAAGGTAAGACTAATATTTACGGTGAAAATCACAATATGGGTGAGGACTGTGGCGCTGGTGGAGGTCTGTGCTCTCCGAGTGTTTTTCTAGTTTTTTGTTTTGTTAAAATTTCTTGCACTGCCAGATGGGAGGCCGACATAAATAAACAAACCAACAAACGCATTCTTTTGACTACACCTGTGTTTTTAAGAACGTTTTTGGATGTTTAAAGAAGGACTGACGAAAAATTAGCTTACTCTTATTTTTTATTCAATTTAGTGCATTTATGTTTTCAATGACATTAAAGATTTAGTTTCACATTACAGCACTTTTGGCCTGGATTTGGCCCCAAAGTAAAATGGAAAATTGTTTGGGTTGAGAAAATACATTGAGTTACTCAACAAACCGACAGATTTTTTTCAGATTTACTTACTCATATTACAAAAACAAATTAACATCTAAGCGGTTGATTCACCCATAAGACGGCGACATGCGTAGGTGCAGCATGAGCTCACCTCAGTGCGCCAGAAAAGTTGTTGTATCCATGCACAATGACAGTAAAACTTTTCTTTTCTAAAATGTTGCATGTGGGGTTGCTGGTTTGGCAGAGTAGTAAAGCAACCAGGCAAAACTCAGATCAATATGCACTAGGGCTGATCAATTAATTGCAAATTAGATTAAATTGCAATATGGCTTGTTGCAATTTTCAAATCGCAGAAGGTTCAATGTTTTTAGCCCAAAATGTGTTGAACATTTTGGCATTGTGGTGTAGTTTTTTGCAATTTCATGCATATTTTTTTACCTCTATTCATATACTTTTTTCCCACTTTTGGTCCATTTTTACCTTTTTTTAACTCTGTTTTTACAACTTTATGCCTATTTTGCCCCCATTCATCTTTTTTGGCCACTGTCAGAACCATTTTTGGAATTTTTACATGGTTTTTGAAATCTAATTTCAAATTTAATTCCCAATTTTTGCAGCCATAATCATTTTTCCTAAGCCACTTTTGGATTTTTTGCCAATTTTCCCCAATTTTTTGCAATTTCATACCTGTTTTGCACCTATTTATTAACCTTTTTCTGCTTTCATACCATTTTACCCAGTTTTTACAATTTCTTACCTTTTTTGCTTCTGTTCTTCACTTCTCCACTTTTTCTCAAATCTTTTATCCTTAGATTAATTTAATGTCATATTGGTTTTACTATAAAAAGATCTACTGCTTATGTTTGTTTAAGAATACATAAGATGAGGAACATTAAAACAATTGCAGAGTAAATCGCAATATTGGGGAAAAAATCGCAGTTAGATATTTTCTCAAATCGTTCAGCCCTAACGTGCACAAGCCTGTCCACTGTCTCTCTCCTGTCAATAAAGGCCCAAAATGCCCAAAACAATAATCTTAAAAAAATAAATACTTTAAAAAATCTGCATGTGGCTTTCGCTGTAACAGTTTGCACACCTCTGGTCCATGAATAAGTTGAGCACATTATCAAAGTGAATGTTATTACCCGTATAGGAAGGTCAGTGTCGAAGCCTCCTGGGGTGCTGCGGTACTCGGTGGGATATATGAGGGACAGAGAGCGGAGCGTGTGCTCCAGCAGATTACAGGCCAGTGTGTACGCTTGTTTACAGCGCAGACGCACGCACACGCAAAGGATCCGCTCCAGGTCCCCTTGGTATTTTAACAGCTGTTCGCCATCCACACGGGTAACCTAAAAAACAAACATACGCGTACATGGAAACACACACGCAGACAATTCAGAGGAGAGTTGTGTCTTAAATATTGAGGTTCTCCCGTAAATCACAGCATCTGGCTCGCTCCCACTCGCATTAAGCTCCCAGGAGTAATAAAACAAAACAGAGAGGGTATCAATATGTTCTGGTTAACGACAAAGCGCCTTGATATTTATGACCCAACAGGGGGAGCGCTGCAAGAAATGTCATTTGTCATCACTTTTTCCACATGCAATGTTACTTTTACGCTCCTATTGTCCAAAACAGAGAGGGGAATCTCCTGCTTTTTATTTGATCCTGGAGCTTTATTAAAAACATCTGAGGTTAAATAGATGATAAATCTCTTCTGTAGTTGTGTGGTGATGATCTCTGCCTACAAAATATTCCTAAAACAAATACATCTGCACTGGGATCATGTAACTTTCCAACCCTGGTGCCAGACTTTTCAATTAACTCCTCAATTAACTGCCACCTTAAGTCAAGACCTACACAAAACACACAAGCAGGATTAAAATGCTTTCTAGTGTTGAAGCACTCGGGCTATTTGATGAATCCTCCTCTCACCTCAGAGAGCAGCTGCAGGTTCCACAGCAGCTCCTTATCCAGCTCGTCCTCACCCCGCAGCTCCTCATCTGTACAGACACACAGGCAGTAAAGGAGCTGAGTAATGTGTTGTATTGCTCCCCTGACAGAATGAGCTCTGAAATCTGGGGTCATTTCAGGATTTTAGCAGAGCTGGCAGCCAAAAAAAATTTTCCTAGAGGATGTAAAGCAATCACTTTTAACACAGACGATCATGCTAGCCTGTAGGAGCATTAGGCCTCACAGTTAAAGCACCATCACGCCAACAAAAGAATTCAGCACTTAGGAATGGATATCACATGCTAATCAGCCTTAGCTCCTCTTTGCTTTAAGACATAGTAGCTGTTAGCATGCTAGCATCTGTTGACGTAGGTCTGTCATTTAATACAGTCAAAGTATCAACTGTATGAAAACTTAAAGTCATAAAGAGCCACTAATAGGGCAGGGACCTACAGGAGCTGAGGCTTCTTTCTATCTATCTATTTATCTAGTCCTCTATCTGTTGTTCCTGCCATGTACTCATCCATGTTTCTCTCCATCCATCCATCCATCCATTCATCCATCTATTGTTTACCTGTCTATCCATCTGTCTATCTATCCGTCTATTTATCTGTCCATCTGTCAATCTATCTATCTATCCATCTATCTATCTTTCTCTCTATCTGTCTCTCCATCTATATATCCATCTATCTATATCTATTTATCTACCTATCAATCCATCTATCAATCTATCTATTTATCTATCCATCTATCTATTTATCTATCTACCTATCCATCTATCTATCCATCTATCCATCTATCTATCCATCTATCTATTTATCTATCTATTTATCTATCTATCTATCTATCTATCTATCTGTCTGTCTGTCTGTTTGTCTATCTATCTATCTATCTATCTATCTATCTATCTATCTATCTATCTGTCTATCTATCTATCTATCTATCTATCTGTCTATCTATCTGTCTATCTATCTGTCTATCTATCTATCTGTCTATCTATCTATCTATCTATCTATCTATCTATCTATCTATCTATCTGTCTATCTATCTATCTATCCATCTGTCTGTCTATCTATCTGTCTGTCTGTCTGTTTGTCTATCTATCTATCTATCTATCTATCTATCTATCTATCTATCTATCTATCTATCTATCTATCTATCTATCTATCTATCTATCTATCTATCTATCTATCTATCTATCTATCTATCTATCTATCTGTCTATCTATCTATCTATCTGTCTATCTATCTATCTATCTGTTTGTCTATCTATCTATCTATCTATCTATCTATCTATCTATCTATCTATCTATCTATCTATCTATCTATCTATCTATCTATCTATCTATCTATCTATCTATCTATCTATCTATCTATCTATCTATCCATCTATCTGTCTATCCATCTGTCTGTCTATCTATCTATCTATCTATCTATCTATATGTAGTTTTCTCTGTTTAACAAAAGTTACAAACAGATCTTTAATCAGATTTTATATAATACTAACGGCTATTTTCTTATTAGATTTGAGCTGTTTTTCCATAACATATCAAAACATATTCCTGTATATCCAAACCTAAAATCAAAGATTATTCCAGGAATATTTTTGTTTGTCAAAGCCTTGAAACATAAATGCAAAGTAATGCAAACTAATCTAAAGAGGACCTAGAAACAGACTATGCTCCACAAACACCACAGTCACTTCTGCAGATCCTGCTGGGTCCACACTGTCGAGTATTCACACACAAACCGGTCTGTTCTACACACAGCGTGGTACTGACTGTCAGTAATGTGGAAAATGACGCTGCAGCAGTGAGGGACGAACAGACGGAGAGACTCAGCAGGATGACACTGCAAACACACACAAACAAGATCACAGATTTAGATGCCAAAGAGCGAGCAGAGAGTGACACCAGCAGAAAAACAAAACCACGTGAAGAAAGCAGGAAATGTGAATGTGAAAGCAATATGACACGAAAAGAAGTGGAGGGAGTTGTTATTTGTCATGTCAAATCCTGTCCTTTTTCCATCTGACATTCATGCTCTGTCACTTTACATCACATTTTCCTGATAAGTATACATTTTTACCAGCACAGAGACAACAGATGAAAATTAGCTACCCCACATTTAATTGTGTGTCTGCCCCTGTTTTAATAAATAACAATAATATAAATTCCGAGAACATATGAAGCTTGACTGTTAGGGATGTATCAGTATCTTAAAATGAATTCAGAAAAAAATGCAAATATGGACAATTTAAGTCCTTTTGACAAAAAAAATAATTGCACAGTTGTTCTGTTTTACACAGCAGAGGATGCTTTTTGCTTTACTCTCTTTCTCTCTGAGTGTGTATGTATAACTATTACAACATTTCCAATTGTTAAACGATAACACCACAAACTAATAACACTGCAAAGTTAATTTATGAGCTGGGACAAAAATATAACATGAAAATATGACATAAATGCCCTCATACCTTTGCTGCAGCTCTGCACATGTCAGCCACCATCCTGCCTGACACACATGTCTCAAAGACGTTAGAGGTGGCAAAGTTGAAGACTTTCTGCACCGCCATCTGACAAAAGACAAAATTAAGCACATCGCACAGAGATTAGCATAGATGCTAATGGCTTCGGTGGCATTTTTATCAGATCTGGACTGCATTTATTTTTAAAAAGAAAAAAAAAAACAACACTGTTCCACTTCCAAAATGTTTTGACAAGATTTTATTTTATGAAGTGGCTCATGTTCTGTAGTCCCCGCCTACTACGTTATCTGATTGGCTTGTGATGAATGTGCCTGACAGAACGACCGTCCAATCACCTGCCAGAATGTTTCTGAAAGGCTCTGCCCTCCCCAAACACTTTCTATGGGCTCTTTCCCCAGTAGGACTAGTGAAACATATCAAACTGTTCATCTGGTGTGAAAGATTACATTTGTGTTTGTCCCAGTTAAGACCTAAAGTGTCTTTATAAGTCTATCTTTGATTAATCGATCACTAAAACACATTAAATGAATATTTAGCTCCACCAAGGAGGTTATGTTTTTGCGGGACTGTTTGTTTGTTTGTTAGCAAGATTACGCTAAACTACAGGACAAATGTTGCTGACATTTTCAGGAGATGTTGGTTATGGCCCAAGTTAAAAATGATTACATTTTGGTGGTGATCCAAATAGCTGCCATTAGGGAACGATTGTTTTTGCTCAATAACTGTCTAACTAATAATAATATCAACATGATAATGAGTGCTATTTATGTTTTTTTAAAGGTCAAGGAATCATATTATGATGGTAACTTTATTATGGAAGTATTGCTTACAGAAGTAGTAGCAAAATGTGAGCACCGTGGCAGCAGTTTGTGCTCTGTTTCTAGTATCTAATTATAATTACAAAGTCTACATTTAACATGATCACTCTTTGAACTAACCCTGTTTCAGTCGTGAGGAGCATTGACTGTGGTTTTTACAGTTTACTTGATGGAAACACAGAGACGCTGCATGCACTCTATTAGCTTTACAATTACTGTAGATAACTGCAAGACTGTGGTTCTTCAACTTCAACCTTACTATCATCCCCTGGGAAATTTGGTTTTCAGCAGGCATCAGCACACCAGTACATGATAAACATAAGACACACAAGCATTTAAGGTGTTTAAGTAGAGGCACTTAAACCACAAAAAGCCAAAGTTTAAAGAATCAGATGCAGCTCCATGAAGTGCATTCAGTCATTAAAATATAAATAACATAAAATGTCAGCGTGCTTCTGAAATTCCAGGTGCTGCTCTGTGGCTACTGCACATGTGCACACTGCAACAGCTATGTCAAAGCGATCAAATGTTCAGCCCTCGTGTTAATCTCGGTTTGAAGATGTAGCTCTGAGTGTACGAGTGCCTGCAGTACCATGTATATCTGTGTGGAGCACTGTGTGAGGATGGTGCTAACAGTAGACGACAGGCCCAGCTCCACCAGGCTCTCCAGATGAGTCTGAGTATCTGTCTCCATCTCGTCTCTCGTCTGTTCCAGAGTGCTGCTGTCTATCAGAGCGAAACACCTGCTCTCACACAAACACAGGCACATACAGGGGAGCACTTTAACACTTGTCACTGATGAAAATGTGAACAAACAGCATTACAGCCTAAAAAAAAAGGAACAGGAAGGCTGTTTTACATGAACAGGAGAGGCAGCGATGCAGACAGATGCATTTCAAACAGAGAAAGATACATCCACACTCAAACGCTGACAACGAGGCTTTACACAGTGACAGTTTGACTTGTTAATTTGTCTCTACCTGTCCAGAAACTGGAGAACAAAGTCCTCAAACTCAGCTGAAGCGAAGCACAAATCTTTCTCAATCTGACAAGGAGAAACAGAAACAACGGGTTAGTGTATTAATGTAACAGGAGTGAACAAGATCAAAATCAAAAGAGAAAAATTTGAACAGGTAAAATCATTTTGGGGAACAGTTTCTACTGACACGATATCTTGACAGTCTAAACAGCTGGATAACAAGACTTATGATTTCATGTTTGTGTATATAGAACATCATAAGACGGTTGGCTTAACTTAGCTTAGCTTTGTATCAAACTGGTTATTTAAGAAGTTAAAGAAAGAAAAGACCTCGAACAGATTGTGTTTGTTTAATTTCACATGATATTCTAAAAAATAAAAATGGTTATTCATACTGTTTACATGCATACTTGGCTATTTTGTTCCTGTAAGCCCCAGAAATCTTATAGGTGCTGATGGCAAGACTCCACTAAAACCACAACTTAACTCATTTTCTCTAATGTGGTCTAATGTTAGCATTGCTAAAACAATAGCAATGTTAATTTGAGAAAGATTCCAAGAGACTAAGTCTGTTTAAAGCGAAATTCCTTCAGTCTCTCTTAAAAGTCTATGAATTTCTCTTTGAAAAGTAAAGTTCCCAAACTTTAAGACCCCAAAATTAAGATGCAAACAGCTGAGGATCCCAACACCAGCCCTGGAGGTGGACTAATCATAAAATAAACAAATGTTTATCATTATTAGTTTGACAGTTACTGAGCACAAATGATCGATCGCTAATGGCGGTAATCTAGATCACCACCAAAATGTTGGGCCATTACCAACATTTCCTAAAAATTTCAGCAAGATCTGTCTGGCAGTTTTTGTGTAATCTTGCGGACAAGTAAACAACCACTGGCAAAACGCAACCTCCTTGGTGGTGGTGACAAACATTGTTAACTTGGATTCATTCTTTATTTGGGTAACAGATATCGTTTTATTTCTTTATGGAAGTCAAACTTCTTTGGCATCTTGCAACCCCCGGATGTGTGCCAAACGCCATTTCAGGAACTACTGCTCTTAAGGGCCATTTACATGGTGCCGAAAATGCTCAAATCCGATAAGTTTTCACTGCGTTTTGGCCTTGCGTTTAGATGGAGCGCGTTGCGTTTTTACTGAAAAAGGAAACTTTTGAAAACGTACTCCATAGTGGAAAGGTTTGAATCCCCTCTCCATGCAGCTCCGTGTAAACCCGTATCAGAGCGTTTTAGCGTGAAACGCTTATGTCACCACATGTGCAGTGCTCATTCACATGAAGGCTGCGCGCATACCAGGAACAGCGGCTTAGGCCGTCTGCCGAGTAATGTGTGAGCCTCTTACCGTGCTCGGTTTGTTATACAGACAAAACTATCCAAACTGATTTGTTGTCCAGAAAAGACACTCCTGCGTCTCTGTGCGTCTATTCGCCATTATTGTTTGTGAAATGTTGTTCTTCTTTGTTCATGTGTTGTAGCAGCGCTGCCTCTCTGCAGACCTACACCACCATCTACTGAACCGGCATGCACACTACAGCGGTTTTACAGGGGATTAACTCGTCTCCAGCGTTGTCATCTGAACGCAGAAGAATTTGAAAACGCAAAGGAAGAATCTTTGCGTCTTTAAGTCAGGAGTTTCCATGTAAACGGCCCCTTAGTTTTGCTTTACCAAAGCCAAGCTAACACTGTCAAGTTAGCTTAAAACTCGAAACTACAAAAGCAAGACTTAAGTCCTCTCATCAATCCACAAGATGCTTTTGCTTTCTATTTTTTGGAAAATGTTTTAGTATGTGTGTCAAAGTTGTAGCCAAATATGCTTTCAGATGTTGATATTCAGTCAAGTCAAGCTAGTTGTTCATCCACGTTTCCTGTTACTTAAGCTAAGCTAACAGTTAGCATGGCTCCATCTTCCTCAGAATAAACAGAACAGTTGCTCAGGTTGGAAACATCTATTTTGTTTATTTAACCCCTTTGATGAGTGAAGGGTTGGCATGTGCCGCATGTTCACCTCTGTGAGATCACTGTGTTGAGAAGGAGCAGACGAACAGTCCACTAAAGGCACCAGAGTGGTGAAAGTGGCGATGAATTGGAAAGTTATCTGAAAGATGGACAGAACAGGAAACAGATGAATTTACATCTCTGGCATGATCAGGACCCAAAGTTAAACAATCTAGCAGATGTCTAAGGAATAATTTCTCCAAATGTATTCATTTATTCTGAGTTGATGGATTAATTTAGTCAGGAGACAATGAGCACACCGAGAAATAAAACCAATCCATTTTACAATCCAAGCAGAAAGTGGGGACCGGGACTCGGTAATTGAGACTTCTTCAAACTGAGATATTCATTCCACTTCCAGGAATTATTAATAGGATAGAGCGGAGTACGCTGAGGGGGAATTTAATCAGCGCGGCTGAATTGTCTACTTGTCTAACAATTCCTCTTCATTACTAATCAACACATCCATTTTACTCACCATGCACTTGCTGAAGTCGTTGGGGTCGACACCTGGCAGCGAGCCCATGAGCAACGGGAGCACGTGTGCGCGGCCCTCTGGGTAATGGTTGTTGGGGGAAACCAGGCTGCGGGCCATGCCGATCATGCAGCTGAGGGTGGCGGTGAGGGTGTGCGGCTCCGTCAGGGTCTCCATCGCTGCGTATGTCCTGGTTTTCACAGGAAACAGAGGAGGTGAATGAAAAACATAACTCTTGAAGATAACTCTTAAAGTAAGTCTGTAGGACTGGAGTGATTATCCTTAAAAATCTTGCACTTGATTGTTGATATGCTTCTATTTTTATCAAATGGGTAACATACAAAAATAAGGTGTCTTAATCTAGCAATATCTTTTAGTAATATATATTTTTGTAACATTTAATTCAGGGGATTGCAAAGTGTTTTTGCCCAAGGTACACCTAAAATTAAGCTAAAATCTCAAAGCAAATTATGAAAAATATCCTCAAACATTACACATTTTAGCAGCTCATCAGTTTGTGCATGGCTTTAAGCATTTTTACCTCCACCAAGGAGGTAATGCTTTTCCATTTTTATGTTTGTTTGTTAGCATTTTAAGTAAAAAATACTGGACAGATATTATGCTACACCTTATAGACACTTTAAGATGAAGCTCACTGACAGCCCCAATTGTACTAAATGCAACTTAAATAATGTTGGTATTTATTTTTGTATTTTTTGGGAATGCCCCCCTGTTGCTATTCTTTTTATTTTATAACGGATTCACTCCAACTTTTACAGGATTATATGGGATCCATGCCTTTATCATCAAGGTAATCATGCTTTACAGTTTGCACATTTACAGTCATTAACTCTTATCAAAAATATTTAATAAAAACATATAATCAGTTTAAGTTGGTGGTCAGAGGGAGAGAAAAGCTGCTCTAAATCACTTACTTCTCGAGTACAGGTGGTATGACGAGCTGTGGAGTGAGGAGGGCGAGGTTCTGCAGAGCGAAGGCGGCGTCCGTGCTCCCGGTTTTACTGCAAAGCACCAGAAGAGGGCGGTAAACACACAACAGCATAAATCACAGTGTCATCAGCGTAAACACACACCCACCAGCAGATTAACACAGATGACCCGACTTTGTCCTGATTAGAGTTCTCGTTGCTGAGTCCACAGACTCCATGTCGAGGTCAGAGTCTGATCAGGCAGGTAAGACACGGCACTGTTTGGTTCACTTATATAACCGATTGGCGATGTGCAAATGTCGCAGGGGAAACAGGCAATAGTGGGTCAATCCTGTGTGGGCCATGTCAGGGTGATCTGAAGGTTGGACTGACATTTATGAGCTAAATTTGTCTGAGAGATTATTTAAGTTTGTATTTATTTAGCAGTGCTTTAGCTGAATAGCACTGTAGAAGTTCTGTGCACTTTATGATGCAGTGACATGCAATTTGTCTTTTTGTTTGTTTGCTCGTTTGTTGGATACTTTTTGTTTAGTTTTTGTCATAATGTCTTTACTACATCCTCGGATGAGTGCTACTCTTGTGCCTTTTAAATTGCACCCTTGAGGATAAATAAAATGGCCTAAGTGACTTGAACTGAATGTATCTTTTTATATTTTTTAGTATTTTTATGTTACTTATGTTGTATAATAATTTGATTGTTTATTTATTGGTTACATATATTACTGCTATTGTTTAATTTGTTTAATACACTTAAACCTGTACAAGTTTCCATTTACTAAATCAACGATTTTACTAGTACAATTATTTTCTACTTATTGTTTAGATTTTATATACATTTTTGTCTAATATACAACTTTTCCCAATCTATAATTTTCATTCAATGTGGAGGATTATCATAATTACTAGTTTTTTGTCTTAGATTATCTTTGTATCATACTACAATTTATTATACTTTGGAATATTTCATTTCTGTTTAAGGACGGTCTTACTGTTTGACTAATATACCATGAATTTACTCTGTGAAAATTCCAGCCATTGTGCAGTTTTGTTTTTTTATTAAGTTTATTAAGTTTTGTATAATTTGTTAAATTAAATTAAAAAAACATTGCCAAATTCAGTGTTTATATTTTGTTTCTCTTTTTGGTACTGTAATTTAGTCGTAAATATGCCTAGAATTGCTTTAAATATAAATCAATTAATATCTAATTTACACAATTAATCCTCTTTTCATAAACATTTCAAAAGCTTCATTTTTATGTAAGCACCCCTAACTTTACCCCTTAATAAATCCATCAGAATGTTGTATAATATGCAACCTAACTTGCACATAAACTTGAATTTTCAGCCTGAGGGTAGCTGTGATATTTAGCAGAAAATAATGCCTGTTTTTATCACAACCGACAAAATCCATTACTGCAGACTGGGAAAAACACTCTGCCATCAGAATCTATTTGAGAACCTGAATTTGGCACCAAAGGACGCAGGTTTTTTGGTAATTAAAAACAGGTTTTCAGGAACAACGACCGGCCCTGATTGTGCAACACAACGCTTACACCTTCTCCCACAATGACACCTAAGCTTTCTAATTCTGCTGGAGTGGAAATAGTTTCCATCGGCCCTCCCACACACTGCCTTTGTTTTAAATGTCATCTTTTATCCTATTCTTTACAGGAAAGCTGCTTTTACAGACTAATGCAGCGCCCTATTTATTTTTGTTCTTCTCTTTCTCTTTCTGTTTGTTAGCATGGGCTGACTGTCCTACTTTGATTTATTCATCACAGATGTTGATAATCTGTTTCATGTTTCTAAGATCTTTTTATTTTGTTACATCTTCGTATCACTTTGTACACCATGCTTCAAAAGTGCTCTATGAGTAAATCAGGTACTACACACATTTTTGACAATAACCCAACTGACAGTGTTGGAGATGCCTTAGTGACGGTTTGTGCTCTCGGATCACTTCTACTCTTCTATAAATGTCTACAATTTAACTGCACGTTTATTATCTTGACTCTCTGTGAAAAGGATATATCAACATTTTAACTTTTCTTGTCTTGCCTCCCAAGTCCATGACAAGCAGATAGACACCATTCTTTCAACTGTGTGAGCAGTAACAAGAAAGAGATTCACAAAGTTTGCCCACTGCTAATTAGCTTAGCTCAAGCACTGGGAGTCAGTGGGTAGTGTTAGCCTGCCTCTGCCTACAGTCATCAGATAAAGTCTTCAGTAACTCAAAACTAAGATTAGCACTTACTGTAATTTTCAAAAGCAATGCAAAGGAATCATCCTCATCCTGTCTTACAAAGTTGGCCATACCTCTAAAACAGAGGCTTTGTTTTGTTGACATATTTACAAGCACTTCTGCAGTGGTTTGTGCATGCTTCATAAGTTTTTCTTTTGAAGTTAAATCAAGGGCTAATATTAGCCCTAAAATACACAACGTGACGTAACCAGGTAATGCTACGGCCACACCGGACGCGAATTCGCAAAGACATGCATTGAAATTACATACAAAGTCAATGCAAAGACGCGTTTGGATGCAGATTCGCCCCCGGGCTGCGCAGATGGAGCATCCGGCGCTTTAAATGTTCATTAATATACAATGTCCTCTACGCCGAAAGTTAAAAAGAACAAGTATTGAACTTTTTCACGCAATTCGCATGGCGCTGTGCCGTGGCAGCCAATCAGCGATGATATTCTCCGGCCACCTGCTCCCGCTCAAACCCCTCTGAAAGATGGAGGAGAGGTTGATCTGCGCTGTTTGCCATCATCCGGAGCTATATGATTCGACGTGTGTACTCTACAGAGACCGGAACAAAAAGGAGCAGGCTTGGGTGAAAGTCTCTGAGGAGACAGGTTTTGAAGGTAAGTTCTGTAAATATTCGTTTCCAGCTGGATTTGCCTGCACGGGTCATCACTGAGTCTGACTAGCTCCAGCTCTCTACTGCACCTGCGCAGTGACGCGCGTCGCCCCTCAGCTTGTCAAAATGGTCCAGCATCCAGCCTCGGGCGTTACGCGCGGCGCATCACAGGCACTACGCGCGTTTTAATATGCCAATTTGCCTCCGGTCTAGCCGTAGCATCAGAGAACAAGTCACAACAACCACACAAGACCGTTTAGAGTTGCTGAAATGTTTATCTGATAACTGTAGGCAGAGGCAGGCTAACACTACCCACTGACTCCCAGTGTTTGAGCTAAGCTAACTAGTGGCGGATGAGTTCTGGCTGTCTCCTCCTTGTTGCTGCACACACAGTTGAAAGAATGGTGTCATCTGCTTGTCATGGACTTAGAAGTGAGGCAAGAAACCAAATAAAAATGTTGGCACATAGTTTGAAGGTTTATTTAAACTTAAATCAGACTTTGAGGTCACAGCTGGAATGGAGACACAAGCTAGCTCAAAATAAAAAGACGAAATTACTCAAAAAAACAGACTCTTGCTATAATGTTCACATCACTCCTTCATGCTGACAAAATAAAGTGTTCAAAAAAGAATTCTAAATCTAAAAAGTTAATTTGTTAATTTTATTTTTGCTCAATTTTATGAACCCTTCCTTCAGTGCCCTTACAGTCCTTCAGTTTTGGTTTTGTCATTGTGAAGTAAACTAATTGTCTAAAGGAATGGTGCTTTATAAGGTAAGTTGCTTTCAAAAAAATATTATATCCTAATCACTACAATAATGCCATTACTACAGCTTCCATCTTGCAGTACCTGAACATGGCCAGCAGGGCGGCCCCAATGAGACTTCTTGTGAACTCCTGCAGGTCCTCATCAGTCAGTCTCTGACTCTCAGGAACCAGCGTGATCCAGCAGGGGTCGGCGTGACGCTCCCTGTGCACGCGGCGCACAACGCTCGCAGGCAGACGCTGGAGCAGCCTCATCAGACGAGACTGCACACACACACACACACACACAGAAGCACACGCACATTAAACATCAGCGTTATCACACAGAGACAGCTTCACACAGTCGGCAGTAAACAGATCTGTGATATCGCTCTTTTCTCCGGCAGTTGTGCACTTCATTATAGCGTTGTTAGCGTGCGGAGAGTCCTGAATGACAGGTTATAAATCAAAGGAGTGCGACAGGAAGCAGCTGAAGATGTGCTAATGCTAAGTTGGGAGTGTGTAGGCTTGTGTGTGTCTGTTTGTGTTTGTGAGCGTACCTGCCAGCGACCGTGATTGGACGGATGGTAGAAGGAGGCGATGCTGTTGAAGAGGCGGGTCAGCTCTCTCTGTGCGGGGTTTTCTGGTCCACCCTGCAAGAGACACAAACCAGGTAAGAACCAAAGCACTGATGGAAACAAACATCTACAAATTCCAGAAGAGCTGGGACGTTGTGAGTAGCATGTGAAGAAACAAATCCTTTTTAACCTATAATATCTTTCAAACAGCAGCAAGACGACATTTTAAGTTTTCACAAAAAGGACACGAACAGATTTACTACAGTGTTGCATCACTTTCTCTTCTCACAAGACTCTGATAGCATACGTTGAAAATCAACCTGAGGACCTGCATCTTCATCTTATTTTTGTGTTCATGCTCAAGACAAAAAAACACTGTCCAGCACTTTCAGCAGATGATGTCTTGACTGGAAAACATCCCAATTATAAGGTACTCTTTGCTGCTCTGCTCTCACCACTGTTAAAGCTAGGGGTCGATAACTGCCCCTGAGCGGAGAGTCAGACTCAGAGTCAGGCTACAGGTAAGAGAAAGACAAGGGACAGAGAGTCACGGTGAAGCAAGAGGGGGGTCTTACTTGTAGCAACCCTGTATTATGGCAGCGCTGCCCCTCCCTTAACGCAAAACATGCGTTGTGTGTAAAGCCTCACTCTCCATGGGAAGCCCTATTATGCGCAAGAGGACACATTCTCCACTGTCTGATGCAGCCACCATCCACTCTTTGGACTACAGGCCTGATATTGTCTATTTTAAAGGGACTGTGAGGAGTTTCTGAGTAATTATAAAAAAGTCTCACTTTTAGATATATGCCTGATCAAAATACACACTTTAGGATGAGTTTTATAGCATCAAAATAGGTTATCTATAAATGCTATTCCTTAGCCTTCCGGTCAAGTCAGACAGGGCTGGACTGGCCTGGATACTCAACTTCGGGAACGAGACAATTAAAACTAGAGCAAATTTATATTATTCGGAGACGTCTTAGAGCACCAGGCTGTAAGTAGCGATATATAGCCGGCTACAAAACTACGATACTAAGTTTGCCAAAAACTGCTTGTTGTCACACATCAAAAACTACCACTACATAACTAGAAAGAGATACATTATCTTGTCGCTTTGCATCCTGTAAGTTGTTGAAAAAAGAAGTAGTGAAGCAATACAGAGTTCTGAGGAAGGTCCGAGCTGCATTTATTAGCATCATAACAAACACGCTCACGTCTTTAGGTGCGTTCCAGTTGTAGTCAGAAGTAGGAATTTTCCAAGTTCCGAGTAGGAAACTCGGAATTTCCTACTGGGAACTCGGTGAAACCTCGCCACCCCCGAGTTGACAATCGAAGATGAATACCCCCAGTGTGAACAGTTATTTAGCTTCTGTAATAATCAATTGATTTGCACTTCTGACTGGGGTGTGTCGCTCTAGATCAGCTGTATACATAGTATTGTTAGACTTATATTTACAAAAATGCTGCCATAGTGATAATCACATTCTTCATGTGATATTTGTGAACAACAACACAGGGTGTGCTAACAACAGCTAACAATAGCCTGGTAGATCGGCATGTTTTTTTCTGACTTCAACTGGAACGCAGATAGGCCGGAGATGATGTCACTCCCAGTTCCGAGGTTACTGGAACGCAGCATTACGATAGTCGCCGTGCGTCCTCATGGGTAGCAGAGTCTTAATGTCGCTGGTAATAGATTCTCCTCATAGCACCTTTAAATGTGGCTGTTACCGTTGTTGTCTGACATTTTGCAGTGCAGCCCATGTGAAGATTTGATCTAAATGCCTCCTGAACTGCTTGGCATCTTTGGGCGTGCTCTCTTCCCTGTGCCGGTACGCGTAAACATGCAGACAGACGTGCACCACAGGGACAGTGAGGGATCAACAGTCACCTTTTGTGATTTTATAATTTTTGATAGCTCATGCTCAAGGTTTAATGAACACAAAACCTTAAAAACTGAGGAGTCAGCCTTCTGATGAATCAAAATTCAACATTCTTCATCAGTCCAGCTCCGACCAACTGTTTAACTCACTCACTGTTTTCTAAATCACGGGTGTCAAACTGATCCAGTAAAGGACCACTGTGGCTGCAGGTTTTCATTCTATCCAAGCAAGAACACACCTAATCTAACAAATCAACTGTATAGAGACAATCCAGTTGACTGAATAATTTGCATCAGGTGTGTTCTTGCTCGGTTGGAATGAAATCCTGCAGCCACAGCGGCCCTTTACTGGATCAGTTTGACACCCCTGTATAAATGATAAATTCATCCTGAGGTATCCTGCATCACACATTGTCCATGATATGAAAACAATCTTTAATGGATCAAGCTCCAAATACAATCTACTAGTGCAGTGGCTCTCAACCTGTGGGTGGAGGCCCATAAGTAGGTCTCAGAGCTGTTTTCAGTGGTGTATACATCAGGTATACACACTAAATGAAACAATACACCACTGGTAGGTGGGTGTATGCTGTTGAAATGAAAAAGAAAAACTTTGTGGCATAAACACATCAGCTGCTAGCCTGCAATCATAAGATAGAGGAGAGGATGAGTCTGTCAAGATGTGGACTGGAGATTCAATTTCTTCCCTGATATATATTTTTTTCATTTTATGACTTGTTAACTACAAATACATTCATCTCTGCTGAAAAAGGAGTGGTTAATAGTTGACCAGTTGGTGATTCAAATCTGCTAAATGTTTACCAGAAGCGCCGTGATCCACAGCACCAAATGCCCGATGTCGTATGAGTTGGTCAGATACCTCGGTGACACCATCTGACTGACCCCGACTGGAAGATTCAAACTGCGCAGGATCCTGGTGAAGATCTATACACACACAGAGCAGAGTTCCCCTGTTACAAACACGGGCCAGCAGCTTTCCATTAAACACACCAACAGACACACTAATGCATCCTTATAAAGCTGCTAATGACTCACTGTGGGAATATAAGGTGTCCAGTCCACATATCCGATGTTGTCGTTGGCAAGGCGAGCAAACAGGTTCACGAGGTGCTGCAGGGAAACATTCCAGACAAACATTTAAACACAGTGAATGTTTCCAGGCGAGAAGTCTGTTATTACAATAATTACGGTAAATAGAAGAGTTCATAGAAAGAGTTCAAGGGAAGAGGAGGAAAGCACAGCCAGGTCGCTCTGGGCTTGAGTTTAATCAAAACAAAGTAAAGGCAGATATGGAAAATTTAATCAGTATGAGGAGTAAAAATCGCCAGAACTAACATAATTAGAGTAGTGGTTCTCAACAGGAGGGTTTGACCAAAAAGTGGATCATAGAGCTGATTTCAGACGGTCCAAACGTTGGCAATAAATCTTAACATGGACAGGTGCACTGCAGGCTTACATTTATTCTTCTATACTTTCTTTTTCCAGTGAAAGCAAAATCCTTTATCTCTCTGAGTTGTATTATAAAGCCACATTTTCAGCCTAAAGTGCAACATTTAATCTTTAAATGATTTTATGGAGCTACAAATTTTATCAAATTTGTGTTGCAGTAGTTTGGAGGTGGTGTTGGGTGCTGGTATAGGCTGGTGTGGACTAAACTTGCTCATTAAAGACTTCAATGTGAAATAAACAAAAGGTGGAGCTTGCATAAGACACTCCATTAATTTTAAAACTCCTAAGAGGACTTTTTAACTGGATGTGTAAAAAACTGAAAATAACAATGTTGCATCATTGTGACCTCAAAAGCATCCAGGCCATAAACAAAGAAAACAGCAAAACTGTTCACATCCACACAGTAGAGTTGGGGGATAGTATAGTTTATTTGGCATAATGATAGAATTGGTTTACAACAGCCATAATTTGATATGTATTAATCCACAACAGTTGAGGCTTGTTTGAAAATAAAACAATTACTTGTCAAGTTTAAGTGATGGTGCAGTTGAGTCAGGTCTGGAGATGGAGAGTAAACAATCATGGCTGCACAGGAGAGAGACGAACGGAGCTCACTGTTGGCGTTTAACAGATTGTGTGAACTTGTTACCTCCGCCAAGGAGGTTATATTTTTTGCCCCATTTGTTTGTCTATTTGTGTTTATTAGCAAGATTACACAAAAGCCACAGGACAGATTTTGCTGAAATTTTCAGGAGATGTTATTGATGGCCCAACTTAAGGAGATGATCCAGATAACCGCCATTAGTGAACAATCATTTTTGCTCAACAACTGTCTAACTAATAATGATATCAGCATGATTTTAGCTTTTGCGCTCTCAGAGTGCTAGATTTGGACTTAAAAGGGACTTAAGAGATGGATATGACACAAGGGGATGCATGAGAGTAAAACAGAGTGGACATAGGTGAAAGCCACCAAGGGATGGAAATTGATAAGATTTTATAGATACCAATGCTATTAACAATCCTGATAATCAATCCAATTCTTTAATGATTCCCTTATTGATTCCTGCAGATTTTCCATGTGGGCAAATGTTGGCCTGTAGATTTTCAGTGGCAACAACGTCAAACACACGTCACAGCATAGATAACGGCTTCTGCAAGTTGCTCCTGTTTCCACTCACTTAAGGTTGTGCAATAGGCGGCTTTTTTTTTTAATTAAGCCACAATTCTGACCACTTCTGATAAGTGAATTGATTAATAAAAAGACTAATGATATTGATTCTTTGATGGAGCTGTTAACGATTCTCAACTGGAACTGGTTTTTGATTTCCATCCCTAAAGCCAACAGCAGTAACGCTAATGCTAAGCTAACGCGACTGATGACCAAGTCATAGAGCATTTACCAGTTATTAAATTGTATTTTATTGAAATTCTTATTCTTTTTTATACAAATACTTAATTTATATAAAAGAGTTTATTAGAAACAGTTAAAGCTAGCTACAGTGATATCTTTAAAATAATTTGTTTAATTTAAATATCATCTTATCTCTTTTATACTATTACCTTTGTTAAGGAGGTTATGCTCTTGCTGGGTATGTTTGTTTCTTTTTTTGTTTCTAAGCAAGATTGTGCAAAAATTATTGGACAGATTTTAAATTTTGATTTTGGTGGAGATCCAGAAAACCACCATTCGTGAACGATTGTTTTTGTTCAATAACTGTCCAACTAATAATGATATCAACATGATTATGAGTGCAAGTGTGGGTTTTCATGATCAAGGAATCACATAATAATGGTAACTTTGGCTGTGTTCGAAATGGCATACTAACGTACTACTCATACTAAGTGTGACGTCAAAATGAGTATGTAGTGCGTTCACACTGGATAGTATGAAAAGACTGAGCGTGCGAGAAATACCCGGATGTACACTATATCGGGAAAAAAATTTAAGTATGCGAGGTGGGCATACTAGTCACACTCAAACACCCCATAATGCATTGCGCCATGCATTAAGACCGACCAAACCGCCCGGCATTCAGCTAATAATCAACCACTAGCAAACTTAACGTCTTCAAAATAAAATCATCTTTTATTATCTCCTTTTAGTTCATTAACGCTTTTGTAAATGGGCTCTTGTTTTGGAGCCGATCGGAAGTTTCTTCGATAGCATCACGGCGCGCATAACAGAATGTCCGAAATGCCAAAATGAAATTTGTATCCGTGCGTTTTATGGCTCAAATGACCACATTTTGGTATTCTATGTGGTGACTTTCTCGCCTAAAATGCTCTCTGAACTCTCAAATGTGGCGAATCAACAGAGATATTTGATAGCCTGGTGTGCTTCTGATTTTTGTCGTCGGAGGTTTGAAATGCATCATGGGAAACTTAGTAGGATACTACAGTGTACACATACACATACAGTATATACACATTCGGTATGTAGTATGTAGTACGTTAGTATGCCATTTCGGACACAGCCACAGTCATAAAACTATTGCTTATAGGTGTAACAGCAACATGTTAGCTACCTTGCGCTCTCCAAGTGCTTTTTAGTGTATATACATTTTTATATTTTTGATTAACTTGAGAGATACACTGAGGGTCAAGCGAGGCCCCCCTGCTGTCCAAGGGCCGCCAGTTTTCCATCCCTGACTTCAAATATGGAATCCCAAAGGGAAAATGAGGGGAATGCTGTGCATGTGTATGTGAGGGTGTGGGTCTCACCCCTTCCCAGCTCGGCTGATTCTGCACTGACAACCAAAGAGTCATCAGCTCATCGAACCACAATCTAAAAAAAACACAGAGGACACAGTTATTACGGCACACATGAAGCTGAACCCTCTTCATCTATCTGTGGCTCCCCAGAAAATATGAACCCTGTCCCCTTTCCCCTCCACCGTGAATCCCAGGAAAAAGTGAAAGGGAAAAATGGAGTATTAAAGATGATGTATTGTGGAAACTGTACAGAAACTGCGGATGAATCCAAGTCTTAATCCAGACAAATAGCTGCTGAAAGAGGGAATATGCTGAAGAATGCAGTGAGCGCTGTGAGCAGGCTCTAAAGCTGGAACAAAAACCACGCAGAGTGAGGAAGGAGAGGGCGAAGGTTTTCCAAAGAAGTAAAAATTAGCAGCCCAGGGAAGAGTGGGAGCCCTGCTCACGTAAGAAGCACATTATTCATTCAAACAAGTGGATTTGATGACGTCCTCTGCCAAATATTGTTCTGGCAGTGAAAAGGGCAAAAACAACACATTACAACAAAGCAGCCCCAGCGTTTGACACTTTGTTCGAGCTGCTGAACACCTACACTTTCTACAACACGGATAAAGAACAAGCCACAGAGAAATGTGAGAAAATGGTAGGATGTTTTGATATCCAGAAAATAAGACAAATATTTCCAAGAGGCTGCAAATTCCAAGTGCTCTTTTATCGACAGGAGTTCTTTTTGTTTTTTTCTGTTTCTCAGTTTTCTCTCACAATCATAAATCCATTTATTTACCACATTTCTTCCATCATAATGCAGAGCATAAGGACTTTTTCAGTTACCATATGTTTGCTTCATTAATTAGTGGAAAGTTACCTCATTAACACGAGAAAAGAGGGTTTGTTATATTGAAAAGCTGCTTTGTCATCCCTTAATATTGAGAAAAACAAGTCTAGAGGTTAAAGCACAGCTGAATTTAAATGACTATGAAGTGACATTAGGCTGAAAAATGTATTGTTCTTCAGCTGTATTCGAGATGTGTGCAAGTGCAAAAGTCACATCAATTATGTGTGATGTAAGTCAAATATTTTAAAGCACATCATGCAGCCATTTCAGTGTTTATTTAAACCTACAGTGTCTTTTGCTCTTTTTTATGACAAATGATTACAAAAAGTCTGGCTGATTTTAGCTTCAGTGGTCAGAGAAACAATTACATTTACATGTTTTTTCTCCTGTTTGTCTGTCTGTGAGTTGGATGATTCAAAAAGTTCGATAATAATTAGGATTAACATTTTTAGGGAATGTCTGTAATAACACAAGAAAGACATGGTTACATTTTGGTGGCGATCGAACAACGCATGATATGGCAGTTTTCACTAAAAACTCACAAAGTTCTAAACAGAACAAGTTATGATTTAAAAAAAATTCTAGTAATGTTGGTTAGTGTTCAAGGAAGAAGTGATTTGGTTTTTATGGTGATGTAGTGGTGTGCGATATGACGATATTAAATCGTTAAGGATTATAACGTGGGGATGACCTCATAAAGCAGAAAGATCGTCAGATCGTCTGTGTGGGCGCAGAGACTTTGACGCGCACCCGACTAACAAATCATAGCACATTACGCGCAGTGCATGGTGGGATCTCCTGTTTGGTTATGTAGCGTGAAGCCATGGTGGAAAGAGAAAAGGAGATAAAAGCTTGAAGATGTCTGAACAAAAATCTGCTCTAAAGCAGCTGTATTATTCACTCAGATTATAGACATTGCAGTTAGATAACATTTGTTCTAAATCGCTGCACTTTAAGAGATAACCAGTTACTTAACTTTGCTTTTATATTTGACCCTTTTCATTAAGCTATTTGGTGTGTTTAGTTTTATGTTACAAAAGTGCACTTTATTGTCGTTCATTACCCTTTATGTTTACATTTATTGCACATTTTTATAAAAACTGCACTATTTACGTTTAAACCAGTTCAGAAAGTTTCTTTGGCTTTGTCTTTTTTTTTCTTTTAGGGTTTTACATGTTTTATATGTTAAACATCAGGAAAAATGGTCAAACATGCAAATTAGTCTAGAAAAATGAAAGAATCGTGATAAAATCGTGATCGTGACTTTATATTTAAAAAATTGTGATATGATATTTTTGCCAATTCGCCCACCCCTATGGTGATGCATATCAAGTCTTTGATAGCACTGCCTGGCAGTAGGGCTGAACGATATGGACAAAATTTCATATCTTGATTAATGCCAGATATTTCGATATCGATACGATATGACTACGGGTTCGGTAAAAACCAAGCGGTGCATTCAAGGGCAATCGTAAAAATGAAATTTGTTGTGACTTCCAGAGCTGTACTGTACATGCAGGGTGAGCGCGGGGGAAATCTATATCGTTTATATTGTTGCTTTTTCGATATTAATATCTTGAATGTTCATATCTCAATATAGATGCGATAACGATAAATCTTTCAGCCCTACCAGGCAGAGCAGTTTTTCACATTTTCTACATGATTGAGTTTAAAATGAGATTGCTAATGACACTCATGCAAGTCAGTAACAAGCAACAAGACTTTCTAAAAAGATTCAAATGTGAATCTGGATGTGAATATAGGATATTTTAAAGGATGTGTTAACAAAGCGAGAAAGGCAGTTTTCACTTTTTTAATAACAACTCCCCCGACAGTGTTTGAAATGCATTGGCGGAGGTTTGTGCTCATGCCTCTATGACTTTTATGAACACCGCAGCTGTGTTTCTGTTGTCTTATAAACCTATTACATGTAAAATGTGAATAAACTACAGAAAAATACAATCAGCCAATCGATCAATCAACCAAACAAAACTGTGTTTGGTCTAATAGCTATGACTACAAAGCTAAAATAAAGTTTTGTGGAGCTTCATCATCAATTTGCCAAAAATTTGTTGATAAATGATCAATATCTGATGCTATAAAAGGTTAATAATGGCATAAACCCAACTCCTGTGCCTGTAAATCAACCAATGTATACACATCAGCTGCACAGGTCAGGTAGTGAGTGGCTGTTGGGTGTGTTTTATTCATCAAAACTCCATTTATTCTCAAAATCAAGTTAAAGGGACTTAAATGACAATAATTCTGTTTTGGATTCAAACTCTCTCTATAATCTTTTTTTATGTCTGCTTTTATGCACCTAAACCCTGACTTTCATAGCTGAAGGGCTATTGTGGATTTGGTTTTGAGGGGGCTTTAATGCATCCAGAGCCTGAAAATGAGGTTATGCATGACACCCTCTTAGAGCAACAAATGACTTCACTAAAGTGCATAATTTAACTCCAAATTAAAGCTTTAGTTTCCCTTACAGGACCAAAGTATAACATAGAAAAACAATCATGTTTTACCTTTTTCCTCAGGCACTAATTGCTCCAAAAATAAACAAAGGTTTCTCTTCCTGCAGCTTCTCAAACCCTTTATGTTTGCTCTGGCTGAGTCCAGCTGCACTCGGCGTATAATCTCATTTCAGAACAGAGCTGTTCAAGTCACTTACTGGAAGCCCTGGCTGTGCTCCTCCGGGGGCATGATGGTGGGCAGGAACAGCTCCATGTTACTGATGGCCTTTTGCATGACCACGTCGAACACGCACAGCAGGGGGCGCCACTCATCTAACATCTCCTGGGTGGATGATGCGGGGAAATATCTTGAAAAAATACACACACAGGGATGGACAGCCATGAGCAGAAATAGATGCAGCTGGATCATCAAAACACAGAAGCATGCAGGTCTACAGAAGAGAGGAGAGACTTACAGTCTGCAGCTTTTGATTAAAGCCTTCAGGATGTGGTCCACCGAGCTGCAAACAAGCACAGAGACGAGGTGTGGGAGTGTGAGGGTAGTTACTCTGCTCTGAGTATTATGTGAATCCTTAAACATTCAACACACTGATTTTCATTGTTTTTTCATTTTGCTGCTGCATGTTTTTCATTGAGTGAATAAAATGTCCGGTGGTAGATCCACAAGGTAACATTTTACAATAGTTAAAGTTGTCAAATCAACACGCGTAAGGCCTAAACATATAAAACAGAGCTGTGTTGCCCAGCATATAAAAAAATTAGGGATGTCCTGGTCTGATATTGATATCAGATATCCATCCGATATCAGCAAAAAACAAATATCAGATTATATCGACCAGCATCTAAAATCTCCGATATAGAACTCCTATACAAGCAGTTAATTCTAATTTATTTATTTAATTATTTATTTCAGTTGTAGAGACTGTTAATGTTTAAAGGTGCTATGAGGAGAATCTATTTCCAGCGACATAAAGACTCCGTTACCCATGAGCACGCACGGCGACTGTCGTAAAGACGTGACCCAAGCCAAAGTGTGCGTTTGTTGTGATGCTAATAAATGCAGCTCGGACCTTCCTCAGAACTCTGCATTGCTTTACAACTTCTTTTTTCAACAACTTACAGGATGCAAAGCCACGAGGTAATGTATCTCTTTCTAGTTAAGTAGTGGTAGTTTTTGATGTGTGACAACAAGCAATTTTTGGAAAACTTAGTATTGTAGTTTTATAGCCAGCTATATATCTCTACTTACAGCCCGGTGCTCTAAGACGTGTCTGAATAATATAAATTTGCTCTAGTTTTAATTGTCTTGTTCCCGAAGTTGAGTATCCAGGCCAGTCCAGCCCTGTCCGACCTGACCGCGAAGCTAAGGAATAGCATTTATAGATAACCTATTTTGATGTTATAAAACTCATCTTAAAGTGTGTATTTGGATCAGGCATATATCTAAAAGTGAGACTTTTTTGTAATTACTTAGAAACTCGTCATAGCATTTCTAAGTTAAATACAGTGGTTATTTTACACTTTAAAATGTTTATGTTTTTGTTTTTATTAGATTTATTGAGGTTACTTTTTAGGGCCTTCTAATTTAGTTATTAATTTTATTTAATTGGAGTATATTCTTATGTTTGTTAAATGTATTTAATCCATTGGTTAAAAAAAATGGGTTGGTTTTATTCTTACTGACTAATGTTCTCTGTTCTAGTAATCTCACTAGATCAAGCCTTTTCTTACAGTCCATACTACAAAATAAGTTATAAAAATACGTATGATTCCAGCTGTTATCGTATCGGATCAATATCTGTATCGGCACACTATCAGAGGTGAAAAAGTTGTGTCTGGACACCCCTACTTAAAATGGCAGAGTTTTCTATAATTGTCCAGCCTTCTTGGACCAAAGAGTTTTAAATAACACTGCACACACACTGAAACAGCTTTATCAGACTATGAGAAATCACTCTGGCTTAGAAGTTTGTAACAGGAGCCCCTTTCATACAAACACCAGGGCTGCTGGATGATGGAAATATCACAATGATTCTTGATTATGTCAAGAACAGATCTATAAAAACTTCATAGATACAAAACATTATAAATCATAATAAATCAGGCACAAAGTAAGAAATGTCTGTCTCTTGTTTTTAAGGTTGTTAAAGGACGGCCGTCTGCAGGGCACAAGAGAAGAATCCACTTTAACAGGTCACGAGTCCTGACATCAGTGAGCCTCTTTGGGCTCGGGTGCTTCTGCCAACAGGACTCGCCTCTCTTATCTTATTAGAGGGAAGGAAACCTAAGAGGGCGGGGGGGGGCAGACCAACTGTTTTCTTCTGTTTGAGGCATCTCTGCGAAGGTCTGGTACATGCATTAAGATTTTTAAAATCTTATCCCATTCTGAAAGCTGAATACACGACAAAGACAAGATGTTCCATGCTCAGACTGATACACTTTGTTTTTTTGCCAATATTCTCTCATTTTGATTTTGATGCCTGCTACATATTTCAAAAAAGCTGCGACAGAGGAATGTTTACACTATGTTCCTTGAACTTTCATTTGAACAAAACTCACAGTTCTAAGTTTTTGTGACCTGGGGACACTTATTGTTGAAGCTTTGTTGGTTGAATTCTTTCACATTCTTGCTTGATATTTTAGCTTCAGTTGCTCAACAGTCTCCACGGTCATTTTTGCTCTTCATTATGCGCCACACATTTTCCATGGGGGACAGGTCTAGAAATGCACAATGTGTCTTCACTGTCTCACTGCAATAAGCAGGGACGTCCCTGAAAAAGACACTGTTTGGATGAAGTTGATCCAAATCCTGTGTGTACCTTTCAGCATTAATGGTGCCTTCACAGATGTGCAAGTTACCCATGCCACGGGCACTAACACATCCCATACCATCACAGATGCTTTTGACTTTTGTTCTGATAAACATCCTTTTATCACCTAAACACTGAACAAGGCCGGTCACGATAACAAATTTTGCTAGCCTATAACAGTCAAAAAAATTATTGCAGATAAACGATATTATTGTCAGTATTATTTTGAAACATAATTTTTTCATTAATGTAATTATACTGTAAGTCATAATAAAGTGAGTACACCATATCAAAAGCAATAAAATTTAATTTCTTGAAAGTATTTAACTGTAATTGGAAGGTCAAGAGCTTTTAAATAAAATAAATATAAACAATATAATATATTTTAACAAACAGAAAAAAGAGAAAGAAAAACCCAATGGGAATAAAATGGACTCTTTTGGGAAAAAAATGCATTTAACCTAAAATCATTATACTAATCAAAAACAAAAACAAAACAAAACTCCAATAAAAACACACACAACAACAAAAACAATAAACAAGATGGAGTTTATAAAGTTCATGTACTTTCTCCCAGTCAATTCGTACTGTCTGTCAAATGTTTATAACATTTCCCGAAATGCTGGCTTTTCAACTGTATTCAAGGGCTGCATTTCTTTTGCAATTCAGCTAATATTTATATTTACTTTGCCGACCAAACACCTCAGTAAGCACTGACTCTCAGGACAAAGGCACTGCTGCACCTCCCGATCTCTGTCGCTACTACTTTCAAACAAATGCGACATATCAGCTCATTTATTTTTAAAAACAAATATTCCCACACTTGGGCTGTGGCAGACGGAACTGTAGCTTCGTGCCTTCATTGATGTTTGTGTTTGTTTCCTTGTTATTCCTCATGATGCTCACTTCAGCTCTCTGTGTGTGGACACACAAGGTCTCCGCCTCCCCTCCTCCCAAATAAAGACTCAATGACTGACAAATGCCCTGTCTGCTATAAATCCACTAAATCCGCTATAAAACCAACGCACCCCGGTGTTGAGACAGTTACACAGAGTGAGCCATCTTCTGATCCAGCCTGTTTGGTAGAAAGAGAGGAGTAAAACGAGCACGCATGCACATCAAATAATCGAGGCTGGCAAACTAACCAAGGTCGTTTTTATTTATTGTGCAGTTAATGGATTTAGTGATAAGCATGATAGGCCTACACTGAAACTTAAGAGTGTTTTTTTTTTTTTGTTACGATGAAGTGAAAAAGAATTGAACATGATTTGGTGATTAAAACAAATAATTTTTTGCTGTTCTGTTTGTTAAAATAAACATTATTTAGTTTTTTGGTTTACTGTCAATACAAATGTTTTGTTCTATCTATTTCAACCTCCTGAGTTTAACTAAATGTTGTTATGAGTTAGTTATATTTTATCCTTCTGAGTTTAGTTTCTTCTGCTTTAGAATTTACCTTTAAATTATCTCATGTTGATACCAGGTTTATCTTTATGGTCATTTTTAAGCAAATGTGTGCTACGTATGTTTAGACAGGATTGATCAGTATGAAAAGAAACCTTCATACTTTGGGAACCAGATGAGTCCGAGGTGTTCAGTTTTGGAGTAGACGACCCTCTCGTACAGGTCATAGAGCGGCCGCCACTGTAACTGCAAGTCCTCCCTTGAGAGCAGCTCCTTCTTCCTGTTAGAAAAAAGGGAGACAGTTATCAACAGTGTGTCAGGTTCAACCCTCTCAAAAAATGAAACTTAGTCAAGACAAAGTGACAGCAGTAATGTTTTGAAGTGACAAACTGCGGGGTGTCTGAGAGAGTCTGTAATCGCGGGGAAATGAGTCAGTATCTCGCTGAGCGGCGCTCTACATGATGTCTGTCAGCCGCCTGACATGTGTGCAAACACATCACCCTGATCCTTTGTGTTTAATAAAGCATAAAGGGAGTGACAGCTGCAGACAATAGTAATTTGCAGGTGTAGAGTCAGCCAGTGTAAAGCACTCACAACACAACCTGATCATGAGAGGAGGGGTGGGAATCATGACCTAAAGTGAAAAATGTCAGCTGTTGACCTTTGCTGTCCGTGCGACATGAAAGGTCAGATCCGTCAGGTCTGATTGCACGTGTGGAACAACATGGACATGCATTACTCTGACAGTTTCATGTCTAATTTACCACAAGTGTCAAATCAATCCAGAGAAATGGATTCAGCTTTGCTAATTAGCTGATTATGGACCACTTTATAATGAAGAAGACGATGATGTCCGGATCATTATTGCATCAGTTTGTATGCTAATGCTCCAAAAGAGCCATCATGATGCTATGGAAACGAGATAATGAAGTCAGCACTGACGATGTGCATGTAATCGCCTGACAAGCCGAGCTGAATTATTGTATGTTAGCTGGAATTAGCTAATGGGTGAGTCAGTCTTATTTCCTCTTTATTAATGAGATTGCTTTGTGTATAACAAAAATGCACATTCGGTCTCATCACACATCACTACATTGCCCAAGGGGACAGAATCTTAACAAATTTAAAACATTAAAAAAAACATGAGCAAGACGTCTTAGCAATAAGCAATAAATTATATATACAAGGGGGAAATTCAAGTTTTGATGTCCATGGGAAATTAATTCAACAATTCATATAATTCTATAACTTCAGGGACTTTAAAGTTTAAATTCATTGACAAAAAAAATAAACTTGTGGGATCATACCAATTCTTGTATTATTTGAAGAGTGAGTCAGACGAGCTCAGTGCTTTGACATATTGTTAATTACATCCAGTAGAAAGCTGCTTGTTGTTTTTAAGATGCAAAAATGTATTTTCTATGAAATAACTACAGTGATTGTTGTTTGTTGTTCAGAGTTAAAGGTCACACGTCCTGTAAAATCAATCGTCTTTGAATTTAATGTTGTTAGAAAGGGAGCAGAAGGTCATAACACGTTTCTAAGGGCCTATCACACCAACCATATTTAGTGTGCACCAAAGAAGTTTTGGCCCAGGGTTTGGTACGTTAGTATCAATGTGAAAGCAACCACCACACTTTGGTGTGCACCAAATCAGCCGGTCCGAGACCTCCATGAAGTGGTGGTCTCCATCTCCCGACATTTGGTGCAGTTTCACTGGTGTGAAACAAAGTGGTCCGAACCGATCTACTTTTGATGCATTACTTCCTGTTTATCCTGCGGTTGAATCTTTTGCTTACTCAATTTGTCGATTTGTTTATTCTGGTTGAGGATTACGATGATTTGCGAGGGTCCAGAAGGTTGCTGATGCTGTCTCAAACACGATAAAAAACACATTTGAAGGAAAATGTAGAAGAGAGCGAAACATAAACATTGGTTATATGGTGTAGGAAACATAGACTGTAAAAAAACATGGACGCCGTGATGCTGGGCTCAAATTGAAGCCTCCACGAAAACTGCTCCCCCTGGTGACTGGCTGCAGTATAGGTCAAATTTCCGTCTCCCCCATTCATCTGAACGGGCCGAAGTGAAACTTCAAAAAATTAATACAATTCGTGTAAATATTTCTCCCATCCGTATGCTGTGGTGACATTAAAGTATTATTGGGCTGCGTGTTCTCCAAGTCCTCTTTTGTCTGAAAAGTTTCTTTTTTATTAGTTATTAGAGTTTAAAAATAACCGCGGTTTACGGCAGTTTCACAATGATTGTGTACGGCGTATGCTGAGGCGTGTTGCGACCGTTTACGACAGCTGCGTCCGGATTATGGCCCAAATTCTCTACTGGCTGCACAATGGCGGCGCCCTGACGAGGGATATTTTGGCTTCAAATCCGTTACATGGCGGAGGGCGGAGCCACGCTATCCAGTTCTTATAATACATCCATGGTAGGAAATGGTTACCATGGTAGCCTCTTCTTTGCTCTCCTCCGTAGCAGGTTTGGTAACCAGTTACGTGCATATCGCCACCTGCTGTTTCAAACTGAGTAAATACACAAGTGGGCCCGGGCATGGTTCGATGTTGAAAGTGTGAATGCAAGCCAGCGAGGAGGGGGAGGGGGGCGAACCGCGCCACAGTACGGTTCGAAACAAGTGGGTCTAATGTGAAAACGTCCTAAAACTCTCAGTTCACAAAGAAATGTGCTCTGACTTTAGAGAAAATGCCCATTAAAACACTCTGATTTTTACTTCCTGCGATTTATGAGGTCATAACTATACAGCCTCCACCTACATGTGTGTTTCATTTAAAGGTAGCTCATAGGGATGGATGGTTTGGCGGACTGGTGGGCAACCAGGTGCGACTCATTTACATATTACAGCTGACCCAGGTTCAGGTCTGGGCTGCGGCCAATTTGCGGGGTGTCCTCCCTCTGCTCTTTCTCTCTCCCTTTCACAAGCCTGTCCTCTGCCGTTCTCTCTCCGAAAAGGTAGCTACTAGTCAGTTTCAGCATCATCTTACTGGATAAAAGTGCGTAAAAGCAGGGCCATTATAACCCAGAGCTCTGTCTGATCACATTAGAAATAATATTTTTAATGTACTGCAGTAAAGTTGGTCTGTCATGATGTGATTTTGCAGCTGATGATTTGCAACTTCTTTTTTTAATGTATTTTATGGGCATTTCGTGCCTTTATTGATAGGAGAAAATGACAGTGGATAGGCCTGTGAAAGAGGGTTAGGGCAAACTGACCACAGGCTGGATTCAAACCGGGGTCAGCAGAAGTAGGTATATGGGACATGCTTGGTTGCTAACCACTCCACCAAACCAGCACCCCCATGATTTGCAACTTCTAATGGTTGGCATTTGCAAAACCAGCAGGAGCTGCCAATCATTGTTTAACATAACATGAAATAATCAATATGGAAGGCACAGTAGTGCAGCAGGTAGTGCACGTGCTCAACAGCAAAAATGTTGCTGGTTCAATCCCCAGGCCGCTGATTGTGAGCAGCCCAAAGTGGGACAGCTCAATCGGAGTCCTTGGACCTGGAACAGGAATGAGCGATAACAGCAGAAAGTGACTGCTCATACAGCGATTAGCATAGATGCTAACAGCTTCAGTGGAAGTTTTATCAGATCTGGGCTGCATTTCTGTATTGAAAAG